>OY787663.1:23929856-24529856 GCA_963678985.1 Spisula subtruncata
ACTATATGTATAATCATTTGAAATACAGTCCAGAAAGGCAATTTCAAAAAAGTGTTCTTATCTCCAGTACCTAATAACCATGACCATCACATGATCATCAAATATTTCATTACCTAGTGTATGATTGAATCAATATTTCTATAGAATAAACAGGAGAATTATTGCATGTAATGGTTAGTAGCAACAATTTTATTGCTGTTAAATTCATGCATTTAGGGATTGGGGGATGCTAGTTTACATAACAAGGTATCAATTACAATCTTCATCATCCTCAAATTTGAATGCAACAACGTAAGACATATATTAAGGCCCTTTGACAAATAACATTCAAGGATAAAAAAATCGTAAGCTATTTCAAGAATGCACCAGTTTCATGGATATGCAATGAATAATGCTTTTGAAATAATTCCACTATGTGTATCAAAAGGTTCCAATGAATGTATAGTAGCAATAATTGTTATAGCTGAATGATGTTATAAAATATAACTTAAGCAACCCAAGATATATACCATAAATTATTTTACAATTGCATAAAATGTATTATACAAATGATAAACAAATGAACCATAATAGTAAAAGGCGAGGTTACAAAATGTTAGAATGGCCACAAACTTACCCTTGTATCCTTTCCCGCCTTTGTCTACAAATACACAAAGTGTAACTACATCAACTACTGACACTAATATGCAGAATTAACATACTGTATATACTTTAATGAACATACCTGGCAAAACACAAGACCCGTTTCTATGTTTGTATTATCATTACCAGTGCAAAACTGAGGATAATGCATCCACTCTGAATATATACCTGGTGCCCAAAACATGAACGCAGATGTTCAATCAAGGCACCAACACTAACAATTTAAAATATTGATAGTAGATTTGTGTTTAGGCACCAAAAGAAATTGTTCAAAATATCCACTCTCCATACATGCTACTAAATCTTTTAAAATTTGAAACATTGCAGTACACGTATGTTTATTTATCAAATATTTCAATTAAATTTTGGGCAATTGGAAAAATAAGGATCATGTTTTTATCCATACTTTTTATGCTAGATTGTTCATTAGAATAAATACAGTAAACAATATACATATATATATATATATATATGGCAGAATTAGATTATATATTGTACTACTAAATCAACAAACATTCTCAAAATACAAGTAATAAAACATACATAGAACATATCAATATTCAAATGACCATTTTAATTTGGCTATCACATAATGAAACCTTACTACAGATAATTGCATATTCAATCATAAGAAAGAAAAGTTATTGCAGGGCAGTTACAATTTAGTAAAAGTTGAAGACATAAAATATGTAGACCTAGTGCAACTGTTTTATATATTACACAGTTTTTCATTACACAACAAAAAGAAATAATTGCAAATAATTATATAGCACAATTAAGCAATGATCTGAATTTAGTTGATTGCATGTAATGAAGATGTTTGATGACAATGAGGAAATAAAAACAAGAGCATACCGGTATAATCATGCAATTCCTAGAATGTGACAACTTGTTGAGTGCTGGGTATTACCTTATATAGTTTGATATATATGATTCACTATAATTATTCAGTACCAAAGAAAACACATTCAATTAATCTCAATAATATTTCACGTTCAACCAGTAAATATGATATTTTTATGCCAAATTTGGTAAATTTAAACTGACTGAAGCAGACAGAAGGCTGTCAAAGTAGGAGCGTTTATTTGTCCTTTGTGCTTGTCCATCAACTCTACGGTTTCTGCTGAATGTTTAATGCTTGTTGAAGGAAAATGATAGAGGGCTGACTAAGCACGGCTGTGGTAACTTGCTCAATTAACAAGGTATGTACTTGTTGCAAGAATTAACAACATTGACTACAATCCAACAGTATTTATAATAACAGTCAGATACATTATAGTATTTTGTATGTGTGCTTCTTTTTATACTGAATGTATATCCATGCACATGCACAACAAACGAGGTATGATGTAAGACACATGATAATGTGCCCTGGGAGAGACAAAGAGCAAATTTGTTCAAGGGGAGTTTAGAGCTCATGTTATTTATAACATGTAATTAGCAATTGCAAGCAATACAATGTTTTGCTGCCATGGTAACAACAATTTTTGTCCAAATCAAAAAATAATAACACGTGCATAATCTCCTCATTGGTCCCTTATCCACATATAGGTTTCATAAACCTAGCTTGAAAACTGTTTGAGTTAGGACAGGATCCAGATTGTCTTGACCGCCGGACCGACCGATCGACCGACTGGCGTACTGACGGACGGACTGACTGACGGACTGACTGAGGGCAAACCCATAGTTTTCTCTGGTTGAAAACTGGTAGGGGCCTAACAACTGCTAGATTTCGTAATGGTTATTTCTAAAAGTTTCACAATGGTAAGTTCGTCTCAATTTGGTTTAGGCCTGACAAAAATTATATCAAATTATATGGTAGGTAGGCCAGGAATCTCTGTAATTACACGTTATTGTACAAGGTATCGTAATTGAACTAATCCAAATATTGGTTACTATAGCAAGCAACATATCTAGACAAAATAACTAGCTGTTATTGGAGCTTCCAAATATAGACAGTAATTTACGCAGAACACAAAATCATTTCAGAGACATTATAACGAACAATTTTCAGCCGAGTTATCTTGGAAGATGTATAGCTTTTCACTGACAATAATTCAACGACACTAGGGAACATAATACTGTACACAAAACATATTTATATCAGAAACCATGTATTACCAAACAAACTCAAACATTATTTATGGTCACTGACAACATTATAGGGTCTTTCTGAGATAAAACATAATTATGTAGCGTTCCTGTAAGTTTTATGTGATAATAGGAAATTCTACGGAAGACTCTATAAATATGCAAGTTGACCAAGGCTCTTGTCTAAAGACATAGATTTCAAGCAGACATGGTTAAACGTTTTGTCTGGTCCACAAGTAAACATTATTCTATTTAACGTTATTCGGCCAGTTAATGGCTATGGACCTACAGGTACAAAGTAAAGTAAGGAATACCAGGACAAATCACTTGATGTGTCACAATTGCCTTAAGGACTAGTAGATTGCCAATTTAATATGAAAACAGTTCACATGTGCAGAATGATAATAGGATGGCATTTTCCAAAGTCAGAATGCACAAACATTATGTGGCACACCATAGAATGTGCAAACTCAAAAAATGTTCTTATGTTGTTTTATCTATTTCTTATAACTGAAGATTCATAGTAAAAAAGATATGAGAAAATACGACAGGGAAGGTAGCACTCAACCTAACAAGCCGAGCACAGAAATCAGAAACACCAAACATAACTACCCTGAGCAATGCCCACACAAACCCATGCCAAAACGGCGACCAAATGAGGCACAACAACCCGGGGCGTGACCTAGTTTAAAACACTAAGGACAGTGACCTAACGTTATGCGACCTAAAGAGGCATGACTACGACTTGACCTAGTTTAAAATCCAGTTTGGTTAGATTCAAGTGTTGCTATCAGTGTTCAGTGTATCTCTATCTATTTGTCTATTGCAAGGGCCATTGATAATTGATAACCAAAAATTGTGAGTGCAAATAGAATTTGACCATGATCACTGCATGTACTCACTTTTTATATACATTTGACTTCTGCGCCCTGTTGGCAGAAAGCAATTTTTAAATACAAATAACAGAACCAACAATTTTGTACTTAGGATAAGCAAAGTACCCACTGACAGTCTTTTGGATGAATGAACAATAAAAACGTGTCATTTACCAATAGCTAGCTGATGGGGACATTTCCATATAAATATCCCTGTATACAAACATGATATCTCTGCTAAAGTCAAACTAAAACAACAAACTGTTGGATTATATGGAGGACAACGATAGGTTACAACCAACAACAATCATAGAACAAACACAACATACATACACTGTAAATCATTAATTTCATTGGGATCAAATTTCATGGATTTTGTGGTTCCCCTTTAACAACGAAATCAAATCCCATAGCACATTGATTTTGGTCCTTGCATTTATTATCTGAAATGCAATATCCACGAATTAACGTCCCACCAAAATAATATTTTTTTCCAAACCATGAAAGTTTGTCCCATCAAAATTAAATGATTTTACAGTATATCTGATAAATAGAATATAAAGGCAGCATATTGAGCATTAATTATAGGGAGACCACTCACCTTCTGAAATAGCCATGTTAGCTGAATTTCTAGCATGTAATCTGCTGTCTGACTTTCGAGCAAAATTCGGTAATGAACATGTCCTGAAAAACAAATCAAATTATGAAGCAGGATAAACTGATGAAAGTACATAAATATGGTGTTGTTCTTAGTTTTGTAATTATGTTAGTATTTTATTAGATATTATTAGGTAATCTATCTATAGAGGTAAGATATCAAACTGCTTGTGGTACTGGGTGACAAAAGCTTAAAATATGATAGACAAAATGACTTCTGACGTAAGCTAACAAACAATAGACACATTTGATTAATGCTAGTTTAAAGCACAACACAGGTACATTTCTATTTGAACATTGGACATAAATTACTACTCCAACAATAATATTCTGCAAGTACCTTGGCTGTTCTTTAAATTATGACGGCATAAAAACTGTGAATCTATGTAAATTTTTCATTATTTTGTAGTCATGATCGAGTTATACTGTGAGTAACCTTTCCACATTTATAACAAAATGCCAAAAATCTAATTTAGAAACTAGATTTTTGAGGGTTTGGTGCAAAACTATGGTATGTGCTTTATATAAATTGATGTAGTTACCATAGTTTTGCACTGAGCCCTCAAAATGGTATAGGACAAAGAGAAATGAAAATTATATCTATAATTTAATTAAATTTTCCTTGATATTTGTACACACAGAACCATAGTAATGCTTCATTTTTTTATTTAATTTTAATCTGCCATGTAAAAGATTTGTACAATGTCATAAAGCACACAATGCCCAAACATCACAGGAATATAAATTCATTTTACAGATTTACTGCCATGTTTTCTCTGATATTGACAATTCAATTAAACCATGTAACATACATCTGAATGTAACTATCAATTTATAATCTTCCCTGGAAAAAACATGGATGAAAAATTGCACAAAATCCAGACATGAGAGTTTATGACAAGACACTGGAAACCATCAAACGTGACACATGGGTCGTCAAACATGGCACATGGATCGACCACACAGTGGAGCACATCAATGTAAATGTTAACAATATGCACAAACCAGAGCTACAATGTTACTAAGTCTAGCAATCCTAACATGCATGGTTTCATGAGCAGAAAATGAGATTACACAAATTATATGACATCTCTAGTAAAGATTGGGGTGGATCTAATAAAACAGGGGTCAGTCTTACTGAACAAAATTATCCATGCACATATTATGAAATAATAATGAAATACTAAACTAATTATTTAATGAAATACTCAACAAATTATTTAATTTACTGGCTATACTTATTGGGTTTTTTTGTGTGAAATACTAAGAATGGTATTATTGTTACAACTTACTTAAAGCTCTCTTGGAAAATGATTTATACTGTATCTACTTCCCATTGACTTTAGTGTATAATAGGTAACATTGAAGTGTTCAAATGCTTGATTATACTGTCCCAGAATGGCCTGGTATTAAAGAAAGTTGATCTTGGGAATGTGAAGTTGTAGGTTTCAGACTAATTAAACAACTTGATTGACAAAGTGATCATGAGTTGCATGGGTTATTTCCTGGAATTTGTTGAGCCAGTTTCAAGATAATTGATATATGGTCAGAAAAACTATACTTCCACCCCCAGTATATGATTTGCATTGCTTAGAAGTTCCCTTCACCTTTGACACAGAATTATATCTGATGTCTGCAAATAAAACCTCATGACATAACCTATCTGCCATTTATCTTAGAATCCAAGCTCTGATCAATTCTTCTATTCTTCTTTTTATTGGAAACCATTATTCATATCACTTACAAATTATGCATTTGTAGCTGTAATACATTTTAGATTATTAGTTCTTATATGGAAACTATGCTGGATACAGTTGATAAACTCAGGTAGTTTGTTTCTTTCTGTTAAATCAATCATAATAATGTCCTGTACAGTAATATAGCCAAATCACTGAGTTGTGATAACATGCATCCTTTGTTTGGTTTTATTGAGTTTTATAGCTGTTTTTAACAATTAGTCAAGTCTCATGAGGTAAGTTGGAGTCTAACCAATGTTCCTTCTATTATTTGTCTTGTGAAGTACATTATCTACCACAATACTGTACCAGTTTCTGTCCATAGTCACCCTCAAAGCTCACAATGTAGTGTAGCTTGGACAGGAGATTGTAATTAATACATGAAGGGAAAGAAAAATACTTAATAGACAATTCAGATTAGACAATTCAGATTAATAGACAAGTTTTCCTGGACTTTCCCTTCTAATTATGCATGGTTCATACAAAACCTCCTAAATAAAATTCAAGTGCTTTTCAACGACTTTTCAAGTACATTTCCCCCTTTTTCAAGGACTTAAACATTGGTTTGTCCAGGCAAAAATATGCATGAAATAACAGTAGACGCTTGAGAAATCAGATGGTTACATCCAGTTGTATCAGTTCAGACAAAAGATGGGTCAATACGGTTGTGCATGGATTTTGCTCGATCCTCGTTGCTTGTTAATTTTGTCTGTTTTCTAATAGCAGCATACTCATTCTATGCTAATTAACCAAAGATAGAGCAAGGACTTTTTGGCAGTTTTGAATTAAAGGGCATCAAATTCAAGTACTATTCAAGACCTGTGCATACCATGATATGAAACCAGCAACTTAAAAATTGACACTATTATCGAATTTTATGGAAGGGTTGGACCTGCCACCTGCAATCCCTACCCCTGCATATCACCTACTAAATACTGAACCATGGTTGGTAAAATAATCCACTAAATCACATCATGAAGTTAAAGAAAGGCGGAAGACTATGGGTGTATGACACTGTATGTACATTGTGTAAACAATATAGCTAGTAACACATGGAGGAACATGCAGTCAAATCAGCTCAAGAATACAGCAGCTGATGGAATCATTCCCAGTCACACCTTAATATTTCTCAGCGGCACAGTTTTAATATATCTCAGCGGAACACCTTAAAATTGTACAAACTACAGACATGCATAGATAACGTTGCATTCACATCAATATTACACACCTACATTATTATTTCGTCAAAGGCGTTATAATTACACACATGGTATTTAAAGATGTATAAAAACAGTTAACATGCATCAACGAGGCTGTATAAAACACAATATAATGACTAGGTACGACAATATTAGCTGTAATAATGAGGTCTATTTTTGGTGTACTCAGAAGAGCATGTGACAGATTGAAAGCAGAAAACTTGGTGTAGACAAAAAGCAAAGCAATAGGATATATGTGTAATATATTCATATAATGTTTAAATGCTTATATTTAAATGCAACAAAAATTGTATTTAATTAATTATTAGATGGCACAGACCAAAATCAAGCATTGAGCCATGACTCGCAACATTTGAATTTAGAAGTTAACTTTATTATAGTAAATACCTTAAGGTCAGATGCTATTTATAAACTTGTGTAATGTTTTAAAAAAGCAAGGTTACTTGGATTTATATAAAAAATATTTATCATGCTGGTTAATTATTAAAAGTTACACAATGCAGCTTATCTATACCTAACATTATAGGACAACGTAATGCACCGAGTTACATAGTTTAACCAGTGCAGTAACGACATTAAATAATTACACTCAACAAAATTATGCTTTCTATTAAATTAACATGGAATTGTGAGTAATTACACCATAAAACATAATAATGCAATATCAGACGAAATGTCATCAGAATCCAGAAACAGTCCAGGGTGAATACGTAACTTTCAATATTTCTTCCAGTTCATCTGATTCTGAGTGTACTGGATTGCACTGAGAATGTTACCCAGGCAGCTAAATGTTATAGATGTCTTCAGATAATCAATTATAGTGATATATCAACACTTTTTGCACTTAATTAAAGTTATCCTTTTACTTAATACCACTAACATCAAGTTTGCTTAAGTACAATTTATCCATGACCCGATCTAAATTAAACTCTTATTTAAGTTTTAGAGAATGGAAACTTATGCCTTCTAGCACATGAAGGCAATTTATGCTTTACTGAAACTGCATTTCTTTTCAATAAATTTCCTTATACGCAGCAGACAGCCCACATTAATGAAATCTCAAGACGTTCATTATTTTAATGCGCCTTAGTAATACAGACAGCCAAATTGACTAGACATGACATGCAATGGTACACACAATTTCATTTTTTACCAGAAATAGGACAAAACTGTTGGCTACACGTTACTGTGATATTCTGATGAAAAAAAAATATTTGTCCAATTTAAAGACATATTGAGCAGCGCAGTTAATTTTGACACTATATGTCACTTTAGTCATATTAGAGAAGTCGGCAGAAATTGAGCAGAAGGGGCACGGATAGGACCATCCACTGTAAACATTGGACACCATCAAATCAATGCTTACAAGAACTCTTTGCTTTTTGTCATTGAAGAAAGACACAAAAACTTCAAAACTAGAAAATCTCACGTTTTGTTGTTTAAAGAGATGCCGTGTATTTGCTTTATAAAGCTTTCAACGCAATATCTGAAACATTTTAACACCAAATTACAGTACGGTTTTCATAGCAACAAAATGGCATACACAAAATACAGAAAACACAATTTAAATAAATGACATTGAACTTGTGACCATTTGAATAATATCGAAAAATTTGGAAATTCATAAAAAATACATAATCTATAGATATATTGTTCATATATTGAGTGTAATATCTATACCTAGAAAATGTACAATTCATGGTAATAATGTTATCAATCAATAAGTTAAAATATATATATTAAATATAATGTTTCGAGATATATTAATTGCAATATTAATGCATACATTACTAATTCAAGTAACATCTAATTGACCTAAATGAACCAATTAAACCCAGGACAAACAATGACCTCTGAACTATAATTATGCTCATGCTATTAATGAAATACTAAGTTTCATAACCAGGTTCATATATAGTAACATTACCATGCAGCTAAAAGGGTTTTGACACAAAAACATAATTATGTCTCCAACAAGGGGCACTTTTTCATAAAAAAGCCACAAAAACAGTCTAAAATTTCAAACAATATGCTCAACTAGGCCAATTCATCTAAAGTTTCATTGAAATCAGACCACTGCTGCGGTTTAGGAGACCAAATGTGAACAAATTTTGTGACATCTTGGCCCTGATCTCCCGAAACATCGCAAGCAGGAATCTCATCTCAAATTGAGATTTTGTTCAAATTAGAGTCTACATTTAAAATAAATCTGAAGTAAGAAATCTTTTAAATTTACTGTCATAAACTAAGAATAATGTTTGCTGCTTTTGATGCTATGTTTGAGTCGATCTTCCCAGGGAACGACAAATGACAGTATTTGAGATGAGATTTAACTCTAATTGAGATGTTTCTGAAGATTGGTTCCTGGCTTACACACAGACATACATCCTGCACAAAGTCAATATGTTTCCCATATGTGGGAGATTATCATCATACATAGAATGTATCTAACCCTTCAATGCTTTAGTCCCACTGAGCAAATTTTGGCCTCGGCTATGTACTTCGTGAGACATCGGGAACAGGGATTTCACAAATTTTCTAATTAATACACAGAAGCTTCCCCTAGACCATCGGGACCTTTTCCCCATTGCCTTCCGATGCTCATTTATCAAATCGGTAGTGCATCACCGAGGCAAAATAATATAAGTATGACCAATGTATAACATGTACAATCACACAATGCTGCTCAAAACAACAACATTGTATCACTTGGAAACATTCTACTTGACAATCATTTAGTTCTTACAATTGCTTTATAACTTCAAACACAGAAAACATTCATGATTAGATGCTATATGTGAATTGACAGCCAGAAAGAAGTTATCAGCATATCATATGAAGTATTGACAATGGTTATAGTTCTTTACGGTAGACAAAAGAAACAAAGTTTCTATGTTTCAATATCGTAACTAGCTGTTTTCAACCACCAACTGAGTGATTAACAAGTATAAACATCAAGTACAAAATGTAGTCAGACAAAACTTTTCAACTAGCCCCCCCCCCAATGTCCCAAAGCTTCTCAAACAGAAATTTCATCTCAACTTTAGATTTTGCCAAAATTAGAGTCCGAATTTGAGACAAATCTAAAGTTTGAACTCTTTCAAATTTACTGCAATAAACAAAGAATAATATTTGCTGTTTTTGAAGCTAATTTTGAGTCCATCCTTCAATGGAAATTATACAAATGACATTATATTATGGCAATATTTGAGATGAGATTTAGCTCAGATTGAGATGTTTAGGGAGATCGGGGCCAGTACTTAAAAAAATATTGAGTATTAGGACGACACCAAACATGCTTTACATTTTAACTGTTATATGGAATTTCGGACAATTGCCATTTTGAAAAAAATTAACAATTAAATTTCCTCAGAAGATTTTTTGACGGTAAAATGAGTAGATTTAGATTTTTGCCAACATAACCATGTTGCAATAACTTGACCAATTATTGCCAATATTACCATGTTGTGATATTTTGAGCAATTATTAAGTATAATATGCAATACATCCTAACTGAATCTTGACCAAACTGATCAAGCATTCAGGTGACATCAGATCTGGGCTATCATAAAACATGATACATTAAAAATATTATGATAAAATATGTTAAAAATACTTTTATAAAATATGTGTATTTATTAAAAAGTATATACAATTATAAACATGATCTAGACGTTTAGCGTGTAATAGCAGTGAGATGTTGTTACGGTAAGCTGATTGTTGAAGCAATGACACGAGGGTGTGTGGGTGGGGGAGGGAGTAGATAACAATGTTTACCTCTGAAAGTCTGGTTCCTTTCTCTTAATATCTTCACTTGCAATATACGCCTCATTCTGGCATCGTCCACTGAAATACACCATAATAATGCATATTATTATAACTCACTTAATTCCTACTATATCTCACTTTTTTCTACTATATCTCACTTTTTTCTACAATATCTCACTTTGCTCTGCAATACTAAAAACATGTGATAGACCAAAATAATACTGTCAGGTCAATGTCACACACCCGATATAATACTCTACTCAAGAGTTCTATGGAGGCATTATGCCAAATTCTTAACATCCTGAGTTGCAAATCTGTTTCTCCTAAACTAAAACTCAGTACAACCATCATTATTTTGATTGTTAAAATTCTGCTGGTGAAATACCAAATAACCGTAACTTTGTCGATTCTTTTTTTTTCTTCAGGATTATCGTGGAATAGTAAACTGATTACTCCACACATTACTCTACACATTGTCAACATTGCTATTTGGTGTTTATAGTGTCCAATGGTGATAAGCAAAACTGTAAATATGGTTATTGTTTTAAAATATTTGTTACAAAAAACAAACCCAGGTAGTAAAATATTATACATCACATGAGTAGTATAAGAACATACATACTCGCTTTACTAATTATACAAGGAAAGTCATGTGATATATCGTCGCTTCCACTATAATATCCCGGACCTACATTTTTACGATTTTTTTTTCATTTCACTTTCCGTATCTATATAATTTTCCGCGTCGTTCCATATACTAACCAGGCCCGTAAGCCAATCAGAAACGGTCTTCTTGGCGCTTTTATAAAATACCGGATCTTCATTGGTCAGTATTTCAAACTTATAAAATACCGGAGCTGCAAAAAATATGCATGTCCGGCATTTTATTACACTTTAAAGCGACATAACTACATAAGACGGTAAATATATAAGTCCGGAACTACAATTTTCATGTAGCTTCGGGTTAATTATAACATGGCGTGTCTAAAATTTCGCATTATAAAACACCGAACCTAACATATTTGCTAATTTCTCATTAAATATCAAGTGTGTATTCAATTTGACCATAAAGCTTGTTTAAAAAATGTTTCAATATGTATATATGTTAATAAATGTTATTGAATATATAGATATTTCGCGAAAAACAGTTTTTTGCTTCTCCTGAAAAGTTGGTGTTTTGTAGGTCCCGGATATTATAGTGGAAGCGACGATATACACCTCCATCTTTTCAAAATCAATACCATAAGCTGTATTGCTAAATATATCTAAGTTTGTGTAATTATTTTGTAATATTTCATAAATTATTGCTTTATTGTTTTATTTTCTTATTTGGGCACTATAAAGTTACAATTATAGTTTTTAATGAGCTAAACGCCCCCATATATGTCCTTAAATAACAAATTTAAATTACAAATTATATTGTTTGCCAATACTTTCGTCTAGTCAGTTATAGCGTACAGAATAAAGTCAGAGTCACTTCAAGTTTATCACTTATTTGCCAAGTGGAAAATGAGAAATTTAGATGGTAAATGCCATTGTGTAGATCTATGTTTTCTGCATTAAAGGGACTCAACTCCAGTTGGCAAATTGCAAAATTTATCAAAAGCTCATTTGTGATTAAAACATCTTCAAAAACGTGTTTTTATCATAAAAATGGAGTTTAGTCCCATTAAAGTATTGTGACTTTTAGATCAATGATTCAATGCTCCCATCAGAGCAAAAAGGGATTTTAAATATCGTACCCCACCCATCACTCTTATAAGTAGGAAGTACAACTAAATTTTTGGACTCTTTTTGTTTCCACAATTTTAATGATTATGACAAGAAGAAAGAAGAATGAAATAAGCCTAATGGAGGAAGAATTACAACCCTTAAGCACTTTCTTACATTCCTTAAAACACATTTAAATCTGATTAAAACGTTTCATGAATTAATGTCATGGTGAAATCTAAAACCTAATGAAGTTTCATTCAAGAATACAGAATAATGAAAATTGTTCTGAAATAATGTTAATGTACAAACTGGGAATAATTCAACTGGCTACTGACCAAATAGAGGCTGAAATCATGTAATTTATCTCCCGACATACTAACAAGACTGAGTCCAGTAAACGCTTAATATGCCCTAGTGTTTGATAGTGTTACATGACTTTGATACTGTATTTTGTTTATAATGGTAAATAAGTATGCCAAGTTTGAAAGCAATGCAATGCAAAGCAATTATTATTATTATTGATTGACTTCAAAAATACTTTAATTTTAACATTTTAAAATGAACGAACGGACAGATTCATCACTATATGCCTCTTGCATCCATAGATACAGGGCATAAAAAAAGTAAAAAAAACTGTTGTGAAAATATATGATTTTGCAGTACTCACATCAGGTTAGCTTAGAAATCAAACTATATATAATGTCACATTCTCTACACAGTGCTAGATCAGACCTCTCAGTCTAGACCAAACGCCAATCAATAAAAATCTAATTTAAGTCTGGCCAGACAAACTAATAGTCCCTGCAGAATTTGTGAGTTTATTTTCATGCCTGGATTTAAAACAAAGATAATTATCCAGATTTCAATTCTTTTAGGACTATTCAATTATTCACACAAAAGAAATTAAGTGTTTTCTGTTGTAATTACTTTAATACCATTAATAGCTTCAGTATTCAATCATGTATTTGGATATCTAATCATGAATTATTGATACTAATTTAAATTTCCCTTAAAACCTGGTACAATTTACAGTCTATGCTGCACATCCATCCAGATCAACTAAACCACTTGCAGTTTAATTAAGCATGTTTTAAGAGTATGGATGACCTCTTGTGACATCTGTGTCATTTATTACACTGTCAGCGCAGTGATTCCATGGCAGTGCTAACTCATTGATGATCATTATTTTCCATTTTTCTGATCAGGAAGTTTCAAGCAGTTTTACAAGCTACACTCTAAGTCATTGAAAAAAACTTTTTTACTCATAAATTTAGAATTAGCATAAACAAATTTGAGGTGATTATTGATAATTTTAAACTTTAATATGAGAGAACTACTTCCTGCATGAGCATAAAATATAAAGTTCGGTGATTACTCTAAGAGAAAAATGGCTGAAATACTTCATCAGCCACTCCATTCATTCTTGTAAAAGACATCATTCTTTAATGAATCAGGATTGTTTTCAGCTTCTAAGATTTTATGACAAAAAAGGAGAAAATCAGGCTAAAGGAGGAAAATCATCCAATAGTGAGAAGTTTAAGAAACAGTCCCTTTGGCACATCACGGTTGTATCTTACTATATCGACGGTGCCGAACCAAAACCCCGTAACTCAAATTTTCGCGCGAAAACTATTTTTGCAGTATCCGCATCTGCTAGATGTCCCGCGCATTTCTGTCTTGTCGCCATTTATAAAGCCAATCGCGTTACTTAGATGGCGACAAGACAGAAATGCGCAGGACGTCTAGTAGATGCGGATGCGGCAAAAAAAAGTTTTAGCACCAAAATTAAGTTGCGGGGTTTTGGTTCGGCACCGTCGATATATTACATCGTGAGATACATCGTTGTTGTGCCAAAGGGAGGTTATAGTCATAACAGAATGGACAGTGCTTGAATCTCAAACTTGTGTTCCCATTGCAAGGCCAATCGACGCATAAGCCATTTGGTCAGAAAATTGCAAATAACATTTTTTGATTGGTTATAGACTATGTGAAATAAACTTGTTTGTAGCAGTAGATGAATGATTTCACCTTGGGATCAGACTAAGCAATAAATTCCCATGCATGGTAGCATCATATAAGCATTACTCATGAAACAACAGTGTCTGGTGTTCACTGATTTATATAATTTTTCAATCTTTCAGAAACAAACATCCAAATGAAGGTTCATTCCACATCAGGAACATGACTGCATGATTGCAGCTAAGTAACCTGAGTCAAGTACAGCAATTAAAACTGCTCGCTTTTTGTCGGCTTGAAATCCAGTGTTTTAAAGCTTTAAGAACAGAGAAGTCCCCATGCCACAAACCTTGATCTTTGGACAAATGTCGCCTCAAACAACAACAATGTTCAGGTGTCCGTTGCCTAACACGAAGCGCTACCAAGCGCCTTAATTCGGTTACCTCCCGTTCAATTAAATATAGAAGTCTATTGTCTAAGCAAAGTGCTATGTAGCGCTTTCCACGGGAGGTAAATCCATGCCTTTTATATTTAATTGAACCAGAGGTAACTGAATGAAGGCGCTCAGTAGCGCATTGCTTAGGCAATGGAAACCTGATATTTTCCATGATCAGCATTCTTGTAAGTGGTCCAACCGATCAGTTTCTGGATTGAGTCAGCATGGCTTTGCTCACTTGCAACCAAAACAAGCTGATGCCTCAAAAGCAATAAAGTACTAATGAGCCTATGTTGAGGGGACTAAAAGGATCCAAGGCCAATATGTTCTAAGACTTTTAATTGAGGGTTTAGTGCAAAACTATGGTACATGCCCCTAAAAATTGATGTGGTTACCATAGTTAAGCACCAAGCCCTTGTAATACTTTAGTTATTGAATGGAGCCAAGGTCACAGTGCTCTTTAATCATTGAATGGAGCCAATGCCACAGTGTTCTTTGATTATTGACAGGATGCAATGCCAAGACATTGACAACACATTATTCAGTCTGACAGACACATGTCAGACCAAGGCCGAGCATTGTGCAGGTAATTACTAGGCAGTTATCAATGAAGATTCAGACACACAATTATTGCAGTTATTACACCTTGATGCCTGTATAATAATAACCTATCACCAGCATGATGGAATGGACAGCTGAGCCCAGGTCTTTTATAGATTCAACCAATACAGGGTGTCCAAAAAGAAAGTATACCGTTTCAGTTCCCACGTTCTGCTATTTCAAAGAAAACTTGAACATGGTTTAACAATAGATTAAGTTTTTTCTGGCACATCATTTTGAAAAAGATTTCACCCAAATTTTGAAGAGAGGATCTTGCACGAATGTAACATTCTATTCTCATTAAAGTTCACAACGCTGAAGTATGCTACATATGTTTCGTAATGGGAACGTTTGTATTATACTGACGTCATTTTTTTAGGCTTGTTCAAGGCACGGATTGGCTTATGTTATGTCACCTTGAACCAACCTACCAACGTCAAGCTAATTTAAATATTTATGTAACAGACTGGGAGTGCATACCAATTTTTCTGGCACGGCTTTAATGCACTGTGATTATTCAGGTTATGTGATAATTTTGTTTAAAATGTCAACTTCCTAAAAAATACCTTATTTAGTCTGCGACGTCATTTTAACGTAATTTATGACTAATTTGTAACCGTATCCAAACAATCAAATGCCTCTATCCATGTTATACTTTACAATGAAAGAGACCATATACAAGGAAGTTTAATTCCAGGCATTTTACAGAATACATAAACACATGCGTTGTTTCTATATTAAATTTTGAACATAAATTCAATGGTAAAAGAAAGTTGACTGTATAATTATAGCAATCAATGGAGAAGACATCCAGTACAATGTTAAGGTCTCAGAGAGAATGTATAATATAGGGAAACATTGTGTGGGCAGACATAAAGTCACATTGTTAATTCTGTAGCATCTATAATAGAGGCAGACTCAGGCAGTAGCTCAATAAAGATTCAACTTTGTCAGTGTACTCACATACAGGAGAGACTCGAGATTACATAGCAGAAGTAACAATTATAGATAATTACATGCTACTGTTTATTCCTGTTTCTATTTAGTCTACAATTGTCCTGTATTAACCTCTTGATTTGTTTGTTACACGATATTTACGTATTAGAGTCTAAATCAGAATCAACAACAAGAGGGTCCAAAGGGCCCTGGGTCGCTCACCTGTTTGGCCTAGTGACCTAGATTTTGGCCCAAATGACACAGTATCTAACTTGACCTAGATTTTATAGAGATAAACATTGTGACCAAGTTTCATAAAGATAGAGTCAAAATTGTGACCTCTAGTGTGTGCACAAGATTTTTCAATGATTTGGCCTCGTGACCTAGTTTTTGACCCCAGATGACCCAATATCGAACTTGACCTAAATTTAATAATGATGATCATTGTGATCAAGTTTCATAAAGATAAGGTCAAAATTGTGACCTCTAGTGTGTTCACAAGCTTTTTCAATGATTTGGCCTCGTGACCTAGTTTTTGACTCCGGATGACCCAATATCGAACTTGACCAAAATTTTATAGTGACGATCAGTGTGATCAAGTTTCATAAAGATTAGGCTCAAATTGTGACCTCTAGTGTGTTCACAAGCTTTTTCAATGATTTGGCCTTCAAAGGCTTGTGACCTAGTTTTTGACCCCGGATGACCCAATATCGAACTTGACGTAGATTTTATAGAGATGATCATTGTGATCAATTTTCATAAAGATTAGTCTCAAATTGTGATCTCTAGTGTGTTCACAAGCTTTTTCAATGATTTGGCCTTGTGACCTAGTTTTTGACCCCAGATGACCCAATATCGAACTTGACCTAGATTTTATAGAGATGATCACTGTGATCAATTTTCATAAAGATTAGTCACAAATTGTGACCTCTAATGTGTTCACAAGGTTTTCCTTTGATTTGACCTAGTGACCTAGTTTTTGACCCCAGATGACCCAATATCGAACTTGACCTAGATTTTATGGAGATGATCATTGTGATCAAGTTTCATAATGATCAGGCTAAATTTGTGACCTCTAATGTATTCACAAGGTTTTCCTTTGATTTGACCTAGTGACCTAGTTTTTGACCCCAGATGACCCAATAGGTAAAGAACCACTAAATGCCTCCGCGGACCAAGTGGTGATACACTCAAGTAGTCCTTAAAAAAACTTTGGTTTGCCTGTAAATGGAGATATTTCTTGACAAATGTGGAGTTGAATGATGAAATTGAGTTTAAATGGTTGGTAAATATGCATGTGGTGTAGTAAAACTGTAATATTTGTATTATTCCACTATTTTGTTCTTGATACCAAAGTAAAAGTAGACTAGGCTAACACCCAGAACTCATAAATCCGGACATGCGTAAAAACGGATAGACCGTGTTTGAAGGACAAAAACTTTCTTAGAAGATACATGACCCCCCTTTTTTATTTCATTATTTTGAAGCTTAAATGCCCCTCTTTACAATGATATATGTGGTCCAGGTGGCCATAGACTAAAAAAAGTTGAAAATTGGGGCCTACTATGGCCAATTTACATTGAGCTATAGAGCAAATCTATTTGGTGGTTTCTAACCTAAAGAAGGGCAAAATTCTAGTAAATTCATGTTTTCATTTTTTTGCATTCAAATGTATGGAAATACATCCCAGATAGGGTTTTGACCACTTTTATCTGTTTAAATTGTCTAAAAAAGTGAAAATTTGAATTTTTATCATGAAAATCTAGAAAATTTCAGATTTTTTTCTTCTAAAATTGACATTTTTATGTCAAAATTGACCTTATTTTAGAGTCAGAAAGGAGTAATTGTGATTAAATATGAAGAATAGACACATTATTAGGCATCTAAAGCATAATTAGTGTTCAGTGAAATAGTTTTTCACAAATACAACCCAATTTAAAATCACTATTCATAATATTTTGCAGGTGCTGGCCAAACTTCTCCTTAAAGGCGCATATGCGTGTTTGTCATTTTTTCTAGAATTCATGCACAATTTGTCAAGAATTGATTGTTGTGTGCTGCATATACATAGTAGTATTGAAAAAAGTGCAAAAATCACTTTAATAAGTAAAACTAGGCTGTCTTAAGGTAAAGAACCACTAAATGCCTCCGCGGACCAAGTGGTGATACACTCAAGTAGTCCTTAAAAAAACTTTGGTTTGCCTGTAAATGGAGATATTTCTTGACAAATGTGGAGTTGAATGATGAAATTGAGTTTAAATGGTTGGTAAATATGCATGTGGTGTAGTAAAACTGTAATATTTGTATTATTCCACTATTTTGTTCTTGATACCAAAGTAAAAGTAGACTAGGCTAACACCCAGAACTCATAAATCCGGACATGCGTAAAAACGGATAGACCGTGTTTGAAGGACAAAAACTTTCTTAGAAGATACATGACCCCCCTTTTTTATTTCATTATTTTGAAGCTTAAATGCCCCTCTTTACAATGATATATGTGGTCCAGGTGGCCATAGACTAAAAAAAGTTGAAAATTGGGGCCTACTATGGCCAATTTACATTGAGCTATAGAGCAAATCTATTTGGTGGTTTCTAACCAATATCGAACTTGACGTAGATTTTATAGAGATGATCATTGTGATCAATTTTCATAAAGATTAGTCTCAAATTGTGACCTCTAATGTGTTCACAAGGTTTTCCTTTGATTTGACCTAGTGACCTAGTTTTTGACCCCAGATGACCCAATATCGAACTTGACCTAGATTTTATGGAGATGATCATTGTGATCAAGTTTCATAATGATCAGGCTAAATTTGTGACCTCTAATGTGTTCACAAGGTTTTCCTTTGATTTGACCTAGTGACCTAGTTTTTGACCCCAGATGACCCAATATCGAACTTGACCTAGATTTTATGGAGATGATCAGTGTGATCAAGTTTCATAATGATCAGGCTAAATTTGTGACCTCTAATGTGTTCACAAGGTTTTCCTTTGATTTGACCTAGTGACCTAGTTTTTGACCCCAGATGACCCAATATCGAACTTGACCTAGATTTTATGGAGATGATCATTATGATCAAGTTTCATAATGATCAGGCTAAATTTGTGACCTCTAGTGTGTTTACAAGGTTTTCCTTTGATTTGACCTAGTGACCTAGTTTTTGACCCCAGATGACCCAATATCGAACTTGACCTAGATTTTATGGAGATGATCATTGTGATCAAGTTTCATAATGATCAGGCTAAATTTGTGACCTCTAGTGTGTTCACAAGCAATTGTGAACGGACGACGGACGACGGACGACGGACGACGGACGGACGGACGACGGACGACGGACGAAGAGCGATCACAAAAGCTCACCTTGTCACTTTGTGACAGGTGAGCTAATAAAAAATGAAATCAGTATTTAAACATAATTTTTATGCATACCGTTAACTGGAGAATTTCAAAACCATTACATGATTTTCATGTACTTCTGTCCACTGCTCTTATAACTAGCAACAAGTTT
Organism: Spisula subtruncata; assembly: GCA_963678985.1. Classification (NCBI taxonomy): domain Eukaryota; kingdom Metazoa; phylum Mollusca; class Bivalvia; order Venerida; family Mactridae; genus Spisula; species Spisula subtruncata. The sequence goes on from OY787663.1 coordinate 23,949,996, forward strand.
TTAACCTTAGCTGACTAGTCTGGTTGATTCAAATACCATTTAATAATTTGATAAATTAAAGTAGTTTAGCTTCCAATTAATCACTACTTTTAATGGTTAAAGTAATTGGGCTACAAATAAACACTGCATGTTCATTTACAGGAATTCAGCTACAATTTAAGTGTATGTGTGTCAAAGAATGCTAAAAACGTACCACTACATTATACCGAGATATATTGCATTTTTGTGCAGAACCTGAGACATTATTTACTATATACTGATACATATTTCTTACACATTAATGCATTTTAGACATGTTATCATTACCTTATACCTCCCTAGTTTATACTAAGTATGTGTTGTAGGCCTCAAGTGTGTCTGGTGCAACGAAAGACTATTAATATTATATTGAAAATTGGTTTAGGAACGCATGCCTATTATCATTCAAATAGTTAAAAGCTGTATATCTAATACATTCCGACGTTGCACATTCAACGCAAGGCCATTGTATACCAGGGCGCATCTCGCCTGTTCCCAATTTATAGATAAAACAATAAAACTGAACAATTAATGCATTCCAGTCCTGCGCTTTCATTTCCATTTAACCGGGTAACTTTTTGCTAATCAACGATGACAAAAACTAAAAGTTTACATTTTATGTCGGCCATTTTTAGTATCTATTTAAAAGTTATCATGCAAACAGGCTATTTCCACAGTATAAAAGCAATATAAGGAGTTAATAGGGAATCTGATAGGTCTTCAAGGTCTTATTAAGGTCTTGTTAAAGGCTTTAAATACACACCAATCTTCTCCTGACTCTGTCGTACTGTCCTATATTTTTCTTGCCTTACTGTAGTTCTAAGCAATGCATCCCTTTTCAGCAACAAGATTGTACATTATTTGGTCTTAATATAGCTTAGCGAATATGACACAAACCTGACCATTATGCATAAATATATTACAAGGTTCTTGCTATGAATAAATCAATTTCCGTGATTAAATCGTGCAATATCGGTATTTCAAAGTTGTGTTTGTATTACATCTCGAGCTTCTTCGTGATACTCCCAGACTATGAAAACATACTTCATATGAATATTTCATCTTTTCAATAGCTTTGCTTTATCTATAAGTTTAGGATTCAAGGGGGGAGAGCAAAGTAAATAATGACCATTTTCATCACTTGACTCAAGCCAACCAATCAGCAACTGGTTAATTAAGTTTAGTGCTGCCTTTGTTTTTGGTAACCATGATAAAACAGTAAAAATAACTGTTTTAATACATATATGGAACGGAAAACTCACCTGAATCGAAACTTTGAACCCCTTGAAAATAGGGATCCGCCAGACCGTACTTTTGGAGTATTAAATGAATTCTGCAACCTAAAAGGTAAAAAATAACAATATTATTATGTAATATGGTGAACAAAACAACTCTATGTTATCAAGTCAAACACACTAGATCTCTCGTATTGTACAGAACTTCTGCTAATTTCTAGGGTAGTTATCACGAAATAATTGCAGACACGGTTAGTTTATTAACAAAATGTCACTAGTTCAATCCCGAGTAGAATCCAATATCAGCACCATAGCACCAGGACATTATACAGTGCCCACCAAAAGTCTGGAGACAACCATAAAATTTACCTCTATCGTAGTAATCAGGCAAAATACCTGAAGAAAACATTGTGTTTGATTGTTGTCTGCTCTTATTGCCTCCATTTAATGAAAATGGTGCTGTTTCAATGATTTTTTTACAAAACTTTTCATAGTTTTATTAAATTGTTCATGTTGATAATGAAATACAAGAAGGTTTCCATAAAACACATCAACAAAAATCTTCTGATTTGTCTCCAAACTTTTGGTGGGCACTGTATATTGTTAAGATCTATTCCTGGTCAGTAATTACTGTCAACTCTGTATGACAGCACAAAGGCGTAGACAGTATTATATACAGGCTGTATTACAGACAGCAGTGTTTATCTGGACATAAAATGGTTAGTAAGACAATGTTTATGACAGACATTACAAGAATTGACTCTCTAACAAACTTCATTTCTATCTAGAGGATGAACAAACAAAGGGCCTTATTCACTAATGTTGTAAGACTGAAACTCAGACTTTGACTTAAAATTGACATCATTTATAATCACTGCCATTTCTTTGCAATTAGACTATAAGCCATGTGAAATTGTATCAGTCCAATTATTTGTTGTAACCCAATGAACATGTATACTAAGTTACATCAAAATGGGTACATTTGTTACAATATGAGAGCAAATAGAACATTTGGCAATATAAAGTCTGAGTTTTAGACTTACAACCTTGGTAAATAATGCCCAAGAACCCACATCAAAATAGATTTTCATCCAAATTTTGGATATCATGTATATTATAAACTACTTTTTTGAATTAGAAGGAAAAGTTTTAGCTTTTATTTTATCAATTAAATTAATTAAATTCCAACATTATCTGTTCACTGTGGAATAGTATCATATTTCATTGCCATATATGTCAGCAATGAATATTCATGCCATAGAGGAGGAAGATACTCACGTGAAGAAAAATTGCTGCTCTACTGCACATCGCCACAGATACTTGCAAGCTGACACTGTCAAACACTTGTAACCAATCGGCTGATGTTTCTATAAATAGAACAAATATTGACCAATGAAAACATGTTGTCATGAAGAGAATATTACTATGTAAGTACATACCATGTATTTAATGTATGATCAATTGATGAAAGGCAAACAGTATTCTATCTTTTTCACTATAATTACATAAATTATACAGATATACGAGGGCCCATCAATAACTTTGTGAACTAATTCCAGTTTCAAAACGCTGTGACATAGTTTATTTAAATTTTGCATATTCAAAGACAATTTATTCCCCATTTAATTCAGCATGAAAAGTAATTGATCACGTCTCGATTTATGACCTCACATCAATTTTCTAACATCATGTAATTAGCATTGGTTATAAAAAATGGCGTTGCCTAGAATGATCCAGTAACGTTAAGTATCAAAGATATATACGTTACCCAAAAAGGTTATCGACTACATTCAGGAAAATTTGCATGTAGTTTATTATGACTCTTGGTAATCAAATAGTGCTTTTTCATTGTTAAAGAATTGCTTTAAGGGGTATAGAGACACAAACAAAGATGATAAGCATATTCACCGGCCATTGGGTGCGTCGTAAACAGAAATTTGCGGGAGCTGTCAAATGACGGACAGCAGCAAGTATTCCAGTTATAAATGTGTCTAGCAATGGAATAAATGCAAACTTTGCACAGGATGCAACTTTCAAAAGGACTGGAGGTTAATATTGTGATAGGGTATTTATACTTGCAATATAAAATTAGTTCACAAAATTATTGATGGGCCCTCGTAAAAACATGCCACAGTCAATAATAGATTAACAACATCCTGCATAACATGTTTAAACATAATGTAGGATTCTCAACATATTTTGAAAGGGGAGGCTACTCTGATCATTGTGAAAATTCTCTGCCATCATCTGCAATTTACCATGCATTTGGTACTGCCACAGATATAACCTGACAACAGCCTTTCCTGACGTGCAATAATTTTATGTCCTTATCCAATAACTGCTAATTTATTTCTATTATATTCATGTTATGCTATTAATTATTACAACTAACTGAAGAAATCAGTTGACAGAAAATATTATTGTTATTTTTGAGGAATCCTGATATGCAATATATGGTAATATAGCATAAAAAATATTGTAATATATTAGTTAGGCAATATGTGTAACTTCTGGGTAAAAGACATATGTACGTTATTATGGATTAATTCAATAATATTGCAAATGGTCTGTTTCACAGGGACAATCATAATAATGGAGTTTAAATGGGGTTAAATAAGGGGTAATAACTGTGTTAACAGGGAATAAAAATACCAGCAACTAATATAATTATTAATGGTATAATTATGTAATAACTGTATACTGATATCATCATTTAAATCACTAATTAAATATGATTATTAATTAATATATTTCACTATTAAATATAACAAAACTATATTTATTTATTTGTTAACAATATTATTCAAGGCCTTAAACATAATATTCAGAGTTGACAAGAACTTCTTCTTTATGATTCTTGTACTAATAAAACACTGTTCTGGTACTAATAAAAATTGTTCTGGTACTAATAAACATTGTTCTGGTACTAATAAACATTATTCTTGTACAACTATTCTATCCATCATCTCAATACAATACCAACATATTTTAACTAAATGCCATCTAATACATAGATGCAGCACCCACAACTTTACCAGTACAAAGTGATGATAGATGCAACACCCACAACATTACCAGTATAAAGTGATGATAGATGCAGCAGCCACAACATTACCAGTATAAAGTGATGATAGATGCAGCAGCCACAACATTACCAGCAAAAACTGATGATAGATGCAGCAGCCACAACATTACCAGTACAAAGTGATGATAGATGCAGCACCCACAACATTACCAGTATAAAGTGATGATAGATGCAGCACCCACAACATTACCAGCATAAACTGATGATAGATGCAGCAGCCACAACATTACCAGTATAAACTGATGATAGATGCAGCAGCCACAACATTACCAGCATAAACTGATGATAGATGCAACAGCCACAACATTACCAGTATAAACTGATGATAGATGCAGCAGCCACAATATTACCAGCATAAACTGATGATAGATGCAACACCCACAACATTACCAGTATAAACTGATGATAGATGCAGTCCCAACAACATTACCAGTATAAACTGTTGATAGATGCAACACCCAAAACATTACCAGTAAAAAGTGATGATAGATGCAGCAGCCAAAACATTACCAGTATAAAGTGATAGTGCTCCTCATGTACCCATCAACCCACAGAAACATGATATGACAACAATCAAACTATGCCATTTTGGTGAATTTCAGTCTTTCATTTTTTAATTCTAGTGCATTGCTTTCTTACTAAATAACTAATGCATAAATAGCAAGGTACATTTTAATGCAATATTTTATATGATTTCATAGACACCTGAATGCAAGAGATATGTATGTGTGTCCACCAACGCAAGCTGTGTTTTCATAAAGGCAAGTGGAAGTATGCATGACTGTGCATTAATTAAGAGCAGCGTGAGAACTAAATGCTTAAATGACCTTAAATGTGGTACAAACCACTGATATAAACAATGATACTTTTACTATATAAAATATAGCATGCAGATAAACACACCATAAAAGCTGCCAGTGCAAATAATATAACTGATTGTAAAAAATAATGAAGACTAAGCGTCCACAGGAGCAGTAGCATGTGGGGGCAGCAATATGTAGCAGAAAGGCAATAGTGCACCATAACAGTGAATTTGCAAGTTGTAGGCTAAATCCCATTGTATCGGTCGTAACGACATCTTGTTATATTCCAATTGAAAGTGCAACACGAAATTCCTTGTACATCTCCTGTTTAGATATAAACGCTAAAACAATCACAGTTCAAACTTACTCTGAGATAACCATTAACAGATAGTGTCAAATGTCTCATTGTACGAGGTTTTAAGAAAATTCTAAAGTGACATAATAACCTGGCTTAAAAATTTACTTTTTGCGCTCGATTGAGACAGTCATTGTCTCTGGCTTATTAGGCTAATGACTTCCACCTTTGAGAAGATTTGAACCAGGGGTTTCCATTGCACCACCAATAAACATTGACGTGAAATCTTTAGGGTTTATTTGTATGAAACCTTTTATTTCCAAAACATATTATAACTCAAAAATAGAGTCCATGAACTAGTGATTTTAATATTTTTTATTGATGATCATCTTACAGTTTCCCGGGTACCCCTATGTGTATATATTTATTGTGTGTAACCATGGCAACCTAATTATGTATAAGCAGATGTGCATGTCTATATATAAACATAATAACCCAACAAATTACAAAATAAATCAGATGTTTGTCTTGTAGGAAATACTCTTCACAAAGGGAGGAGGGTAAATAAAGAACGACTTAAGCGACAAGTAGAAATTATTGCCACCTGAACCAAATCAATACTACAAAGAATAATAATTACATTACTTTAACTGTCTATAAAGTATGAAAGGAAAAGGATCTTTAGACATTAACAAGAGCTGTCCACAAGAGCTGTTGCCTTGCATTGACATCACTGTCTTGAAGTATGAAAAAGGATCTTATAAAAAAATACCATGTCCATAAACAGCGTGCTCCACTATTCTCTGAAAAAACTCAGCGCCAGACTTGCATACAATTCATTATAAACTGAGGGATTGGTGACACGATAGTGAACAAGTATGCTAAGTATCAAAGCAATATATGTCAATGGACTTGAGGTTAAAAACTTTGAACATATATATCATAAACTTTAACATTAGCATTATGCACTGGTCAACAATCGGGTGACTGCAATAGTTCCCCTTACTCTTTGAACAGTTGAGCTATAAATCAAGGGGCCAACAATCAGGTGACTGCAATAGTTCCCCTTATTCTTTGAACAGTCTAGCTATAAATCAAGGGGCCAACAATCAGGTGACTGCAATAGTTTTCCCTTATTCTTTGAACAGTCTAGCTATAAATCAAGGGGCCAACAATCAGGTGACTGCAATAGTTCCCCTTATTCTTTAAACAGTCTAGCTATAAATCAAGGGGCCAACAATCAGGTGACTGCAATAGTTTCCCTTATTCTTTGAACAGTTGAGCTATAAATCAAGCGTCACAAAATGTAATCTATGACATCACAGATTTACTTAAATAAATATCAACTTAAAAACACAGAGATACCATAATAAACACTATAATTAACTTCCATAATACAATACTATTTGACGTTGTACATGCTCCTATAGTGGAAGCGTAATACGAACTAAAGCCTTGTGTTAGTCAGTGGTTTGATATGTGTTACTTCCCTTTGGCCAAATTTTTTTTTTAATTTTTAGGTTTATTGATTTTTTTGAAAAATTTCTGCATGGGGCAGGGAATGGAAAAATATCTAAATATATCTAGATGCAATTTGGTGCTCTGGCAAATCACTCATTGGTGATTGAGGCATCTATGTGGAGCTTTTGTCAATCTTTTTACATTTCCACCCTCTCCCCAGACAACAAAATTTTTGAACAATTTGTGTAAACCTAAAAATGGTGGCCTTGATTAAACCAATGACTGATATAATACACACAACCTGTAGGCACTGATTGTCTCACCTTCTTGGAACTAGTCTGCTCCCCATCCTGAGTGAAGCAAGTCAAATAAAAAATATACATCAAATTCTTGAATAAAAATATCTATCAAATTGTTGAACTAAAATATCTATCAAATTGTTCAACTAAAAATATACATCAAATTGGTGAATAAAAAATATGTATATCCTATAGATTTTTAAAAAAATAAAATAAAAATAAAATTGTTGAATAACTTAATACCACTAAACACTAATTTCTGATACTTTGCATACAGTGCAACTTTTTCAAGAGCATCACCCCTCGTGAAACACCACATTTTGGTTGCTGTACAGAGGTTGTTGCTGACAGGAAAGGAATACTTTACTGTAAATAGTAATTTCTGTAACAAAATAATGCTGAGCAAAGCCTTTATATGCCAGTCAGCTTACGGCTGAAATATGGCAGGCATAAAAATTATATATGATATTGTGTCTTCACTGGATTTGAACCCGGTCAAAGTGCACTTACTACTGAAGGTTTATTGCTCTATAAAGGAATGCTCTTGAGAAATTGCACTATATACAAATTTGCCAAAATGATATGAACTGTCTTAAGCAGCCAATTAATGTGTACTTCATATGTGGCCCCTTAAAGCAGGTGATTGTTAAAATACAACAATACAGATGTATTTAAAATACAACAAGCCAATTGAATTAAAAATTATTATTTGGCTGCTTAAGATAGGTGGTTGTTTAAATAAGGTGACCACTAAGTTTCACAGTAATTTAAGATACAGAATTATACTGTCAATACTTCGGTCAACTTAAGCTGACTAATATTACAAGAATTTGATTTTTTCATGTAAATGGCCCAAAACACTATTTAAGATCCTGTTACTGATAATCACCCCTATAGAAAATAAAAGGAACGAAATGTGCCGATACGCCACTCGCCTTTTCATTTTGTGAAGCCTTTTTAGCAAAGAAAAACAGAAAATTCAACGGGGTCTTGGAAAGTGTTTTGGGCTAATTATAAGAAAATATCAGGTTCCTGTGCTAATATACACCTACAAAGGGCCATAAATCAGGCAAAAATTGCCACAGTGAAAATTCCTTCCTGCATGCACATCTAAATATTGTTTGGTTCAGTAAATACTGTTGTTGGATGCTGTGATTTATCCATATAACAAAACCAGATATTGCTAAATTTATACAGGAAACTGAAACCTTTCTACACTCCATCATTGAAGAGTTGTGTCTTTCTACCCTCCATCATTGAAGAGTTGTGACTTTAAGTTTCTACCCTCCACCATTGGAGAGTTGTGACTTTCTACCCTCCATCATTGGAGAGTTGTGACTTTCTACACTCCATCATTGGAGAGTTGTGACTTTCTACCCTCAATCATTGGAGAGTTGTGACTAAATTCTACCCTCCATCAATGGAGAGTTGTGACTTTATACACTCCATCATTAAAGAGTTGTGACTTTCTACCCTCCATCATTGGAGAGTTGTGACTTTCTACCCTCCATCATTGGAGAGTTGTGACTTTCTACACTCCATCATTGGAGAGTTGTGACTTTCTGCCCTCCATCATTGGAGAGTTATGACTTTCTACCCTCTATTATCGAAGAGTTTAGAGTATTTTAATTCCAATCTGAGAATTCATCCACTACTGACTAAGGGATATGACTTCAGACCAGACTAATGTGATGCAATTCCTAAATTGATATAAACTATGATAGTCTATCAATGATACTCTATCAATATAAATATGCATGGCATCATGGCATCATGGCATATTGCATTTCAAGTTCACACAAATACAGGGTGAATTAAGTTCCATCTGTTCCCGACGTGAGACACTCAAGTTTCTTGCAGCAACTTCAAATTGTCACGCAATATTCAACAGTCTATTACCATTAACTCTAAAACTAGAACTTAACCACACGGTCTAATAAAACGGAACTTTATAATCATCTTTTTACAACAAATTCTTACACAAACCATGTTGCATGTTACGATATTCCCTCATATGTGTCTGGCAATGTTACAATACAAATTGAGTATCATTGCTAATTCAATACAAGTTCTGTTTTATATCATACCACGCCAAGGAGAGACACTGATGTGATATTCTGAATAAGGCAAAAACTTTTCTGTTCACTGTAAAATTACATATTTTCATTGGTTTTTAAAATGTCAAAGGGTGCTTGAGCGACTGAACTTCTGAAGAGCCCTAGAAAATTGGTAACATTTTTATTTTTTTGTGGATTTGATAAAAAGTTTTGTGGGGTCCTACATTGTAGAATACAAAACATGGAATGATACAACCATGTTCTGTATTTGAGACGACTTTTAAAGGGTTAAGCTTTCATGGTCCAGTGTAACAACAAAATCAAGGTAAATTTAAATGCTATTTTACGTATGTTTTTCCGTGAGGTTACTCTGAGACATACAAGTGCAAATCTTGCTTTCAGTGGTTTACTGAGGCATATGCCCAATCCTGAAAATCAAACTCAAGTCTGCTTCGGGTACATTTAGCACATATTCTGACACCCAAACTCTGATTCAAACAGAGTTTTATTGTCAAAATTTAGCTTATTAAACTTCAAATGACCATAACTCAGTCAATATTAGGAATATCTTCAACAAATAACTTCTGTTTTCTGCAGACAGGTTCCTTCTTTCCAACGAAGCCCGGAATTCCGGATTAATCCAGAATTGTAGAACCCCCGTGATTTACAAGAGGAGAATATCGGCAAGGAGGGTAATAGAGAACAATGTATACAATTAGATGGTCACAATATTTACATTACTGACAGTAAGTACCACATATCCTACACGTTGATGTCTACATCTTATAGACAGATTTTTATTTAATGAACATTTTTCCCCGATTCAATCATATAAGATTGTATCAAGCATGACAAGACAATGTCTGTGAAAATCTCTCTCAAAATACATTCAGCTCATAAAAGAAGTCATAAAACAATGGAATAATATGTATTATATAGATATACGATTCTGAGGCAGGACCTACAGACTTCTATATTTCATATACAATCAATACTATTCTAAGAATAAAATTAATGTTAACAGTGCAAAAGTCAGGGTAATGTTGAAAGTTTATATCACTGTAAAATCACATATGTTTGCAACATAAAAATTTTGAGACTTTCATAATCTGAATATATACGAGGTTGCGCCTTTTACAGCAAATATATACACATTGGGGGGAGATTGCTTTAAAGTGCTTCCGATAGAGCTGTTCAGATTTGACTTTTAGGTATTGATTTGTGAGATCAAATGAAAGCAAATTTTCCCAAACTTTTCATTATCGCGATTAAAAACATAGCAAATTTTAATCGGTCACAAAAATGTCTGATTTTTCAATAAATTCGTTCATTTCTAACAACATGCAATTTAACTATTAATAACTATAATATCCTATGTTAAACCATTCAAGGATGCAATACTTTCATGTTTCAAGTAATTGAGTTTGATTTGAAACTAGAACAGTATTGACACATAAATATGTTTTTCCATGAATTTGAAAGGCTATAAAATAATGTCACCAAAATCATATAACCTAAAATTCTTTACAATATGTGCAACTAGGCTTAGTCTAAAGTATTCATGTCAAGTTTTATTGAAACTGAACCATTAGTTAAGGAGAAAAAGGGAACAGAACCCTTGTGACATCTATCTATCCTATGTGCCCACTACGGTACATATATTTATGGGAGAAATAATAACCAACAGTCCGTTATAGCCATGCTATCGAGCGAGTGCTTTTCTAGTTTCAAATTAAGACATTTCTTTTTATAATGTCACCATAAAGACAAGGAATAGAGGGAAAATTTACATAAAATGTTCCAAAAAAATTAAAGGATGGAAATTAAGTCAAAAACAAAATCCCAACTAGATAAATTATGAGAGTTTTGTTTCTAAAAATACAATTTGTCCGCTTGGTGGACCAAGGTTTTTCTACTCTGTTTTGAGATATAACCCTGTTGCACCAAAGGGACGATAGTTTTACCCAATCTTCTTTTAAACAAAAGCTTGAATAACAATCAAGCAGTAAGTCTACAATGCTATGACAGATAACAGTGTGGACAAACCATGTGCTATGTGACATAATTTTTAGCTAAATATAGAGCTTAAGTAAAAATCTGTCAACAATTTTAACAAGATATGTTGGACCGTCAAGCCGAGAATGAGTACTATAACATATGGTTTGTCAACACTGGATATACACAGTCACTGTGATAGGTTAACATAATTATTATCCACAATATTTGTGAATTCTACTAATTCTTCTATCTAAAGAGAATTTTAAAGAGTAAGAATTGAGAAATACACAGTAGTATGATAACTATCCGTATATCATGAACCTTATATCTTACCTCGTTAATGTTGACATGAGCAATAAATGTCTTCCCTTCAAAAGCTAGTTTCTTGATCTGAGACCTGTAAACATACATAATAAACATACATGTGCTTAGTATGGCATGTATTCCTGACACATAGAATAAACATACATGTGCTTAGTATGGCATGTATTCCTGACACATAATAAACATACATGTGCTTAGTATGGCATGTATTCCTGACACATAATAAACATACATGTGCTTAGTATGGCATGTATTCCTGACACATAGAATAAACATACATGTGCTTAGTATGGCATGTATTCCTGATACATAGAATAAACATACATGTGCTTAGTATGGCATGTATTCCTGACACAAAGAATAAACATACATGAGCTTAGTATGGCATGTATTCCTGACACATAGAATAAACATACATGTGCTTAGTATGGCATGTATTCCTGACACATAGAATAAACATACATGTGCTTAGTATGGCATGTATTCCTGACACATAATAAACATACATGTGCTTAGTATGGCATGTATTCCTGACACATAGAATAAACATACATGTGCTTAGTATGGCATGTATTCCTGATACATAGAATAAACATACATGTGCTTAGTATGGCATGTATTCCTGATACATAGAATAAACATACATGTGCTTAGTATGGCATGTATTCCTGACACATAGAATAAACATACATGTGCTTAGTATGGCATGTATTCCTGACACATAGAATAAACATACATGTGCTTAGTATGGCATGTATTCCTGATACATAGAATAAACATACATGTGCTTAGTATGGCATGTATTCCTGACACATAATAAACATACATGTGCTTAGTATGGCATGTATTCCTGACACATAGAATAAACATACATGTGCTTAGTATGGCATGTATTCCTGATACATAGAATAAACATACATGTGCTTAGTATGGCATGTATTCATGTAAGCTAGCAAGTGCTTTTTAGTGAAATGTCCATTGCTTTTTTATGAATGTAATTCTCGTGTTTATTTTTTTTTCAGGAAGAAATTTAACAGTCTGGAAAATGCAACAGAATGTGACAGGGTCAATTATGAGGTTTTTTTTAACTTGCTGGTGTACAGCACCATTACATGCAAGGTTACCTCTGGGTTACCAACCAGTTCATCTCTAGATGGGAATGAAATACTGAAAAGCCTTTCAGCAATAATTAAGCCAATTAGCTCTGGCTGAATGGAATCAGAAACCACTTGATCAACTATCAACAATCAGTAGCCAACAAGAGTGTTATCCTCTCGGTGTAATCAACAGTTTGACAAATCACAATCTACATACAGTTTTCTTACAGCTCACAAAAAAGCCCGCTTACGAAGATAAAGAACACTTTTCTTAATTGAATCAGTGGGCGTGTCGGCTTATAAGTGAAATAAAGACAGTAAGTGTTGTATATTTACCATTTGTAGATTTGTGTACGTCTGCTACCATGGAAGGTCATAATACCCTGGTGTGTAACACCAAGATACATCTGGTTGCCTTTCTGGTCCTAAAATATAAAACATTACTGCATCAATACATTACATGTTATACCAGAGTAGAAAGATGTTTTAAATTACAACAATAGTATAGCTTGACTAGATTAAACTGAGACTCATCAATGTCTGTAAGCACGTCCGCCTATACTTGGAACTACTCAATTTGTTTATTCACTGTATATAGATTTACAACATGCGACGAGGCGTGACTAGTAAGTACTTTGTATTCTATCTCTAAAGGGTCATTGTAGATCTATACCGTTATCTCAGTATAAGGCCAGCTATAACTGTAAGTGTATGTTTTAATAACTCCAGAATTTTCCGGATTTGAACGAATTATGCAAGAAGTCACAGTTTAATCAGGTGGGACAATAACTGTGCTCTAGAGGAACACAATCATCTTTAACCCGTCAGTGGAACAATAATAACAAAAGTATGAATATTACAATTTATAGTCCAGTTAGGATATTTTGACAGTGATGTCATCATTTATGTGTACCCAAAGATTAAAACAATTGCTTAAACAGGTAGAGTTTAGTTTCGTATTGAACTGTTGATAAAGAACTGTTGGTATAAGCATTTATAATTGTTTTTATAACATGTACGTGGATCGGTCCACTGTGTCACTGTATTCTTACCCTAACTGGACTGTACTACTAATGATAATAATACCAGTAACAACTTATTATTACAACTATTATTCAAAGGGGCAAATATTTTAACGCAGTTGGGCAAGCCCTATGAATCTTCTTTGTGGGCCTCTGTCCCTGTTGTGGACTTGTTTTTGCTGCAAGGTTAAAGGCATTTGGAATGTTGATTATACCAATACAATTGTATGCAGCTGTACTGAGATTTAATTTATTAATTATTATTTATTTATTGATTTATTTATTTTATTTAATCTTTTCTTGGTTACATTATTATGATACAGAAAGTTTAGTTGAGAAAGGCTTGCTCTGTTGCGCTGTAATATAACAGGGTTTCTCAGGAAATGTTGCTGTTACAAATATAGGCAGGGGTTCATTTGGGTCATTAACATGGACAAATTAAAAGCATTTTTGCATTCTTCGGTGATGGCTTTATGGGCAAATATAAGCCAGAAGAGGATTGGTATATGGATTTAAGCAAGGACCGAATTACTTCAAGCAAGCTCTGATTCTTTGGAGAAACAGCAGTCGCAGGGATCACAAATCATTAACTAAAAAACCCTATAAGTTTATAACTATTAAATAATAATCAAAATGATGTACTTTAAGCCACGTACTATGCGACACATAGGTCTACGAAAGGTAACAATAGTTTGCACTTCTATCACCAGTTTTTTTATATGCGACTCCATGAAATCTATCAGATAATCGACAATTAACAAAACCAATTAACTCAAACCATTAATCAAAGTTAAATCTGCAAAGATTTTCTAAAGCTAAATATAGACACAAATAGTAGCACAAAAAAGACACAGTCAATTTCCAAAATTGAATTGCATTCCCTTTTTTATACAAGAGGGTTTTGCCTGATCAATTTCCTGCAATGCTATTTTTGTAATTCTCGTAAATGAATAGCATGTTATGGTGCGTTTTTTAAAATTCTCAACCGATTTTCATCCATCATAAAAAAGTGGAAAGGAATAAAGTATTTGTAGAATGATACTGTCTGTATGGATAACTATACATGTAACTGTCATGATGAACATTCAGTCTGTTACATATATTGACAAACAAAGCTTCCAAAAACATTAGTATGCATAGATTTCTGTATTCCATCCAGTTTAAAACAAATTGAAACTTGCAAATGTTGTTAAAAAGTAGTGAAAATTGCAGGGAAGTTGTCTAAATTGCTTCACGTAAACTGCCTTTCTGCTTGAGATCTCAATATCCTCAACTATCTCAATATTAATTTGAGTGTTACTAGCAAAGATGTATTAAAGAAGCAGTGCAATGTCTCAATTGCATTGTTTTCCAGCCCAATTCTTGATGTCAAAACATCTTCATATTGTTACTGACAGAAGGTAATTTCAAAAGCTGTGCAATGTCTTGTATTAATAATTGTTTCCCAGTCTGATTCATAAATTCTCATCATTCTCAATATTTATATGACTGTTATGCCTCGGTCCCACTGAGCTTTTTTGCTTCGGCGAAGTACGTATGGAAATAAATAACTTTCCGGAGAATTCGAGAACACAGATTTCCCATATTTTCTCATGAGTTTCCCGAGGCTTCCCCTAGACATCGATGACTCCTTTCCCAATACCTTCCAAAGTTCATTCATCAAATCGAGAGTACATCACAAGGCAAAACGTGCTCAGTGGGACCAAGGCATTTGTGACAAGGAAGTCCAGCAAAACTTGTGAAGAGAAACTTGCTCAGGGAGCTGAAAATTTAGGCAATTGTACAGAGGTTGTTGATCTACAGATCTTGATTCAAGCCATTGTAACTATCAGCTACGGGAAATTATGAAGGTCTTGTTTTAGAGAGGTTGCTGCTCCAGAGAGGTTGAATTTATATAAAGTATAAAATAGCGACTTAGGGACATTATGAAGGTCTTGTTTAAGAGAGGTTATTGCTGTTACACTTTACACTCTAGAGAGAGTGCAGGTAAATATAAGATGAAGAAGATCTGGAGCCATGTTTTATATTGTTTTCTGACCCAGTTCTTTGCCAACATGAACAAAACTATACATGCTCAGACAATCAGGTGACAAATGAAATCAAAATAAAATGAGCAACTGACAAGAAGACCTCACCCCGGAGACCTGTAATGAGTGACATAACAACCGTAAAAACAATATGAAAGCATGTTCCTCGGGAGACCAGTAACATGGGTCATAGCAACCGTAACATTAATTTACATCAAGTTTTACTGAATAGACCTACTTCTGATCTCCACTAACCTGTGCATACGTTTAACAGAAAAGGCCTCCACTAATCTGTAGGTATAGGCCTCCACTAATCTGTAGGTACAAACAGACTTTTACTGTTATAATCCTTGTGTCACTTGACTATTCATATGCGGACAATAAAGTTGGGGTCAGTTTTGTACAGTGTTTGCATATGAATACAAAACCAGTATAACAAGGCCAGACTTGTTTGTACAGTCGACACTCGTTATGTCGACATTTTTGGGACCGTCAAAGTTGTGTCGACATATCCAGAGGTCGACACATCCGGATCCAACAATACTGACAAGTTTTCCTACCTTATATACAAGTGTATATTAAGCATTGTATGTACGTGCATGTATTATGATTCGACATTAAACTTTCGTTTCGCTGTTATAGCGGTGTTGTAATATTAACTAGTCGTATTTTTTACAATTTTCCGTAGACAACATAGTTAAATTAGTTTTGGTAGTCATAATGACAATGAGATCGAATTGACGATTCATGATTATTTTATAGACAACTTTAATCACTCATTTTTGTTTGCATGGTGTCACGGCAAACATTTGTCAAATTTGCGCTGTGACAGATATCATTTAAAACACAAAACTGTTGATTAAATAATTATTTAATTTATGCGCTGAGACAGGTATCAAGTTGTTTTCAAACTTCGATTTAACACTATTCAATTTCAGTGTGAACAATTTAATTGTTTAACATTTTCACGGTCAATTAACATTTTTTCTTTTTCAATCACTTTGACTTGATGTCGACACAAACAATGACAATAAGGTGCGAAAATATCATTTCGGCCAGAAAAGTCGTGTCGATATAGCCGGAGTGTCGACATAGGCATGTCGAGTCAAACATCAGTTTTTATATAGAACATAGAGTGACCAAAATCGGGGATTTTAAAGTATGTCGACTAAACCGGAGTGTCGATACAAGCGATGTCGACACAACGGGTGTCAACTGTACCTACAAGTTAATTAAGACAAAAACTGGATGTCCAAATATCACCTATTCCTAAGAGACCAGTGTGACCATAGCAATTGTAACAGCAATATTAGACATTTGTAGGAGTAGCAGTAGGGCTTGAGTAAATGATTAAAACAATGCAGTCAAGACCAAGGTCATAATGTAACATTGCTTGTTGTATAAATATGGTAAACCAAAACAACCATTGCATACACAACTCAGGACTTTTGCTGATGGAGATCAAAATTTGAAAATATGTATTCATTTTGGTGCTTACAATTTTCTTTTTTTTCCAAAAAATATCCCAATGTGATTTTATTGCAATATAAGCAGGTGGGTATACAAGTGTCATAAAAAGCGTTTACCATTGCCCACTGTGCAAATAACCAATACCCAAAACTTGTAGCTCGGAGTCACATGACAACATAATTATTATTATTCAACACAATTTAGCTCATTTCTAATGATTAATTTAATTAAAACACAAATTGCCACATGGTATCACTCATTGTGAGGACTGTGTCATGACTATTTACTGGATTTGTAATCATTAAATCATTTACATTTAATCAACCAATCACAAGCCTTCTTACTTAAATAACTATGAATAATTAATGAGGAAGGCGGAGTTACTCATCATCAAGGAAGATCTTGCATTAAAATTGATATCCTTTGACTTAATAAATCGGTGAAATAATGTAAAGTCTCCTTATTTCTGGTTGACTTGACAATGTAAAATATTTTTTTCAAAGCTGTGCCAGTTAATTATCAGCGTTATAAGACCTTGAATGAGCTCATTTACTGGTAATTAAATGTTGATGAATAATCCAAGCAAGTTCATATTTCAACAATGTTTATTTCAAGCATTGGTTCATTGTTTCAGGTTTCATTTCAGGTTTCATTTTCAATACAAATTCTGTCATTGCAATAAGAAGTACTAAACAGGGAACTATTCCATTCGTTAGAATAGCTGACAGACTACATTTAACTCAGTTACACCCAGTTAAACCTAGAGGTTACCTGACAAACAAGCTTATATTTATAACCATTCTCATTTAACTTTGAACATAATGTACTTTTGTTAAAAAATAGCTGTATTTTGGTGTCTACCAAAATGTCTTTTATAGAGTTTAATTACGATCAACAAAAAGTGAACTTGAAAAAGACCTCTGATTGAAATATTGGAAATATTGAGCAATAGAGATTACAACAAATATTGATGTGCAAGTTCCCCAGCCTGGGATAATTTCAGGTTAGTTTGGTGTTCTTGTTTAACCACTGATTGATAGTTTTCACTCACCTGTTGTATAACCCTATATGAACCATACACCTATAGATACAAGATAATTGATGGTTAAATACTATCCCTAAAATGCCGAGCCATTATTTGCTTTACTTCTGCTGAAATATGGCAGGCATATATACGTCCCTCCACCCAGATTTGAACCGGCGTAACAGGCCCTGTCTTCACCCCCCTGTCAGTTTTATCCCCTGGGGCTGCCAGATTCGAAGTGCACTCATCTAAAACCACTGAGCTGCTAAAGAGCTGCTTTTCATGGAACATTTTTACAGACAAAAATATACCACATGCACTAGGAATCAATTGGATGTACTCAAACTTCTGATTTGGGTACCTCTTCCTCTTCCACACTTAACCACATTAATGCTTTCTTAAACAACATTTGGCTGTTAACACTCATTTGTCATTGAAAGCCGACACAAACTATGCTAGGAATCACAAACTATGCTGGTACCAATAGTATTTGGTTTCAAACAAAGGACATACCTTGACTTTATGAGGGTCCACACCGTATGTATCTAATGAGGAGGCTTTCTTCAGGAAGTTAGCTTCCGCTTCAGCAGGCACTTGTCCCCTAAAAAAAGTAAACATCAATTTTGAATTTTAAAAAAAGTTGACAGAAAACTGGTGTCTGTTGCCTAAATAAAGCACTACCTAGAGCATTCCGCGGCAGGTAATCCATGTCTTTATTATTTAATTGAACGGCAGGAAACTGAATAAAAACGCTTGGTAGCGCTTTGCTGAGGCAAAGAGCACCTGGTTTGAAGTATAGTCAGGTTTATCACAAAAAAACATGCAAAACATTTAACTCTCAACAAGTCAAGAATGACATACAGAACATTGAGTACATAAAAACAAATCATTATTCAGCTAGTGTACAGTAGAACTTTGAAGCTTGAATCTGTCATCAGACAGGAATTTCAAAATAGTTCCAGCAATTTACTTATTCGAGGCATTTGCTGGGACTTAAGAACCTGTTTGGGGTTTCTGAGGTGTTTGATGCATCAAGGTTCTACTGTATCCTAATATACAACAAACAAACATTTTAAGCTTGCACAGACATTCTCAGTCTCAGGACAATTCTTATCTTACTACAATACAGCTTAAATTGCCATTGATACGGTAGCTGATTCAGCAAATTTCTCGCTAGGATAAATAACTTGATCTAACAACGTTCGAAACAAATATAATTAGCATTCATTTACTTCAAGTTTCTGTTTTGTCCTTAAAATTGCTTTTATTTAATTGTTTATATTACATCACGTTTCCCATTGAGCATCTTCAAATTTCCAAGACATCAGATTAATGAGGTCAAACGAATAAGATTATCTTGTATTGTGTGTTCATCAAATAATAAGACTACTAGAAATGCACCAAACCCATTCATGCAGTTGGATTTACATTTTCATTCAACACACTAATTGGATAAATTAAGAACGTTTCCATGACAATTAAAGTGTTTTTGCAAATCAATAAACGTTCACCAAAGGTAAGTGCATCACCAGATATTTAACAATTAAAGTAACCAGACCAGTCAGAAAGTCGCCATTTAAATTGATTCCAAATTTAAATTTGACAACAAGTCAATGATCAATGGCTGTGCTAGTTTTTAAACCAGATTTTACAATTCTTATGAGATCATGCAGAGAGTTTTGTTCATAAGATGAACAGGAACTCTGAGATTGTCTCTGACACATACATTTAGGCAGCAGAATATGCATTAAAAAAACGTATTGTACGACATTCATGCTTTTGATATCTTTGAAGAAATTATGATGTTGCTGATTTCTATCATAAGAAGGATAATTGTTCAGGTGAATGTTACACGGACAGATCTTCCAACTTAAAGAATGTGAAATATTCCAAATGAATACCTAGGATCTATCAGACAAAACGTCCAACAACCAAAGAAAGAGAGGAACAAAAAGGATGTAGCTGAACTGAAGAGTGTTATCATTTTCTGGACCCAATATAACAAACATTTCTCAAATGTTGGAAGAAGGTAGTGTAAGAAAGACCAAAATGGCAACAACTGTCCAACGATTACATGCATCATATAAGGTGGGTCAGAATGCTTCAAGTCCATGCAATTCCTCACTCAAACAGATGCAGTAGGTTTGGTTTCTTGTGTTACATTCTGGTGTACAATCATTCCTCTTGTTGCTAGCACCGCATACTGTGTGTTTGTGTGACTTACACCCTGAACTGAACCGGTAAGCATACCCAACATTATGCAGAATGCGTCACAAATAAAGGACAAACTCCCATAACCTCCAAAACCAACTAAGAGTGCTTTTGCTTGTGACTTTGGTCTGGCCATTTAGACCTGGAAATGTGCAGGCTCTACATCACCTGTGACCTTGACCTAGGACATGCAGATGTGACACACCTTCAGTGACCTCGACCTGGGAAGTGAAAATGTGACACACCTCTAGTGACCTTTGACCTAGGAAGTGCAGTTCACTCACCTCCTATAATGTTTACAGTACATTGTTGATACAGTTTCAGTGACCTTGACCTTGGAAGTGCGGATCTGATACACTTCCTGTGACTTTGACCTAGATGGAGCAGATTTGACAATCCTTCTGCGACCTTGACTTGTATTATGCATATTTGGCACGCTGCCTGTGATTTTGACATTGCTTCCTTTTACTTGAGCTTTCGAGGCACCAGCCTGATAAACCTCTTGTGACCTTGACTGTACAGACTTAACAGAACTCCCAGGTGGTTGACCTTGGCGGTGTAGACTTGACACACTCAAAGGACGGTGCAGATTTGACACATTTCCAGTGGCCTTGACCTGGTTTGCACTGATTTGAGACACATCCTGTGATTGTGACCTAGATGGCACAGATTTCACAGTTCTAGGAGGTTTAGCTGGCTGATGATGACTTGACTTGGCCTTGGTGGCGCTGATCTGAGACACCTCTTGTGATTTTGACCTTGACTTCACAGAACTCCTAGGACCTCGACGGTGTAGACTTGTGACACTCCCTGTACGGTGCAGGTTGGACAGACTTCCTGTGACCTTAGCCACTTTGGTTCTGACTTGAGACACCTCATGGGACCTTGACTTAGATTGTACAGACTTTACAGAACTTCTTGTACCTCCACGGTGTAAACTTGAGACACTTCCTGGGCGATGCAGATTTGACAGACTACCTGTGACCTTGGTGCTAACTTGAGACGCCACCTCAGACATTGACCTTGAAGGAACAGACTTCACACTTCTCCTAGGAGCTTGACGGTGCAGACTTGACATACTTCCTGGACGGTGCAGATTGGACAGACTTCCTGCGGCCTTGACCTTGTTAGTTCCAACATGAGATACTTCCTGTGATCTTGACTTGGATGGTACAGATTGGACAGAATTCTTACGGCCTTGACCTGACTGATGAAGACTTGACACACTTCCAGTGACTTTATCCTGGTTAGAACTAACTTGAGACACTAGTCTTGGTTTTGACCTGGTAGGTTTAGGATGGGCATTTCTTTTAGGACCTTGACTTGACTGATGCAAGCTTGACACACTTCCAGTGACTTTATCCTGGTTAGAACTAACTTGAGACACTGGTCTTGGTTTTGACCTGGTAGGTTTAGGATGGGCATTTCTTTTAGGACCTTGACTTGACTGATGCAAGCTTGACACACTTTCTGTGTCCTTGGCAGTTTTAGGGCCAACTTGAGACATATCCTGTGACTTTGTCCTATATGACTTCACAGAACTCCGTTGATCTGAATGATGTAGACTTGATACACTTCCTGAGTCTTTGGTGTCCTTGACCTGGTTAGTTCTGACCTTCGACACCTCTTGTGACCTTGACCTTAATGCCACAGGACTCCCAGGACCTTGACTTGAATGATGCAGACTTGATACACTTCCTGTGTCTTTGCCTTTGACAAGATTAGTTCTAACTTTAGACACCTCTTGTGACCTTGACCTAGATGGCACAGAATTTCCAGGAAATTGGCCTGAATGACCCAAATTGGATGCACTTCCTATGTCTTTGACCTGGTTAGTTCTGACCTTAGACACCTCTTGTGACTTTGACCTAGATGGCACAGAATTCCCCGTTAATTGGCCTGAATGGCGCAAATTGGATGCACTTCCTATGTCTTTGACCTGGTTATTTCTGACCTTAGACACCTCTTGTGACCTTGATCTAGATGGCACAGAATTTCCAGGAAATTGGCCTGAATGGCGCAAATTGGATGCACTTCCTACCTCTTTGACCCGGTTAGTTCTGACCTTAGACACCTCTTGTGACCTTGACCTAGATGGCACAGAATTTCCAGGAAATTGGCCTGAAATACGCAGATTGGACCCACTTCCTTCGTCTTTGACCTGTTTGGTGCCCACTAGAGTCACCTCTTGCGACCTTGATCTGGACAACGCAGCCTTGACAGACCTTCTGTGTGGACCTGATCGGTGAATGCTTGACATACCTTTAGTGACCTTGAGACCTTTGGTGCAGAGTTTACACACATTCCGTGACTTTGACCTGGACGATGTAGAATTAACATATCTTCCATTTATGGGTGAATATAATACTGACACAGCTTACAACGCAAAGAATGTTTAAGACCAAATGAGGGTGAAGTAATGAGGCGGAAGAATTCACTGGCTATTTGAACATGCTTGCCGACTACTTTTTGCCATTTTCTGCTTAGTTATATTAAGTGAGATTATAATTCAACCGCCTACTTTTAAAGATAAACTCGCTACATGACAACGTTTTACCCCTGCCAAAGACGGAAGCACTTATTGTAAGGCTTCACAAAATTACATTGCAAGACCAGAAATAAGCAATAAGACTTCAACGTCTTCATTACAGTAATCATGCAGTGGATGACACTGGTTAACCAATTATGTCACCCAAAGAAAATAAAGATGTTATTATTATTACTAATTTACACTGCAATATCTGTCAGGTTGTCATTGTGACCTTGACCTAATTTAAAAACATGTAACTGAAACTGTCAGAACAGAACAGAACATGACTTTAGTTGCTCTCGTTGCTATGGCAACACAAAAGAATACAACACATAATACAAATATACAGATCATGACATGGTATAACAATACACAATGCGATTATACAACACATGACACAGTATATAAAGAACATTACTTTCAGGGTTTTTTATCGATCCGTTAATGGAACGGGACTGGGGGGGAAGGGGGGTAAATGCCCATTGATTTAAATGATATGTTAACTTTCAAAAAACATGTGGCATTGACATGAGAGATGTTCACCAATGATACATTGTCAAGCTCAAATATTGAATCATTTTGATGTACAGTACTGTAAAATCATTTAATTTCAATGGGACAAATTTTCATGGTTTTGTGAAAATGACCATTTCGTGGGGACTTAATTTCCAGGAAAACTTATCCACTAAGTCATTTACTATATCATATAAATCATTAATATTTGTGGGGATTTAATTTCTTGGTTAAGATCAGTCACCCAGAAAATCAACGAAATTAAATTTCCCATGAATATTAATGATTTTGAAGTCTGGTACTTTCTTTCAAAGGCTCCATCATTTGTTAAGCCATAATACTGACTGAGACAGCATGTTTGCTTCAGTTGCTTGAAACTTTGATAATATCTCACAAAATTCAGGGGTCAAAAACATAATAAATTTCAACAATATCAGAATAATTCGATATTTTCATATTCACCACGGGAAATATGTTCAGAATATCTCTATAATCCAAGTTAATTGGAGTTAACCATTTTGATTAAATGAACAACTAACAACACAGATACTATACAACAATAGCTTAAACAGACATTTCAATTGCATAGTTGTCATAAACATGAAGTTATAAATTAATATAAACGGGCAGAGCAATTCTCAATTTAGCAGGATACGGGTTCCCTATGGAAATTCCCCGCCCGTTCTGTCAATTAAAGGCTTGTGGAATCATTGAATAATGTCCTTTGTATTGATAGCAGAGCCATTATAATCTTAAATTATATATTTATAATATCTCCCCCAAGTAATTTTAAGACAACCTTTTAATACACATCCCTGTATTTTAAACAAGAACTCTGATAACAAACGAACCCATCAATATACTCCCTTGCATTTTAAACTAGAACTCTTTTATCACAAAACACCATATTGGCAATTAAATTTTTTACCAGATATGCTACAAAATAGATTCTCTTTATAGCGCCAAAAAGAGGCAAATGAAATAAGCAATCTTTTATATTTCTTAATGCTCTCATTTATCTCATACAAATGTGTCTTCTATATTATTATTATTATTATTTATTAATAAGGGTTCTGGGAACTTCTTGTGTTGAATAAAGTAATTTCTGCTTCCCAATGTTAACTGGCTAATCCATCAAGATTTGATATTCCAAACCTCGGAATATAAACTGGTATAATCTTTGTGATTTAAACACCCAAACCTCCAAATGTTAACTGGAATAATATTTCGAGATTTAAAAAACCAAACCTCAAGAGATTTCAAAATCCTAAACCTCGAAATTCATATCAGTATGAGTGTATTATAAGTGAGTATATATTAGGAGGTTGAACAACCCGAACCTCTGAGATTAAGAACCCAAACCTCAGAGATTAAAGAACCCAAACTACCAAGATTTAATAACCCAAACCTCTGAGGTTTAAGAACCTGAACCTCTGAGATTTAGGAACTCAAACCTCTGACTGTTCTATCAGTATGAGTATATTATAATAAGTAAGTATATATTTACACAAGAGTTTTATGTATCTCTTGTATTTGTTGTTCTTGTTGTACATTCTGACTTGGAAGCATCTTGAATTCTGCAACATAACCAGGTGGATGGTCCTGGGGATCGTAGTCACCTACCTCAGCTGTAATATAACAACAAGATGTTTGTTAAAACATGATAAATATCACAGTGACCTTGACCTTTGAACTACTGACCTCAAAATGAATAGGGGTTATCTGCTGTTGCTGGCCAACCTCCATGTAAAGGGCAAAGCATTCTTAAGTTTTTTAACAGAAATCATTAATTATGGTCTACCGATCAACCAAATGGCCAACAGACCGACATGTGCAAACAATATGCCCCCACATAATCATCAACTTCTATATTAGACATAGTCAATGTTATAACTAATCAATGTCAGGCATGGTCAATATTAGTCATGATAAATGTAATAAATAATCAATGACAAACATTTTGAAAGATCGTAGATTTTCGAAATATTACTATTGTAACAAGAAATTAGGAATTCCAAGCAATACAGAAGTCCCGTATCTGGTTTCCAGGTTGTCAATGTTTCGGTTGCCATGGTGACTACAATTTTTGTTGTCATAAAAAAATAATTGGACAGGCATAATTTCTTTTTATTATTCCCTATCCATATACCAAGTTTCATAAACCTAGCTTGAAAAAAGGATCCAGATTTTCTAGATGGACTGGACCGACTGACCTCCGGTTGAAAACTGATAGGGTCCTAACAAGCATTACCATTATGTGCTCCGTAGCTCAGTGGTTAGTGCGCTTGCCGTCTAATCTGGCGACCCGGGTTCAAATCCAGTTGGAAGCACATATATATGCCTTACCTTATTTCAGCAGAAAGCTGACTGGCAAATAAAGGCCAAGCTCGGCAAAAAAAACAATAACATCAGATACACCATACAGATTTGTACATGGGATGTTTGTGTTAAAACTACTTACATTGTATGATATATGCTGCTAATAAGTTAGCATCTTGTGGTGAACAGAGAAGGCGTCCATGATGCAAGTCTCTACGTAGCTGCAGGAATAGGTAATACCTGAAACAACAATCACACATGTATAACTTACTTGCTTACAAAAAAAATGCTGAGCATAGCCTTTATTTGCCAGTCAGTCTTCTGCTGAAATATGACAGGAATATGAGAGCCTCCACTCGATTTGAACCCGGGTCGCAAGATAAGGCGGCAAGAGCACTAACCACTAATCTATGGTTAATCAAGTGATTGATCGAAACTAACTGACTGGTCATTTGTTGAACCTGATATTTTGTATATCATGCAAGGGCAAGTAATGGCATCAATTTTAGTCTTTGACTGTTGAATAATACACATGTTGCTAAAAATAGAATGTAAGAAAACACAGCCATGTCTACTTTTTTTAACTGTTGCAATAAAAATAAATACCATATGCCTGAATATGTGACATTAATATTGTCAACCATCATAATAGGATTTACCTGCGACACCAACCAGGACTCAACTTGGAAATCAAACATACATAAAATTATTGTTCTTTCACAAGCATGTAACAACAATAATAACAGATATATTATAGCTTGGCTAATTTGATACGAGCCTGACCTATCGATTAGCATAATTTAATAGTTGATATATTACCTATGTTACAGCACCGATTGTATATTTTCATAATTGGGGTGTATCACGAAGATGCTCGAGATGTAATAGAAACACAAACGCCAATTTGCTTGCGGAAATTGATATAATTTTTTTCAAAGCAAGAACCTTGACGTAATAAATTCTTGCATAAAGGTCAGGTTCAAGTCAAAATAGCCAAGCTATTCTGTCAGTCAAACAGGTACCACTTTCCCCAGAATCCTACTTTGAATGAACCCTATAACTTCCTGTTGACAGCAAGTTAGTAGAAACAACCAAGCACATATCTTTAAACTTCATGAAATTAAGTGCATGTAGAATGAAATCATGCAATCTCACACAATTATAGAAAGTTTTACCTGGTTATTTCTTCATGCAATTTCATTGGGTCTGCTGGGTAAAATTTCACCCGAAAACACAGCACACAGGGGCTTACACCTGAAATATACAAACAATATATTCATGACATTAGACTGTTCTGCCAGGTAAATAAACATACACCATTCTCTATATTCTGTGGAAAGAAAACTGACCATTGATTCACCATTGGCACAAAATATTAACAGAAGAATGTCATGAATAATCAAAAAAATAATTTCAGGTTTCATGGTAGTTTGCACCTTATAGTATGATTTAAACCTATACTGAATGGCACTATGACAGCATCTAGCAATGTAATTTACAAACATATTTAATTTAAGATCACTCAGCCATCCTAGACTCCCCAAAAGTTGCTAATATAACCAGTAAAAATGTTAAACCTGTATGAAATTGTAAATGACTGACACTTGAAGGGCAATGTAAATCATTTTGAACTTGTTAGAGCTCAAATTGACATTGATAAGATTTGGTCTCCAAGAACTATAATAGCGGCACAAGGCCAAACAAGACTGCGTTCAATAAACGCTTATGCCCCCGTGGAAGCCATGTCCATAAAAAGCTAAGTCAATCAGGGGCCATTATTCAGTTAAAATGTTTGAAAGTGTTACATGGCTTTGAACTATAATGGGCTTATGATGGTAAATGAATAATGCCACATTTGAAAGCAGTGCCTTGATCGACTTCATGTGTGATCTGGTGATACAGATGTCATGGTTCTTTGTCACTGCACTTCTCCAAGTTGCCATCTATTCATATACCAAGTTTCAAGTCAATTTCTTAAACACTTTTGAAGATACACTCCTGTCAAAATTTGATTTTGAAAATACTAAAGGGGAGATAATTCAAAATTTAAGACAGACAGAGTTATGGTTCTTGGTCATTGCACTTCTCCAAGTTGCCATCTATTTATATTCCAAGTTTCAAGTCAATATGTTAAATAGTTTTGAAGATATACTCAGAGCAAAATTTGACTATAAAAAAACACTAAAGGGGAGATAATTCAAAATTTAAGACAGACAGAGTTATGGTTCTTTGTCAATGCACTTCTCCAAGTTGCCATCTATTTATATTTCAAGTTTCAAGTCAATACGTTAAATAGTTTTGAAGATACGCTCCAGACAAAATTTTATTGTAAAAATACTAAAGGGGAGATAAGTCTAAGTCCAAAATTAGGTCAAGGTGAAGGTCAAAATGGAGTCAGGTGATACAGGCGTGTGGAGAGTAGTCATATACAACATCCATGCAAGTATGAAAGCTTTGTAGCAAGCCATTTTAATGCTAGAAGAAACGGTCAATTTGGGTTAACCAAGAATTTTACCTTTCAATAAGTCTAAGTCCAAAATTAGGTCAAGGTGAAGGTCAAAATGGAGTCCGGTGATACAGGCGCGTGGAGAGTGGTCATATACAACATCCATGCAAGTTTGAAAACTTTGTAGCAAGCCATTTTAATGCTAGAAGAAACGGTCAATTTGGGTTAACCTGGCCGGATGGACGAACGGACGGACGGACGGAAGGACGGACGGACGGACGGACAGGTGAATTACTATATGCCTCCCGATCTATCGATACGGGGGCATAAAAATACAAATGACTGGATCAAGTTGCAAGACATTTCAACATTCCCAATGACAAATTTTCAAGGAGGGTTATACTAATATGACTTGCTATGATTGGTAATCAAACCCGGATCACCAGGTTAAAAAACCAACAAAGTAACCACAGGAACATGGCCCCAGCTGACTAAATGGCTGACCACAGGAACATGGCCCAAGCTGACTA
The DNA here is from genome assembly GCA_963678985.1 of Spisula subtruncata. Classification (NCBI taxonomy): domain Eukaryota; kingdom Metazoa; phylum Mollusca; class Bivalvia; order Venerida; family Mactridae; genus Spisula; species Spisula subtruncata. The sequence continues at coordinate 23,978,760 of OY787663.1, forward strand.
AATGGCTGACCACAGGAACATGGCCCCAGCATACTAAATGGCTGACAACAGGAACATGGCCCCAGCTGACTAAATGGCTGACAACAGGAACATGGCCCCAGCTGACTAAATGGCTGACAACAGGAACATGGCCCCAGCTGACTAAATGGCTAACCACAGGTACATGGCCCCAGCTGACTAAATGGCTGACCACTGGAACAAGGCCCAAGCTGACTTAATGGCTGACTCGTGAACATGGCCCCAGCTGACTAAATGGCTGACCACTGGAACAAGGCCCCAGCTGACTTAATGGCTGACTCGTGAACATGGCCCCAGCTGACTAAATGGCTGACCACAGGAACATGGCCCCAGCTCACTAAATGGCTGAACCAAGGAACATGGCCTCAGCTGACTAAATGGCTGACCACAGGAACATGGCCTCAGCTGACTAAATGGCTGAACCAAGGAACATAGCCTCAGCTGACTTAAAATGGGTAAATACTGGTGCCTGTTGCATAGCACTGAGCACTACCGAGCGCATTAAATATAGAATGCTTGGATTACCTCCCGTGGAAAGCGCTTTGTAGCGATTTGCTTAAGCAATGAACACCTGACATTGAAGGCCAGACTTGAAAAACTTGGGGTCAGTGCAGGGTTACCTGCATCAGATATAGGTTTTACCATATACATAACCTTTATTGACAAACAAGAAGTCAGACAAGGTCACTAGCTCAGATTTCCTGTCATACAAAGATTGTGAAAATAAATTGATCTGCATGTAAATCACTCACGAGATATTCACTAGAAGCCAAAGTAATCAGAAAATGACAGACTTGAGTCAAAAACAGTTTTATTTTCAATAATACCTCCATGAAATTCTACCATTATCAATAATAGCAAGACTTTCACCCGGTACATAATCTAAAATCAATTAAACTCTTCCATTGAAAGTCAGGAATTGTCTAAGAAGCTGCCAGATACAGCATCACAGAAGTCTAATGGCAGGGCTTAAATTATCTTTTAGGTCAAAGGAACTAAATGGTAGTTAGTATTGAGATAGACAATCAAGAAGTTTCCGGAACAATGCATTACAATCATTGTATTCTATCTGCTAAACAATAGAGGGATCAATCGGTGTGTAATGAACAATACAAATATATTTAAAAGCTAACCTACATTTTGAGCCAATGAACTACCTGTTATGAGACACCACAAAAACGTTATGAACATTCCATTACCTGATATTCACCTGAACGTAGGGCTGATGCCAATCTGTGTTGTTAAATGTTTTTAAAATAATTTAAAAATCATTAGAATTTACTCTTAAGATTTCAGTGAATTTTGCTCTGACAAACATTGGCCAAATTTCTATCTGCCTATCAAACTTCTGTTCCATTTTTGATAAAAGAATAAAAAATATCTTAGTTATTTCTTATTATTACTATCGCAATATTGTACCATGATTGAGATATAACCACCACTGTCAATTCAATAAGTAATACTAATGAAGGAACTATCTCAATCGAAAAGAATAGCAGGATCTACCATTATCTCATGCAGTTACACCCAGTTAAACCTAGATAAACATAGTTCACCTGGCAGACTAGCTTATGTTTTTAACATTCTCATTTAACTTTGAATGGACTGTAATAAGGCTATGAACCACAAAAATATTATTTCTAATCAGAGTATGAATGATTATAGATTGATTTTCAGATCAATGTTACAATCGGTTAGAACACAATTAACAAATTAATCACTGCATCTCATGACATTTGCGTTTTTTGCCCACCGTTTATTACACCCATTATAACTTGTCATATTTCCAATAGCGAAAAGTTAGTTTTTTTCCAAACCAATAACGGAAGAATTTCCCAAATGTAAGACTGAAAAGATGCATGAAATATTGGGAAATTGAGAAATTCCACAAAAGCGAGTTTTCTGACATTATGCCCATATTCTGTGAAAACATGGTTTTAATGTAATGCCCTAACTTAATTAACTACAGGCTCAAACTTGGTTTCAATGTATTGTCCATATAATTCTGCTCCTTCAACTCGGGATTTCAAAATAATGCCACGATGGCCATGAATTGAACACGGTTCAAACACATGGTTCAAACATAGTTTCATGGTTCAAACATGGTTTCATGGTTCAAACATGGTTTCATGGTTCAAACATAGTTTCATGGTTCAAACATGGTCACATAGTTCAAACACATGGTTTCATGGTTCAAACACATGGTTTCATGGTTCAAACATGGTTTCATGGCTAAAACACATGGTTTCATGGTTCAAACACATGGTTTCATGGTTCAAACATGGTTTTGTGGTTCAAACATGATTTCATGGTTCAAACACATGGTTTCATGGTTCAAACATGGTTTTGTGGTTCAAACATGGTTTCATGGTTCAAACATGGTTACATGGTTCAAACATGGTTATATTGTTCAAACACATGGTTTCATGGTTAAAACACATGGTTTCATTGTTCAAACATGGTTTCATGGTTCAAACACATGGTTTCATGGTTCAAACATGGTCACATAGTTCAAACACATGGTTTCATGGTTCAAACACATGGTTTCATGGTTCAAACACATGGTTTCAATGTAAGTGACACAAAGGCGCATGCAGATAAACATTACTAGCTGTAACTGAAATAGATTGAGAGAAACGCGGGAATATTATGAATAAGCCACAAAGGTGGAAAAAAGCAAGTGTGCACTATTTATCATTTGAGGGGGCGGTAATTGGAGGGGGGCTATTACAAGGAAATACAGTATCTGCATTCTGTCCCAATTTTAATCAATTATTTTCCAGTACACATAATGTCAAATTTCGAGCCACTACAAAACAATTTATTTCAATTAACAGAGAGAAAGAAATTGTTAAATGATTTCGACATCTCTATGAGACTGTGTGAATTATAACACTGGTCAAGATGAACTTAAAGGCAGACTACATTAATTCTGTTAAAAGTATACCAATTAATGATATTAATCCCACCAGAAACTGGTAACAGTGTGGCCATTATTGCGAAAAAATGGCATCTTCTAACAAACTGAATGTTCTATTATTCATGTAATGCATTAATCATAACCTTCAGTTCAGACTGGGTTCCTGAAATGATATATTTGTTATAGGACGGGGAAAAACTATTCCGAGATAAGAAAATTACAACAAATGGCATTATCAACTCAAACCACAGTTGATTTTATACGAGCCATTAATAGAAACAAGAGGGCCATGATGGCCCAATATCGCTCACCTGATTATAAACCCTGCACAATTTTCACCCAAAGGAATAATTTGAACATCTTGGTAGAAAACCACAAGATGATGCTACATACCAATTATCAAAACTCTAGGCAGTGTAGTTTTTGGCAAGAAGATATTAATATGTTTTCCCTATATAAGTCTATGTAAAACGGTGACCCCCCGAGTGGGGCCAATTTTGACCCCAGGGGCATAATTTGAACAATCTTGGTAGAGGACCACTAGATGATGCTACATACCAAATATCAAAGCTCTATGCAGTGTAGTTTTAGACAAGAAGATTTTTATATGTTTTCCCTATATAAGTTTATGTAAAACGGTGACCCCCAGGGCTGGGCCAATTTTGACCCAAGGGGCATAATTTGCACAATCTTGGTAGGGGACCACTAGATGATGCTACATACCAAATATCAAAGCTCTTAGGCATTGTAGTTTTAGACAAAAATATTTTTTTTATGTTTTCCCTATATAAGTCTAAGTAAAATGGTGACCCCCAGGGTGGGGCCAATTTTGACCGAGGGGAATAATTTTAACAATCTTTGTAGAGGACCTCTAGCTGAGTCTACATACCAAATATGAAAGCCCTGGGCCAAGCGGTTTCGGAGAAGACTTTTTAAGGTTTCCCCTATATAAAACTCTATGTAAAACTAAGGGCCCCGGGGGGGGGGGCAATTTTGACCCCAGGGACATAATTTGAACAATCTTTGTAGAGGACCTCTAGCTGAGTCTACATACCAAATATGAAAGCCCTGGGCCAAGCAGTTTCGGAGAAGAAGATTTTTTAAGGTTTCCCCTATATAACTCTATGTAAAACTAAGGGCCCCCAGGGCGGGGCCAATTTTGACCCCAGGGACATAATTTGAACAATCTCTGTAGAGGACCTCTAGTTGAGTCTACATACCAAATATGAAAGCCCTGGGCTCTTCGGTTTCGGAGAAGAAGATTTTTTAAGGTTTCCCCTATATAACTCAATGTAAAACTAAGGGCCCCCGGGGCATGGCCAATTTTGACCCCAGGGACATAATTTGAACAATCTTTGTAGAGGACCTCTAGCTGAGTCTACATACCAAATATGAAAGCCCTGGGCCAAGCGGTTTCGGAGAAGACTTTTTAAGGTTTCCCCTATATAAAACTCTATGTAAAACTAAGGGCCCCGGGGGGGGGGGGGCAATTTTGACCCCAGGGACATAATTTGAACAATCTTTGTAGAGGACCTCTAGCTGAGTCTACATACCAAATATGAAAGCCCTGGGCCAAGCAGTTTCGGAGAAGAAGATTTTTTAAGGTTTCCCCTATATAACTCTATGTAAAACTAAGGGCCCCCAGGGCGGGGCCAATTTTGACCCCAGGGACATAATTTGAACAATCTCTGTAGAGGACCTCTAGTTGAGTCTACATACCAAATATGAAAGCCCTGGGCTCTTCGGTTTCGGAGAAGAAGATTTTTTAAGGTTTCCCCTATATAACTCAATGTAAAACTAAGGGCCCCCGGGGCATGGCCAATTTTGACCCCAGGGACATAATTTGAACAATCTTTGTAGAGGACCTCTAGCTGAGTCTACATACCAAATATGAAAGCCCTGGGCCAAGCGGTTTCGGAGAAGAAGATTTTTTAAGGTTTCCCCTATATTACTCTATGTAAAACTAAGGGCCCCCGGGGCGGGGCCAATTTTGACCCCAGGGACATAATTTGAACAATCTCTGTAGAGGACCTCTAGCTGAGTCAACATACCAAATATGAAAGCCCTGGGCCAAGCGGTTTCGGAATAGAAGATTTTTTAAGGTTTTCCCTATATAACTCTATGTAAAACTAAGGGCCCCCGGGGCGGGCCAATTTTGACCCCAGGGACATAATTTTAACAATCTTTGTAGAGGACCCCAAGTTGATGCTTCATACCAAATATGAAAGCCCTGGGCCAAGCGGTTTCGGAGAAGAAGATTTTTTAAGGTGTCCCCTATATAACTCTATGTAAACGAAGGGCCCCTGGGGCGGGGCCAATTTTGACCCCAGGGACATAATTTTAACAATCTTTGTAGAGGACCCCAAGGTGATGCTTCATACCAAATATAAAAGCTCTAGGTTTTACGGTTTCAGAGAAGAAGATTTTTGAAGTTTCCTTTTTGAAAATCTATTTTTAGCCTGTGTGACCTAGTTATGCGACAGACTGGAAAATTTTTAACAACTTTGGTAGAGGTCCACCCAAGGAACATTCCTGCTAAGTTTTATCAAATTTGGCCAAGCGGTTAAGGAGGAGAAGTCGTTTGAAGAAATTGTTGACGGACGCACGACGCACAACGCACGACGCACGCCGCACGACGCACGACGCACGACGGACGACGGACGACGGACATCTCGGTATGACAAAACCTCACCCTGACCACATTGTGGTCAGGTGAGCTAAAAATAGATAATGAAGACGAAGGTAGGCGGATTCTGACTAGCTATAGACAAGTTTGTAAAATCAACATTTGAAATGAGCATAAAGTAGCATTACGTTAAATAGAAAGTGTGCTGCAAAACGGACACCACACCTGACTTGTAAAATTGAGGGATCTGTTCAATAATGGTCAATTACTTGCATTGCCCCCTGCCAACGTAAAACCATTTCTAATTTGACAACAAGGCCTGGTTTTGGTGTTTTTTAATCAAGGAGTATAGATTGTGCAATAAATTCCCCCACTCAAGACGAAGTCACCACATAACCCTGTTTATAGGAATTTGAAAATGTAATTCTAACAAATAATTCATCTTACCATTTTAAACATCATTCAGTTACCAGATATTAAGAAATATTACCCACATGGTCTATGTGTCTCGTTTTACATCTTGGGACACCAAACGAGATGTAATAATAAGTATTAACAAATGAAGACGAATGATCGGCTGACAGAATGAGTCGGGGAATGAGTCGGAGAAGTCTTGGAATCAGTTGGGACATTGATCATGCTATACATACATCATCACGTCATGTTGACAAGATTGACAGGAGTATTAATATAGAGAGTGTGTACAAATGTTTACACAGTTTCTCAGTGTCACTGGTCATACATATATCTGAATAATCAACACGAGACTGTATCAGCACAATATATTCCCATAGCTACACCAGCATCATCACATCCCATTGAAATAAAACTGTCAAGACTTTCCAACTACTCAGGGGGCATCATCACAGATAAAAGAAACAAGAAGTCTAATTTGGAAAAAGCTAGAGATTTGTTGTATCACACAAACTCTCTGCCTCTTCTGTCAAAGTTGGAGGTCATTGGTCAATCAGACTGGGAATAAAATCAGGAAGGGCTTGCATGTACATGATGATTGTTTCAATCACAATTTCCTGACAGGCCACAGCCTATTCATATAACCAGTAATTCTTTACCTGTTCAAGATTAGGAACAGAAACCCAAAAATGAATTGACCTAGTTAGAAGCTAGGGTATGACCTGTCATAACTTGGAATCAAACCTTCATTGCAAGGTAACAAATGCAGTACACTAAACTACCGGGACTACAGAAGTGGCTGCAAGAATAACCAGGCTTCTACAATTAGCAGCATTGTGTAGATTATACCTGTCATGGTGTCATATGTAGATTCACTGCTGCTCAATTACTTCAGAGACTTAATGACTGATTAATTGAAGAGTGAGAATCTCTAATTAATTGAGATAAATCAATTGTCATTTGCAATTGGAAAATTTGCAACATAAGCAATTAGTTTCATCAGAAACCATTGGCTAAAGACAACAGGGTATATAAGAACAACGACAAGTTATACAAGCCAATGATATAATCGGGAAATGAAAACAAAACAAACTTAAATGCATGTCAACTTGACAGGCAATGTGATTAAGTAAAATATAAGACTTCTTAAACAAATAACAGACATATATTAAAGAATTTTCAACAAACATATTTACAAAAATTGAAGTTGAATAGTATTCAGACACGCTTAATTAGGATATAAGAGAGTATACTGCACAAACGAGCAAATTTGTCGATGGGTAGGTAGAAATGCAAGCAGAAAGGATGATGAGACTGTAACACACTAAAACTTCCAACAACAACCTACAAACCTTGAGCAAATAATTTGTGTGCATATCTGACAGAATTAGGACACCTGAACTTTTAATTTCATCAATAAGATCAAAATTAAAACGACCTTCAACAAACAATTTGTCCACAAATCTGACAGAATCAGGACAAGGTCTGTATTTTCATCCTCAGAGTAAATTAATACCACAGCAATTTTCCCAAAAAAAATGCCGACATCAGCATCCATACCGGAGAAGTTGTGAAGTTACGATGGCCGAGTTCATATGCATTGACTAATTAAATAGTACATATCTGCTGTTCGTATTGATCTCATTACACTACAATCTTGTTTCTCTTCCACTTAATTTACATATAATTTGTTCTATTTATAGATGAGAGAACACAAGTCAATTCACATATAACAGTAAATCTATTACTTGTCCTGTAATCACTGTGAATTCACTTATTCATTGTCCAGATAACAGCCATTCACTTATTTATCAGTCTATTATTGAGACCATACCATACAGTTCTAGGTAACGGTGAGTGCACAGAACAACAACATAACATCATAACCTGCTGGTAAAATTACTATACCAGGAAACAGACAGATTCGGTACACATTTACATCACTGAACACCATAATCTTAATAAAGGCAATGTGTGTCACGACTGAAAGACCGATCAGCAAGACAGGTCAAAGAATTTTCACCACATCCTGACTAAACTGGTCATTGAATGCCATCAAACCAGACAATGTTTCAAACCAGTTTGCTGGAAAATCTCAGGGACCGTCAAACCAAAAGATATTGCATTATGTGAAACTAGAACTGTTCTGTTCTGTTCAGTCTATAAAAAACTTTATATCTAATTCACAGACTCACAGCATGTTCATTATCAAAAAAGTTCTATTTTTGGCAGACAATGTAAGACAGTTAACTCTTTAATCATATTTTGTTGGAATATCTAAGACAAGAGGGTCCAAAGGGCCCTGGGTCGCTCACCTGTTTGGCCTAGTGACCTAGATTTTGGCCCAAATGACACAGTATCTAACTTGACCTAGATTTTATAGAGATAAACATTGTGACCAAGTTTCATAAAGATAGAGTCAAAATTGTGACCTCTAGTGTGTTCACAAGATTTTTCAATGATTTGGCCTCGTGACCTAGTTTTTGACCCCATATGACCCAATATTGAACTTGACCTAAATTTTATAATGATGATCATTGTGATCAAGTTTCATAAAGATAAGGTCAAAATTGTGACCTCTAGTGTGTTCACAAGCTTTTTCAATGATTTGGCCTTCAAAGGCTTGTGACCTAGTTTTTGACCCCGGATGACCCAATATCGAACTTGACCTAGATTTTATAGAGATGATCATTGTGATCAATTTTCATAAGATTTTATAGAGATGATCATTGTGATCAATTTTCATAAAGATTAGTCACAAATTGTGACCTCTAATGTGTTCACAAGGTTTTTCAATGATTTGGCCTCGTGACCTAGTTTTTGACCCCAGATGACCCAATATCGAACTTGACCTAGATTTTACATAGATGATCATTGTGATCAAGTTTCATAAAGATTAGGGTCAAATTGTGACCTCTAATGTGTTCACAAGGTTTTCCTTTGATTTGACCTAGTGACCTAGTTTTTGACCCCAGATGACCCAATATCGAACTTGACCTATATTTTATGGAGATGATCATTGTGATCAAGTTTTATAATGATCAGGCTAAATTTGTGACCTCTAGTGAGTTCACAAGGTTTTCCTTTGATTTGGCCTAGTGACCTAGTTTTTGACCCCGGATGACCCAATATCGAACTTGACCTAGATTTTATAGAGATGATCATTGTGATCAATTTTCATAAAGATTAGTCTCAAATTGTGACATCTAGTGTGTTCACAAGCTTTTTCAATGATTTGGCCTTGTGACCTAGTTTTTGACCCCAGATGACCCAATATCGAACTTGACCTAGATTTTATAGAGATGATCATTGTGATCAATTTTCATAAAGATTAGTCACAAATTGTGACCTCTAATGTGTTCACAAGGTTTTTCAATGATTTGGCCTCGTGACCTAGTTTTTGACCCCAGATGACCCAATATCGAACTTGACCTAGATTTTACATAGATGATCATTGTGATCAAGTTTCATAAAGATTAGGGTCAAATTGTGACCTCTAATGTGTTCACAAGGTTTTCCTTTGATTTGACCTAGTGACCTAGTTTTTGACCCCAGATGACCCAATATCGAACTTGACCTATATTTTATGGAGATGATCATTGTGATCAAGTTTCATAATGATCAGGCTAAATTTGTGACCTCTAGTGAGTTCACAAGGTTTTCCTTTGATTTGGCCTAGTGACCTAGTTTTTGACCCCCTGATGACCCAATATCGAACTTGACCTAGATTTTATAGAGATGATCATTGTGATCAATTTTCATAAAGATTAGGCTCAAATTGTGACCTCTAATGTGTTCACAAGGTTTTCCTTTGATTTGACCTAGTGACCTAATTTTTGACCCCAGATGACCCAATATCGAACTTGACCTAGATTTTACAGAGATGATCATTGTGATCAAGTTTCATAAAGATTAGGCTCAAACTGTGACCTCTAATGTGTTCACAAGGTTTTCCTTTGATTTGACCTAGTGACCTAGTTTTTTACCCCAGATGACCCAATATCGAACTTGGCCTAGATTTTATGGAGATGATCATTGTGATCAAGTTTCATAAAGATCAGGCTAAATTTGTGACCTCTAGTGAGTTCACAAGGTTTTCCCTTGATTTGGCCTAGTGACCTAGTTTTTGACCCCAGATGACCCAATATCGAACTTGACCTATATTTTATAGAGATGATCATTGTGATCAATTTTCATAAAGATTAGGCTCAAATTGTGACCTCTTATGTGTTCACAAGGTTTTCCTTTGATTTGACCTAGTGACCTAGTTTTTGACCCCAGATGACCCAATATCGAACTTGACCTAGATTTTACAGAGATGATCATTGTGATCAAGTTTCATAAAGATTAGGCTCAAATTATGACCTCTAATGTGTTCACAAGGTTTTCCTTTGATTTGACCTAGTGACCTAGTTTTTGACCCCAGATGACCCAATATTGAACTTGGCCTAGATTTTATGGAGATGATCATTGTGATCAAGTTTCATAAAGATCAGGCTAAATTTGTGACCTCTAGTGAGTTCACAAGGTTTTCCCTTGATTTGGCCTAGTGACCTAGTTTTTGACCCCAGATGACCCAATATCGAACTTGACCTATATTTTATGGAGATGATCATTGTGATCAAGTTTCATAATGATCAGGCTAAATTTGTGACCTCTAGTGAGTTCACAAGGTTTTCCTTTGATTTGGCCTAGTGACCTAGTTTTTGACCCCGGATGACCCAATATCGAACTTGACCTAGATTTTATAGAGATGATCATTGTGATCAATTTTCATAAAGATTAGGCTCAAATTGTGACCTCTAATGTGTTCACAAGATTTTCCTTTGATTTGACCTAGTGACCTAATTTTTGACCCCAGATGACCCAATATCGAACTTGACCTAGATTTTACAGAGATGATCATTGTGATCAAGTTTCATAAAGATTAGGCTCAAATTGTGACCTCTAATGTGTTCACAAGGTTTTCCTTTGATTTGACCTAGTGACCTAGTTTTTGACCCCAGATGACCCAATATCGAACTTGACCTAGATTTTACATAGATGATCATTGTGATCAAGTTTCATAAAGATTAGGGTCAAATTGTGACCTCTAATGTGTTCACAAGGTTTTCCTTTGATTTGACCTAGTGACCTAGTTTTTGACCCCAGATGACCCAATATCGAACTTGGCCTAGATTTTATGGAGATGATCATTGTGATCAAGTTTCATAAAGATCAGGCTAAATTTGTGACCTCTAGTGAGTTCACAAGGTTTTCCCTTGATTTGGCCTAGTGACCTAGTTTTTGACCCCAGATGACCCAATATCGAACTTGACCTATATTTTATAGAGATGATCATTGTGATCAATTTTCATAAAGATTAGGCTCAAATTGTGACCTCTAATGTGTTCACAAGGTTTTCCTTTGATTTGACCTAGTGACCTAGTTTTTGACCCCAGATGACCCAATATCGAACTTGACCTAGATTTTACAGAGATGATCATTGTGATCAACTTTCATAAAGATTAGGCTCAAATTGTGACCTCTAATGTGTTCACAAGGTTTTCCTTTGATTTGACCTAGTGACCTAGTTTTTGACCCCAGATGACCCAATATTGAACTTGGCCTAGATTTTATGGAGATGATCATTGTGATCAAGTTTCATAAAGATCAGGCTAAATTTGTGACCTCTAGTGAGTTCACAAGGTTTTCCCTTGATTTGGCCTAGTGACCTAGTTTTTGACCCCAGATGACCCAATATCGAACTTGACCTATATTTTATAGAGATGATCATTGTGATCAATTTTCATAAAGATTAGGCTCAAATTGTGACCTCTAATGTGTTCACAAGGTTTTCCTTTGATTTGACCTAGTGACCTAGTTTTTGACCCCAGATGACCCAATATCGAACTTGACCTAGATTTTACAGAGATGATCATTGTGATCAAGTTTCATAAAGATTAGGCTCAAATTGTGACCTCTAATGTGTTCACAAGGTTTTCCTTTGATTTGACCTAGTGACCTAGTTTTTGACCCCAGATGACCCAATATCGAACTTAACCTAGATTTTATAGAGATGATCATTGTGATCAAGTTTCATAATGATCAGGCTAAATTTGTGACCTCTAGTGTGTTCACAAGCAATAGTGAACGGACGGACGGACGACGGACGACGGACGAAGAGCGATCACAAAAGCTCACCTTGTCACTTTGTGACAGGTGAGCTAAAAACATTCAAGAAACATTGTACTTTTGTTACGACTTGTTAGACACTGTATAAGGAGATAAAATTGATTTTTGCTGTACATCTAGAACGAAGACGAAGACGTATAATTGTCATTTCAGAAAGACAACTTACACACACAATCTTCCTTCATTTTATTTATAGTCTTGTATCACATGGCACATCATGTGCAAGCAACTCTCCAGTGTAGGAGAACTTCATAGAAAGGGAGGTAATTAGGTTTTTACTTAGGTAGAGTTTTTTACACTTTATTCCAGACAAAAACATTTTGCTGCTTAATTTATAGATTTATGGTCATGTCTTTTTATTATAAAGTTTAATAAATTACTGGTGGAGCTTTCTAGCATGCAAGATGACCACAGGGACTCGATTATATTCCCTTTAGTGTCTATGAATTTATCATAGAAAAAAGTCTGATATACAGACAGCTGTTCCTGCTATGATATATAATGTCCCTCTGTAAGTATATGATATCTAAACCAAGCAAAAAAAGAAACCTCTACAGAAAAACATGAATTGTGTAACATATAGCGTTCATTTTGCAACTTTTAGAACTGACAACAATATGCTTGTAAAACATGTATGCCCACATGGCAGCCCAATGGTCGAAAATAGTAAAGGTCACAGTGACCTTGACCTTTGACCTCAGTCATTGACCTAATGACCTCAAATCAATAGGGGCCATGACAATTGCTGTCCAACCTCCATGTAAACTTTGAAGATCCTAGGGCAAAGCGTTTTTGAGTTAATGAACAGAAACCATTTTGTTTACCGACAGACAGACAGACCGATCAACAGACATCATCAGAGGCAAGCAATATACGGTACCCCCTCATCAAAGATAGGGGCCATAATAACTATTCATTATTTTTCAATCTTATTTTGCTGACAAACAGAAACATTCTTTGTTACCAAGCAAAATTTAACAATACTAATGACAGCAGTACCATCAAGCACATTGCATCAATGTTTTCCCATGTTTTCTCCTCCATCAATCCAAGCCAGAACAAAACAGTCAGGTTATAGCATGCTTTATTTATTCATGAAATAATTACTTTTAAATTATATTAAGTAAATTAACAAAGGGTGTTTTTATTTCCAGCAAAATATAAATTGAAAGTATGGTGTTGTTACCATATTGAGTTCAAGCAAGTGAAAAACAAACACTCCATCTACTATACTATAGATAAAACTATAGTAGATGTTTCTTTTTTGCTTGGTATATATACCACATCTGCTACCTCAAAAGAGGGAAGAAAAATAAAATCTACATAATATTATAATGATATTAATCAATATAGAGCCCCCATCATCCAACATTGCATGACTATGAACAATATAATCCCTGGATGAAGCTTGTATAGTACCATATACATGTTTATCATACGCAACATGAAAGAAGTCATTCCCTGGAGTAACATTACCCGACCATTTATATAGTACCAAGTTGTAAAATGGATACAGACCGAGACAATTATTGCCCAGTGTTTTATACTGACCAAGAAAATAAGTATCTTTAAGAGAGCAAAATTCTGTCCCTTAGGTGCAACAAGGTTGCCTCTGTACAGTATATATGTGAGATACACCAAAAGGACTAATATTATGCAATGTGTTTACAGTCAAATGTTCTGCAGGATGTATAAACCAAACATATTTGACCTGAAGGTATTATTGACAGGTATTATTGATAATTTCTTAAAAATGCCTGAATTGTGATGGACAATAGTTCCAAGGCATTTTAAGGCTATGCATGCTCGGCATTTAAAAAAACTTTCTTGACCTCATAGTGGTGTTTCCCTGTGCTCCTTCAGGCTTTGTGAAACTGTCAGTCATCCAGTCCTGACTGATAAATATTGATTCGGACAGACAGAAAATTCTGAAATATTCTATTGACCTACCTACCCGGAGGCACACAGGGCGAAACAAAGTGAAAATTTCAGTTATTATTCTTCACATTCGGACTGACAAGTTTTAAAACTTTTCACCAAGCCTGCTCCGTAGAGGCATTATGTCTTCCCCTGTGAAAAAAAATTCATGAGTTCATGAACACTTCATGAACTTCATGAAGTGTTCATGAACAGACAAATGATGTTCATGAACTTTGATGTGCATGAACTCCATGTTCATGAAGTCTCTGTCAGGTTCATGAACAAGATTTCATGAACTTCAAAGTTCATGAATTATTCATGTAACTTTCAAGTTCATGAATTATTCATGAACTTTGAAGTTCATGAACTATTCACAAGATTTGACCTATTGACCTAGTTTTTGACCCCAAATGACCCAGTTTTGAACTTTGCCTCTGTGACTTTGACCCAAAGGAATATTACTGAGAAATTATTTTAAAATCAGGTAACAAATAAGAGGCTTTGTCAATGGGGCTAAAATTTGGGCCTGCTTTTATAGGCCCTCATATTTCCTGAAAGTGTCTGACAGTAAACAACCACTGATGGCAGCACATGGTTTATCTTCTGTTTGAAAAATTTTATTTTTGTTTTTCCTGTTTTTATGATGGTGAAATAAATGAACAAAACACCGAAAAGGTAAAATTTATTTGTGGTCAACTTTAATACTTGTTGTTTTAAATTTATGATGCATTAAATCAACAGCAATGCATGTTCCAGTTTGTACTTGAAACTTTCAATATTTCGGACAATTTTTTCGGATAATGTACTTTATTTGTACCGAATAATACTTTGATTGTACTTTAAATTTACTTCTGTTTTACTGTTTAATAATGTATTGATATTTTAACTATTATCAAAATGCACAGCATGGCTTTATATACATTTGAGTTTGGGCAGATTATCAAAGGATGTTAAAGCTACTTGAATTATTAAAATTGAACAGTTGTGTTGGAAAAAAAGGAAAAGAAATAAAAAAAGATTTGTATCATTGCCCCTGTGAAAGTTTCAAGAGCAGTTCAAGAAAAGTTCTTGCACTGTCCAAGAACAGTGTTCATGAATTGTACATGAACTGCTCTTAAAGAGTTCAAGAACTGTTCAAGTGCATTTTAAGAAAAAATGGCCGCTTCAGGAATCTCCAGTTCATGAACTCATTCATGAATAAGTTCAAGAACTTATTCATGAATAAGTTCATGAACTTATTCATGAAAGAAAGATTGGAGTTTCATGAATAAGTTCATGAATAAATTCATGAACTGGAGATTCATGAAGCGGCCATTTGTCCTTCATGAACAGTTCATGAATTTGTTCATGAAGAAGATCATGAACTTGTTCATGAATATTTCATGAACAGTTCTTGATTTTTTCACAGGGGCAATGTGAATATTGTCATTTCTTTGCTGCTCTTTAAGCTGCTTGTAAGAGTTGACTTAGTTACCAAGGTCATATATAGTCACATGGTTTGCTTCATCAAGTAAGAAGCTGACATAAATTTAAATGAAGCAATACATAAGCTTATCAAATTTACAATTTTTCTTATAGGCCAATTGCAGTTATTTCCCGATGCATTTTCTGCATTTAAATGACACGACTTGTGACAAGTTTTGTACCCAGCATTTCCTCAGCATTTACTCACTATTAGTCATGAGGACACATGTATCATTTTGCAAACTGCACTTTATTATTAGATGCAATATCTTTGCATGCTGCCTTTCAGTAATTAAATTACCAATATCATTTTGACACCTGCATTATTGACATGTAATTACATTTAATGTTGATCACCAGTTATTTTTTCGCTAGCAAATTATCAAGAATGATGACATTAATAAATTGCAACCAGAAAATATTGTCAAGGATTCCTAAAATAACCTTGGGAAGTATCCAGGGTTCCATGAAATACATAAACATTCAGGACAACCTTATTTGGGTTTGTTGCAAAGTCTAAGTGGTCGGGGCCTTATTCACCAACACTGTTACAAAAGTACATTGTTAAAATTGACAACATTTGTAATCACTGCCATTTCTTTGCTATAGATTTAACCATGTGAAATTTTATCTGATTATTAGTTGTTACCCACTGAACATGTATAAGCATTTATATCAAAATTGGAACATTTATAACAACATGAGAGCGAATGGAATTTAAGTTTTAGACTTACAACATTGGTGAGTAAAATTAAAGGCACTGATATGTTTGTACTTCACATTGCTAAGTGATAGTCAATCTTACATTATAGGTTTGAATCCCTCTTATCGGTATAGCTTGGCCACATTGACATGAACCTGACTTATTGATAACAATAATTTAACAGTCGAGATATTGCAAACGTTTACAACACCGATTGTGTGTTTTCATAATCGGGGAGTATCACGCGGACGCTCGAGATGTAATACAAACACAAATCTTAAATGCCGATATTGCACAATTTGCTTGCGGAAATTGATATATTCAAAACGAGAACCTTGTAATATATTCTTGCATAAAGGTCAGACTCAGGTCAAAATGGCCAAGCTTAGTACTATATGCCCATGCAAACTAAATAATGACTGTGAATGTCAAAGTTCAAAAGCTTCCTCTAAAGCCATGGTTCCCATTGCTGAAGGATAGTGCCATTATCTAACTGTATTATAAGGTTCAAATCCCACAATAATAAAGGCACAAATTATTCAATGGCATGTCTATGTCAAAGTTGTAATGCTTCGATATCCAATAATAGAGCCACCAGGTGAACACATATAGTGTTTATCCAAACCATTGATCATTAGATCATTACGAGAACAAACTTTGTACTAAAGGATGGCACCAATTAACCATGTTAACTGTACAATTGTACCAAATCAATGTTATATGACACAGATAATAGGTCAATCAATGAGACTAGCTACTAGCCTCTGAATCAATGAAATAATCAGTCAATATTGATCTTACCTTTCAACTGTTTGTAGACAGTCTTTGTGGGATCCAGCCAATGCTGTAAATGAAGAGAAAATCAACAAATTAGAAAATTTGAATTATAGGACAAAACTATATGACATACAGTTTACAGTTTAATTGGTATTATCGACATGTGAAATGCCTTTGACCATATAAATACAGCATTCTGAGCACCTGGGCTTCGATGCAGTGCAATAGACTGGAGACCAACAGAAATGGCCAAGCTTTCCCCGATTGATCAAATACAGGTCATAAAATATCTCTCTTCAGGGAATGGATTTGACCATTCAAGGACAATAACTCAGTCTAAACCTTGATGTAAGGCAATACATAAACAGGCTCATTAGGACATTTATGAAATACACAAGGATATATAAGAGACATGGATATTCAGGGGGTTTTAAATTACCAATAACAAAGAGGGCAAATATAATATAACTTGACCACATTAATAGTAGGCACTCCGGACATATTCCGTGCATATTTCGGACAAAGTCGGTGCAAAAACAAACAAATATTTCCGATAAGTACCAACTACGCTTAGGAAAAATAATACACGCTTCTGAAGTTTAATGAGTGCCTACTAAATCTGGTCAAGCTATATAATAATTTATTGAGGGCCAATGATAATGTAATAATTTTATATTAAAACTATCAAGGGTCATTTCTACACAGAACTTCAATTTCATAGTTCAATAACCAAAACATATTGGAATTTAAATCATTAAAAACTTGGGTACATACATTTTAATTATCTGAAATTGTAGCTAGCTGGCATATTTAAAGCACAGAAACTCAACAAACACAAATTTAATAAATACAGACATTTCAGTATTCTAATCATTTTTTGCTTGTTGCCAAAGCTATTTCTAGACAAATGTTTCAACAGTTTTTTAAGACGTGACATATTCAATTTGTAGAGAATACGACATATTTGGTACTACTGGGAATGCCAGGAACTTCCAAGAAAAGCAGAAAAACTAGAAAAACTCCGCAAACTATCAAGAGATTGTGGTTACCAGGATTTATTGATATATTAAATATACCGTAAAATCATTCATTTTCGTGGGGATTAAATTTAATGGATTTTGTGGTTCACATTTAACCACAAAATCAAATCCCATTAAACACTTACAATTTCGGCCCTTGTATTTATTACCTAAATAAAAGCAAAATCCACAAATTAATGTCCCATTGAAATGGTCAATTTGACCAAAACGAAACCACAAAATTTTGTCCCATCGAAATTAAATGATTTTACAGTATATACATTTTGTAAAGAAGGGAATTGTTAGAAGTTTACGGTGAAGTTGATGTTGTCAAGGGGACATCAATAGATGGACAGATAATTCTAGAATCTGAATGAAATCAGTGATACTTTGAGAAACAGTTTGTGACATAAGTATAGCTATTTTAAACATAAGTATAATGTTAGAAGACATATGGACAACACGATCAATATACAATCAGACTGAATTATGTTCAATTGGCGCAACAAGCTTGTATCTCAATATATACAATATAGATAAATACAATCTTGTTGCGCAGCGGCCTAAAGGACAAACTGATTAGGGATACAGTATTGCTGTACACTCTGGCTCTGTAAGGAAAAATATTACATCAGTTGTGTGCTAAACCCTTGAGACAACATTGAGACAGGAAGACCACAAAGATTTTTTTTGTATTGGAGGTAAATTTCATCAAAGAATGTTGGTAGAATTGATAGAATGTTCATTCATATCACAAGGGCTTTAATGCTAAACTATATTAACAGAACATCTGATACCAGTGACTATGATATTGGTGTCAGTGTGCTCAATCTGTTCCACAGCTTGTATTCAGTGATTTTTCTTGTCATCTTTAGGGAAATTTAGATTTTTCTAATAGTGTATCAGCATAACACAGGAAAATCAAGATGACCAATGTTTACATAGTTTTAAGAAGGATTGTGTAAAGAACTACAATAAATACAAAGAAAACAGGGTTTATTTGGTTCTAGGGAAATATTTGCAGTTCAATTTATTTACTTAAGTCAAAATATCTGAGTTTCCCTTAAAGTTCTTTTATGAAAACCAGCCCAAGTCACATTTAAAAAAAAAGTTTACACAAATTATGTTCGAATAAATTTGAAATCTGAGCAGGCAATTTATGATGGACCTCCAATTTTCATAAGCAAACGTTGTTTATAAACATTGGGCACAGACCATGCATGTTGACTCACTGTATACATAAATTACATATTGTATTTTATAAGGTAAACTGTTGCTCAAACCTAATTCAGGTAACCTGTGTCCCCTAAGTGTTTGCAAACCAGAGTTAAATAACGGTCACAGCTGAGCAGAAAAAAGAATGCTAAATGCTAATTATGCCCTGGTGGAAGCCTTGTCCATAATAACTAGCAAAGTCAATCAGCTTGAAAGTATTATTTAACATTTTGTAATATACAACCACTATATGCCTCCGCATTAGTTAAGATGCCAGGGAATAAAAATATTGCATTTTCTAAACGTGACCATGAACTTGCCCACACCATTGACTTAATTGTCTGACACGAATGTAACCTTGCAGAAACCATCTAGCAACATCATTAACTGTTGGTTTGTCCTGTCTGAGGCACATACAACTAATGGCAACCTTACCAAACAGTGCCAGGGAAAACAAACATGGAGAAGTAATGGACAAACAAGAATAACAACAGTGATTTGGGTGTTTCTGCATGATCAGCAGTTTCTGCTCAGTGTTGCCTTCCGTGTACAATTGGTCAATATCTTTATGTAAACTTTCTTTCGAGAACTCGAATACTGATTTTACTATTCGATAATCGGACGTTTGAACGAGTTCTCGAGTACTCGGGTACTCGTTGCCATCCCTACTAAGTATTATAAAATCAATTTCACAGACAAATGATGTACTGTTTGTAATTTATGACTAACAAGAGGTACATCTCATGTCGGGGAAACAACAATAACAACAACAACCTATCAATCATTATAAATGTATCTAACATCCAACATAATGTCATCATAAACCATTACAAGCCATAAACACACCACCATATTTATTATAGTTTGAATGTTTTATTACGACAGGACATATTATATTTAACTATTTCCAAACACCATATTTCTCAGAACATGATAATATGTGTCACACAATTAGAATTTTCCCACCATTTCCCATTGAGCGCAAAACCATGGCAACTCATACTGAAACCAAACTGACTTATGACCATTCTGCATTGATGGTCTAGGTGGAAATTACTTTTAACATCTTAACAGATATGTATAAGACAAATTCTTTCACTTACAGAAATATTTAAATCATTATTAACAGACAGACTCATGCAAACTTCTTTTCAAGTTATAGCAAAATATCATAAATCAAAATGCAAGCATAGCATAAGCATATTATTTAGTTTATATGTCTGGAACAAAGTATAGGGAACACCATCATAAACACTGTTGTTTATAATACAGGAATTATTAAGCAACAATAATTGTTGTTTATAATAAAGGAATTATTAAGAAACAATGATTTACAATAATTCACAACATGATGGTGTTTTATATGATTGTTAAAACAACATAATTTGTCCGTTTGACGCAACAAGGTTGTATCCAGCGGTATTAAGTATAGTGAGATACAACCTTGACGTGCCAAGAGGGATATTATTTATATAACATAGAATGTGTTCATGAAGCAGCATGATCGTCATGGCTACCTGTACGTCATACCAATCTCATTCATAACAATACATACCTTATCTTAACATTGACATTTAAATGGCAATCATTTCATGATCCTTTCTTGCTGTGTCTGTTAATATTTGTGCTTACAATTGTTATACTGCTCTGCTGTTTCTGGCGGGTGCTGCCTTCCCTGTCTGATTGCTTATGACTTTTTGCTGTTGTTAGATGTTTGCTGTTCAGAATTTCAACCATATGTATGATTCACACAGTCATGGAAGTTAAAGTTAACCAACTAAACCTAAGTCCTAATCTTTGAACAGTAAATAATCCAGTAATTAGTAAATAATTTTTTTTGTATAACAGACAAAGAAAAGAGTAGTTTTCCGACAGTTTTTTTAATTTTCTCAATATATTGATTTTGTATTAAATTTTACAACCTTCTCATTCTATTAGCCAATGATATGTTGCTTTAATTGTACTTATCAGGCAATATTATTAAGGTAATGAAACTAAATTAAGTCAACAAAAGGAACAAAACAAAGGTGCCAACAGTTTTCAAAGTAAGGCAATTCTTAACAATGTACATCTATGACATCTTGCCAGGTTTACTGTGTCACTGCCACATGCCATTGCTGCCCTGTCTGTCAAACACTTCAATTGAAGTACATACTGTCACAGCTAAGTACAAGATTTCTTTAGTGTCAAAAAATGGAGAGAAAAATTGAAATCCTGATGGAACAAAACCAGCAATATTGACAGCTCAAATAAAATAGTTAGCACATAGTTAAATGTATATGCCTGGAGATTGAAGGGAAGTCGAGGGAGATATGGATAATGATAGCACAGTTAGATATTACAAGATAAATGTGCCTGTCATATAAGTTAATTGAATGTCTTCAAGGTATATAACATACCCTGCTGAATGTAATCATGTATCAGTTACTCCACGTATATGATTAATGAAGATACATTGGTCGCTTTATAATGAAGCTGTTGATCAATTCTCACCGCCAACATATCGCTGGCTTAGAACCAGAAGGTCGTAACTACCAAATCGATATATTGAGAAAACAAGAGAAAACTGTCTGTAATTTGATCTTTACCTATGGGAAAACACGTTTTTAAAACTTCATTTTGGTCAACATGACAATTTCAGATTTTCATAAAAATATGCTCGTAAGAAGCGACTTGGGAAGCAGATTTCAAATAAGTATGAGTCTTATAAGGTCGTAAGAGCTGTAGTTACGACCTTTTGGTTCTAAGCCATCGATATATTGAACTGTAACACTGTAGAGGAACTCGAGGACCTGTTACACTGTGGAGGCTTTTCTTTACTTCCTGATCATTAATACTCACAGGCATTCAGCTATTATACCAGTATTCCAAGCAATTGCAACATCATTAAACTTCAATTAATGAAGTATTATCCTTATGATTCCACCGTTATGGTTTAGACCTTAAAGGTTCCAACACTGACAGAAAGGACTTCACAATAGGAACAAGACTGCGTTCAGTAAACACTTACGCCCCGACTGAAGCCTTGTCCATATAAAATAATGCTAAGTCATTCAGAGGCCATAGCTCTGTTTAAATGTTTGATAATGTTACATGGCTTTTGTAATGTAATGTGTTTATGATGGTAAACAAATATGCTAAATTTTAAAGCAATGCCTTGATGGACTTAAAAATATTTGAGTTTCAACATTTTGTAACAGACAAACGGACAGGACTATTACTACGTGCCTCCTGCATGATGCAAGGGTTTAAAAACTACAGAAAACAAAAATACATTGAATGAAGAAACAATCATTTTACTATACCCTTTGCTTATCTGCATCAACATAACGCAGGCCGAAGTAATCTTTTTCTACCAAGTTGAGGGAATCGCATACTTTGTCTAGCACAAACTGTCCTAGTGTTTCTTTCTGAAAATATACAAAATACAACAACATTGATAACAGAGTGTCAAACATTTTCCTTATCATCACCAATGCAGTGAATAATACAGAAGTCAAAGCTATTTCTAAGAACTCATTCTGACCCATGAGAAAACATATATATTGCAAGTGATACAGACTGTGTAAGCCAAACTTTGCCATTAACTACTTCAGAATGTAAGCCAAGCTTTGCCATCAACTACTTCTGAATGTAAGCCAAACTTTGCCATTAACTACTTCTGAATGTAAGCCAAACTTTGCCATTAACTACTTCTGAATGTAAGCCAAACTTTGCCATTAACTACTTCTGAAGGATAACTAGAAGGCTCCAAATGCAAAGCCTGGCACTCCATGTTACAGTCAGAAAAATGGTGTTTGTCTGCTTGGTGGATGATACTATTTAGGCATTTCTCAGATCTCTGCATATATCATGTTTCCAGAACAAAAACAATTTCTAACTCATTTAAGGTTTTCAATAGAAAGTTAGTTAGAATTAAGATCTTAGTCTAATTCTAGGCAACCAACAACAAAGGTTACATCTAAATAAGAACAAACAATGTTTGCCAGCGTATAAAACATGTCAAACACGTTCTTGGAGAAGGTGGTACATCTATTATCAGATGTTGGCAATAATCAGGATATCAGTATTGATTAGCATCAACAATGTACCACTATCCTAAGTCCTAACCAAAGCAAATTTAAGTAATATGTATTGACCCTACGATAACTCACTTAGCCATATATGGTCAAGATGCTTTCACTTAGAGCTGCATATTGACCAGACACTCAGCTAACCACACATCACATGGTGTTCCATAAAATCAGATATGTACAGCCCTTGTGTCAAGAAGGTCGGGCACTAACTTTCACACCAATATTATTTTTAAATATTAGATGCATTAATCATTGTCTACAGTTTATTCCTGCCTTGACAATCAGCAAATTATTTGCCATAAAAAGTTTGATCATTTGCAAAGGCAATTCGAGGGGTGCCTGTTACTGTAGTAACTACATATGATTAAAGAAGGACTTACTACAGTCTTGTGGGAACCCCTCGAATTGCAAGTTGGCAAAGGCAATATTTTCCAAACATTGCATAAATTGGTAAACAGCACCACAAAAAAGTGACAAACGAAATCGGGGAAAAATAGGATATTTTTGATGATTTTGATTTCCATATGATTTTTTTACATGATTAAATATGTTTGCAGCATACTGTTTTATTTTAGTTTGATTGACAAAATTGTCCTCGTAAACAGTTATTTATTTTACAGAGCAGAAATACATTTGAAATAAAGCCCAATTAATTCAACAACATCCAAATGAATTTGACACTCAAGAAGACTTAGCTTCAGTTTACACTTGTTATATACTAAATACTACTATAATTTATGATAGTACTAGCGTCTGTTTCCTAATTAACAAGGTGCTATGTAGCACTTTCCATGGGAGGTAATCCATGCCTTCTATTTTTATTTGAACGGGCGGTAACTGAATGAAGGTGCTTGGTAGCGCTTGGTGTTAGGCAACGGACACCTGATTTTGCGGCTGGGATGACACAAATTTTCTCAGATGTCAAAACTATAAACCAACCCAATGGATTCTCACAGTGATCAGGTTTTCCTCAGAATCTATAAATACTATAGTACAGCATCCTGCACTTCGCTGGCCCTGATAATCATTGATTTAATTCTAGTAATTGTCATTATGTGATTGCACACACCCTACTTCATCTATCACTAAACATGATTAGCACACAAACAATATACCACTGTGTTATAGGAAATCAGGCTCGGTCACAGTGTTATAGGAAATCAGACTCGGCCATGATTTCCTGTGATGTCACCAATACATTTATACATCAAACAGAAGGGCAAACATATAGGGAAACAATTTGGAGGGATTTGTGCAAAACTATGGTAACTTCATTCATTTATACAGGCATGTACCATAGTTTTACACTAAGCCCTCTATATAGAACAGGGAAACATAATTTGAGGGATATGTGCAAAACTGTGGTAACTACATTCATTTATACAGGCATGTACCATAGTTTTGCACGAATAAAAGCCCTTGAAACACAATGAGTGTATAATCGAAATATTATAGGCATAGGATATGCATATGATTTATAATTATGATTTTAATGAAAACTGTTGAACGAAATAAATGAAGTGAACACAACCATGTAACATGTAAACACAGACTTCACTGTGAGAGAGCTGATCCATGACAACCATTGTAAAACATTACACAGCTTCCATTCATTGCAAATATTAACACAATCTCATTCAAATGCTTCCACAGACATTTTCCATTTCAATATTATGATGTCGAAGTTATATTACTAAATATAAATTCTAAGTCACATAAAATGTTGAATAACATCAGATTGTATAATACAGAACATGTAGAACTACAAACTAATTTTACAACTTGTGTGTACCTAACAGTACCTCATTGCCCATAATATTAGTCTCATGTTCGAGAATACTTAAAGTTCTGTCAATGAACTCACATGAACTATTATAATGTAAGCTTTAATAAAATAGTATTAGCATCTTTTAGTACATTGCATCTTGCATTGTCAAAGGATGAATATCCTTCAAGAACTATGAACCATCGCAAACAAAGGAACAGCATACATAGTTGTATTAGGACCATTACATGCTTTTTAGGGCACTCATTAATCTGAACAGCATGATTGTACTATTTAAATCATACAAACATAGCTAAACTTGATGGGCAATAATAAACTTTGAATCATCAACAAGCGCTTTAATTGAGCAACATTTGGCCTTTATTGGCTACTTGAAGCTCAGCATCACAGACATATATTGCAAAATAACAAATTCAGCAAAAAGCTAGAATGCAATCTGTGTTGGCTGAGAGTGACATCACGGCAATAATAACCACATAGATCATGTCAGGAAAGTCATTTGTATTCAATTGATAAATGCTAATGATCTGATATTGAGCACAATTTCATTCCTTTGCATACACAAGTTTCCCTGGCAGAGTTGAGTGTTGCTACAGCATAGCTAATAACCATGTTAACAACATCATCACTTTACCTTAATTGAACTTGGGAGTTACAGATTGGTGAACATCAATAGTCAATAAGTGTTACAGTAGTTATCTAAATGAAACTCAAAGTTACAAAGTTCAAAGACCTGATGTGACAGAATGTAACCCCTTAATTATAATTAGGCAATTTCAAAGGTGACACCAATCATGCAAACCAATCATATGCATGTATACAAACTGCACTGGCTGCATGGCCATTCATTGGTTAAGAATAAAATTTCAGCATGCAGTGACAGTATTATGTAACCTGCATTGCTATTGAACAATTCAACATGTCACCAAAGTTGACCTTTACCATTTGTTAATGTCAACAATCCAGCAATGGCAACCATTGTCATTGGTCAATTTCTAAAACCTAGCAATGTCAATCATTTCCCATTGGTCAATTTCAACAATTCAGCTATGTAAACCATTTCCATTGGCCAATTTAATCAAATTTAGCAATGTCAATCATTGTCATTGGTCAATTTCAAAACCCAGCAATGGCAATCATTTTAATTGGTCAATTTCAACAATTCAGCTATGTAAACCATTGTCAATTGGGTCAATTTAAACAATTCAGCTATGTAAACCATTGTCATTGGTCAATTTCAACATTTCAGCAATGAAAAACAATTCAAATGTTCCAGTTCAACAATTCAGCTATGTCAACCATTGTCATTGGTCTATTTCAAAACCAAGTTAACGTGCAACCAATCAGATGCATGAAATCCTGACTGTTCTCTAAGCTCAATATAATTTATAACGTCAGATCTTGTTTTCTATCAGATAACCAGTGCAATCACGTTTATTATAGGAGAGATGTTTATGGATATCATAAATACCAATGTTATAGCCCTCATATAACCTTTACAACAACAAGCTGAAACATTATATGACTCCGATACTCAATTATCGAAACAGAAACAAGACATTTGCATATAAATTCATGTATATGACAAATACAGTAGAACAAATTTGCCAGCTCGGCAGAACCAACGTATCCCAATTTAGGGAACTAAGTAGATATAAATGTTACGCAGCACTAAGAACCTTGATATGGCATCTGGGAAACAAGATTGTTCTTTCAGTGTGCGACTGAAACAGTAGTAGGTGCTTGGACATTTAGTTTTGTCCCTGCCTAATTGGCCAATGACCTTTTATTTGGTGTCGAGGAAGGAAAGAGGAATGTAACATACAGAATTGTAGAACGCTTATGATATATGTAAATACAGAATATAAACAAGCCATAAATCAAAGGCTGATTGGCCTGTCTTCGTGGTGGAGACATTAGACAAAACAATAATACACAAACAGGTCATACTCTTGGCACAAATGTAAGCATTTTTACAGATGACCTGACATTGTTTTAAGGTATATTAAACATGTTATTGATAGAACTCACTCAGTATGGCAGGGCTCCAAAGGACAGTTGGCAGCCTGTGACAAAACATAGTGTAGAGATTCCAAGATTCCAACAGCATACATGTACTATAGCTCAGCTCATTGAGACACATGAATCATTTTCCTTAAGGCTTCAACCAGTTACTTGCTACCCGGTACTCTGCATGTAACTGACCAGACAGCACATGTGGAGGACATGGCCATCATAAAGTCATTGTTACAGAAGATCTTGTGTAGGATAGGCCATACCTAATGTTACAAAAGAACATAACTGGCTCATCTTCAGCAAATTGAACCTTTAAAACGAAACCTATTGTCATTCTGCTTTTTGACAGCTGGAACTTGGGCAGTTAATTTTCTTGTTTCATGTCATTGTACCATGTATTCTTGTATGGGACGTTTTAATGTTTTCTGTGCTTGGTTGTCTACTTCCCATCTGATTTTCTCATTATCTATATATGAACACTTACCCTTATTCCTTTAAGTTTACAAGTGACCTCCTCCATAGCTATCACTTGCTTGACTTCATCTTGTTGTCCGGTACCAAATCCGTTACAATGTGGTACATTTCTGATAGTTTCTATGGTTTCATCATTACCATTGGCAAGTTTAACATACACTCCCTGGTCATCCATAGTCAAATAATAGGTATATCACTGCCATTAAATAACTTTCACTGATTCAAAGATAGGTACCACAGTCGAACATAGTCAAATAATAGGTATATCACTGCCATTAAATAACTTTCACTGTTTCAAAGATAGGTACCACAGTCTAAAATAGTCAAATAATAGGTATATCACTGCCATTAAATAACTTTCACTGATTCAAAGATAGGTACCACAGTCCAACATAATGTCACAAAAGGTTACCAGTCTATACTTGTACTTCATGAAGAAACCAGTCCAGCATTATAGTGTCATTCACATATGGATACTGAGTCCAGTACTTCATGTAGGTTGGTAACCAGTCTTGCTTAGTGTCACATAAATTATGGTTACCAGTCCAGCATAATGTTTGAACATGAAGTTCCAAGCTAAAACTAAGCCTACTGATCAGATGATAAAGTAGTCTACAATAAAACAATGAAATCTTCAATATAATGAATACATCCAGGTTTATCATGAAAACTGACTTATACCTTCGGGCAACATGAAAGCCATTGACTTAATATTACCTCATGTCAACATAAAAACCATTGACTCATACCTCACGTCAACATGAAAACAATTGACTTATGTCTCATGTCAACATGAAAACCGTTGACTTATACCTCATGTCAACATGAAAACCGTTGACTTATACCTCATGTCACCATGAACACCATTGACTTATACCTCATGTCAACATGAAAACCGTTGACTTATACCTCATGTCACCATGAACACCATTGACTTATACCTCATGTCACCATGAACACCATTGACTTATATCTCATGTCACCATGAACACCATTGACTTATACCTCATGTCACCATGAACACCATTGACTTATATCTCATGTCACCATGAACACCATTGACTTATATCTCATGTCACCATGAACACCATTGACTTATATCTCATGAAAACATAAAAACCATTGACTTATAATACCTCATGACAACATAAAATACATTGACTTAAACCTCAATGATTTGTCACCATAAAAACATTGAATTATAATTGTGTTATCAACATGAAAAGGTTGTATAGCTTAACCAGATTAAGTAGGCACTCCGGACATATTCCGTGCATATTTCGGACAAAGTCGGTGCAAAAATAAACAAATATTTCCGATAAGTACCGACTACGCTTACGGAAAATAATACACGCTTCCGAAGTTTAATGAGTGCCTACTAAATCTGGTCAAGCTATATCTTAAACCTCACGTCAACAAAAACTTTATCTCAACAAGAAAACATTAACTTATATAACTCTAATGCAGTATTGGGACATGCGCCACTTAAAGTAAACAGGTAAACAAGGTATAAAACAGAAATATATTGGAAAAAGGATTATCTTTTCAATGCATACCAAGGTCGCCACTCGTTTAAATAGATGAACCAAACTTCTGCTCTCCTAGATCGATGTAATGGTCAGTGATATCTGTTTATATTGACATTGCAGATTATCGCTCGCGTTAAGAGTTATACCTCAATTATGCAATCATGTCAACACAAATAAAGGATAAAGAAACAAAAAGTATAACACTTAAAAAAATGTCATATCTTAGAATATATGAATAATGGAATCTTAAAATAAATCATTTTGACAAGAATCTGAATTGTCTGACTTATTGTTCAGTCCTATAAGATAACAGAACAAGAAGTAAACGAATGATTTCTGTCATGGCTTCAGTTTCAATACAGGACCAATCTGAGGGTACATAGACAGTCATAGATATAAGCAGACAACCAGACTGTTATACTGACAGTTTCACATTAATTCTCATCTCTACCATACATGGAAACATAAATCAAGGTTATACAACATTATTCTATAACCATTATCATTCAATTAAGCAACTAGGGATTACTTAGTAAGTGAATGAGGGCTTCTTCACATACGTTCACATTAAATTTTGTAAAACAGATTGGCAATGAAGTGTACATACAAGTTTTAGTAAGGTTTGCAACAAATGGCACTCAGGGAGTAGAGAGTGCAACCAATGGCTGTAAAGGAGTAGAGAGTGCAACCAATGACTGTAAAGGAGTAGAGAGTGGAACCAATGGCTGTAAAGGAGTAGAGAGTGCAACCAATGGCTGTAAAGGAGTAGAGAGTCCGCAACCAATGGCTGTAAAGGAGTAGAGAGTGCAACCAATGGCTCTAAAGGAGTAGAGAGCGCAACCAATGGCTGTAAAGTAGTAGAGATGGCAACCAATGGCTGAAAAGGAGTAGAGAGTGCAATCAAAGGCTCTAAATGAGTAGAGGGTGCAGCCAATGGCTCTAAATGAGTAGAGAGTGCAACCAATGGTTCTTAAGGAGTAGAGAGTGCAACCAATGGCTCTAAAGAAGTAGAGAGTGCAATCAATGGCTCTAAAGGAGAAGAGACTGCAACCAATGGCTCTCAAGGAGTAGAGAGTCTGCAACTAATGGCTCTGAAGGAATAGAGAGTCTGCAACCAATGGCTCTAAAGGAGTAGAGAGTCTGCAATCAATGGCTCTAAAGGAGAAGAGAGTGCAACCAATGGCTCTAAAGGAGTAGAGAGTCTGCAACCAATGGCTCTAAAGGGGTAGAGAGTCAGCAACCAATGGCTCTAAAGGAGTACAGAGTCTGCAACCAATGGCTCTAAAGGAGTAGAGAGTCTGCAAGCAATGGCTCTAAAGGAGTTAACTGAGACCAATGGCTCTAAAGGAGCAGACACTGCAAGCAATGGCTCTAAAGGAACAGACACTGCAAGCAATGGCTCTAAAGGAACAGACACTGCAAGCAAAGGCTCTAAAGGAGCAAAAGGTAACATTGATGTCTCTAAAAGAGTAGAGACTGCAACAAACAGCTCCTAAATAGGTTAAGTTTTGAAGTTCACAACCATTTGGGCATCAGACAGAGTTGATGCATTAATAACAACACTTACGGCACATCAATAACAGGATGAATTTCAAACATTAAGTCGAAGTCAGACTCAATAACTGTCATAGTTTATAGCATACAGTAGACAAACTTGTCAAATCAATGAAAATAAGATCTCATTCTGTCATAACATAGAATCACTGAATAATGTCTTCCAGTCAGACTGTTCGAATATTATACCAATGGAAAAGAAGATGTTTTCCAAAATTATGAAATACATGTAGTAAATTAGCAATGTTTAGTATATTTTTAAATTGAATTTAGAGCTGCACCTACAATATTTCGATCATGTGGAGATCCAATTGAAGCAATCCTGGAATATATAAATCTACATTTGTATGCTACTAAAGATCAAGTAATAATTGAAGCATCACAATCCAATCAGGTCTTCAGAGCAACACCTGAGTACCACTACTAACAACTTCAGTATAACATATGTTACTA
The DNA here is from genome assembly GCA_963678985.1 of Spisula subtruncata. NCBI lineage: Eukaryota > Metazoa > Mollusca > Bivalvia > Venerida > Mactridae > Spisula > Spisula subtruncata. The sequence goes on from OY787663.1 coordinate 24,009,898, forward strand.
ATTGGAATCAAAGACCAATCTTAATACACTACTTGACCATTCTAGTATCATTCTTTGTACATTCAGCAGACTTCCAAAGAGAAATAAATATATTACCATGGTGATTTACCATGGTTACAGCATTATTAAAACATGACAGGGGGTTAAATACTAGAATAATTTGGACCAGAGAGAGAACTATGACCAGAGAGCACTCTGATGTTGTTTGTAAGAGGCATGTAACAAATTACACTGATCAGTGATATAAAGGCCTAATTTCTTTGATACACAAGCACTGTAAATGCCCCATTTGCCCCACCAATCAATAAAACATAGAAACAACAACAGTAATAAAAGCCAATCAAAGAGATCAATTAAGATAGTGAGTAATGTAGTAAATACAACAATGGACTATCCATATAATCCAGTTAGTTAAATAAACACTTCTCTTAATCTAATATTGTACATTGATACATTATTTCATTTCAATGCTAGTTCCTGCTGTCCATCAGTAGCTCACTCACAACATGGCTTCTTACCAGAGGGGGGGGGGAGGGCACTCATATGACATATGCAGTAGAAAGCTGATTGGCAAATAAAGGCTATGCTCGGTATTTGTTAACAATTCAATACAACTATTGTACAGACAGAGCTTATATTAGGTTGTCGAAACTTATTTATAGCAGTTTTAAGTAACAAGACAATTTTAAAATCTGAGAGAAAATTCTATTTCTGTAGTTGAAATCATTCTAGCAAACAGCAGCACCAGACAGCTATGAAATCACTCTAGCAAACAGCAGCATCAGACGGCTCTAATGCTGATGGTGGATGCAAAGTTCCCGAAAAGCTAGTTTAGTTTCATACCAAGTATATCTTTTCTTATGACACAGATACCCAGTACCAGCATTATTAACTTGTTAGTAAGTAATTAGGCACACAGAGAAATATGGAGGCATATATAGGTGACAAGCGTAAATGGGACACCATTAGCATCCATACCATTTACCACGCAGTTAACACAATAAATATCACATGATGTGTTTATCTAAAGACTCAGGCCTAATTAAAAGTTAATTAAACTTCAAAACCATGTCAAACAATAAGTCACAGTTTTCAGAATGTCTCGAGGAAGTAGTTTTAGGTTCCACATGAAGGCTGAACATTATCGTGTTCTCACTTATCAGGGGTGCCAGGTGCCAAATCACCAAATTAGGAAACTTGTATGGAGTGGAACACTTTTGCCAACCAAGGGGCCTACAACAACCTTGTCAATGCTAAATAACTCAGTTTTTATTAAAGGAAATTCTTTAGAGTAGATTAAATATAGGATTCAAACTTTCAACCCCAACATGAAAATTGACTGGAAACGTCAACAATTTGCACTCAGAAATGGAGACAATTTGCACTCAGAAATGGAGACAATTTGCACTCAGAAATGGAGACAATTTGCACTCAGAAATGGAGACAATTTGCTCTCAGAAATGGAGACAATTTACTCTCAGAAATGGAGATAATTTGCACTCAGAAATGGAGACAATTTGCACTCAGAAATGGAGACAATTTGCCCTCAGAAATGGAGACAATTTGCCCTCAGAAATGGAAACAATTTGCACTCATAAATGGAAACCAGCTCTGCATAATCATAATGTTTGTCATCCAGATTTATTACACAATCAACTTGTTTTATTACACGTATTGAAGAAATTATTGATCCTAATAAAAGTAAGCTTATCATTATAAACATGAACCTTCCTGGAATTAATTAGTTACAGAGGCTTAATAATTAGAGGAAAATATCAAATAACTCTAGAAATTTAAGAAAGAGAACTATTAAGAATACAAAGATTAATTTCCTTCTGAGTTAAATGATGAGAAAAAACCTTTCTCTTTGTGTGCATTAAATTTTATGAGTTTTGCTAAAATGACAATTTCGTAGGGTTATTTCTAAGTTAATTGAAAGAAAAATCACATTTATGAATTTTAGACGTAATTAAATCTCAGTATTTGAAGATTTTGTATTTAAGGGAATCCATTAAATAAATAGAAATAAATCCCCATAAGCATTGTCAAAATAACATAAGACTATGCAGTAAATGTTGCTTTTCCAAACATTTATTAATGACTTCATGGTTTCCAATCATTGATTAAATACATTATATTTTCCAAACATTTATTAAAGACTTTATGGTTTCAAAACATTTATTAAAGAAATTATTGTTTCCGAACATTTATGACAGACTTTACAGTAAATATTGTATTTCCACCATAAGTTGTTCCTTCCTATAATTATAATAATATTAATTAAACGGTTACCTAGGAAACGACAGAGCATCAATATAAGCAGTTCTAAGTTTGACGTCATCTTAAACAGCTACCATGTTAGCTGTCAACACACCCATGTAATGACCACAGTGATTTAATCAACATAGCTTCGTATTTGTACCATGTTGCACGTTATAAATCTCAGAACATGTTATATTAATTAATGAGGTATAAAAATATTAAACATTTATAGTTAATCATCTGAAAGGTGTCAATTTTGTTAGAATGTCTGATATCTATGAATATTCCAGTAATACAAAAGAATTGTCAGAAGTTTTAACTACTTTGAGATGACCTTTCCTGTTGTTGCTGTGAGTTCAAAATATATAGGACAAACTGTACAGATGAAATCCAGATGAAATCCAGACTGTTTTGTTTCACCATAGATTACAAGTTTTGGCATTCTACAGGAGATGTAATAAATTGGCCAGCATATTCCAGATACTCTGGTGTGAGAGAGATAATGCTTTATGTGATATCAATGTCTTAATAGGATTTAGTTTACAGTCAGATCAGTGACATATCAGCGTTACAAATGTCTTCCTAAATATTATAGATATATTCATTGACATGCATGGTGCTTCAATAATGCAAAGTTTTCAGTTAGCAAAACCTTGGTAACAACATTACCAACAGCCAATGTCAATGAAGGGACATGAACAACAGCCAATGTCAATGAAGAGACATGACCAACAGCCAATGTCAATGAAGAGATATGATCATCTACCAATGTCAATGACGAGACATGACCAACCGCAAATGTCAATGAAGAGACATGACCAACCGCAAATGTCAATGAAGAGACATGACCAACAGCCATTATCAATGAAGAGACATGACCAATAGCCAATGTCAATGAAGGGACATGACCAACAGCCAATGTCAATAACGAGACATGACCAACAGCCAATGTCAATAAAGGGACATAACCAACAGCAAATGTTAATGAAGAGACATGACTAACAGCCAATGCCAATGAAGAGACATGACCAACAGTAAATGTCAATGAAGAGACATGACCAACAGCCAATGCCAATGCAGAGACATGACCAACAGCAAATGTCAATGAAGAGACATGACCAGCAGCCAATGCCAGTGAAGAGACATGACCAACAGTAAATGTCAATGAAGAGATATGACCAACAGCCAATGTCAATGAAGGGACATGACCAACAGCAAATGTCAATGAAGGGATATGACCAACAGCCAATGTCAATGAAGGGACATGACCAACAGTCAATGTCAATGAAGGGACATGACCAATAGCCAATGTCAATGAAGAGACATGACCAGCAGCGAATGTCAATAAAGAGACATGATCAACAGCAATGTCAATGAAGGGACATGACCAACAGCCAATGTCAATGAAGGGACAAGACCAACAGTCAACGCCCATGAAAAATATCATAAACCTATATATCTATACATATCTCTGGAATAAAGTCCTCTTCCGTCTGTCAGGTATAGTGTCAATTTAAAATCAACCATATATGCCTATAGCAGGGTCCAAGGTACCAATGGCATGATTTACACTTTATTACCATCACATACGAATATATACTACCATGCTGAACAAACATTAAAACCGGGTACCCCACCCACCACAGTATCCCAGCATGCAGTGATTTCCCCCTGGTCACCTCAGTCTCAGCATTCATGCTACTTTATAGATATCCATCTCAATAATTTTATACTGCAAACATGGATTTTTGTAGCTCTTTGTATAATCACGTTATCACATCTATTATTTACGCCTGTTGTTTTTTCTCAAAAGGATCAGGTTTGATATAGGGTCCCTATAAGTCAAGACATTGTTATTTATTTATATTCCCTAGTTTCTGAACTTCATCAATAAATTCAATATAAAATCAATGGTAACAAGATTAAGACCCCCTGGATCACTAGCCATTATACACTCAGGTGATCTGCATGTAACAGTTTAGAAAAGTTCTGTCTTAGAACGATTTTTTACATTTTTACTACAAGGAGTGGAACCATAAAGAAAATGTTCACTTGAATGCAATGTTCAAACCAGACACATTGTAAAATGGGCTTGACTCCTAATATGTTTGATTTATACCATTTGTCCATGTTTATTCTTTACATAAAATTTTCCATTTGCACATTTTTTATCTGTCTTAAGAATGATAAAAAACCTGTCACACTGATGACAATGCTCAGCAACTTTAAGATCATTTAATGAAATGTTAAAACTTAAACAAAATTCAGTACTTAAACCCAATAACGGCAAACATGCTGGACTGGTGTACTTAAAAATAAGTGCATGTCCATAATTTTTATAATTATAAAGTAAAGGGCCACACAATTTTATAAAAGTTAAGATTCGGATAAATGCAAAGATGAAATTTTAAGACTACAATCAGTTTCAAAATTTTATCTCTATCTGGTCAGCTTGCATTTATTAGAATCAACATCCGAAACTTCCATGGTCAAGGTGTTTGTTAAATTAATATTTAATGAAATTATTCCTTTGAGCTTTTTTGCTCTTCAACAGAGTGTAGATTTCATGTCTAAAAACATATAAGATAGGAAATACATGTTTACACGAACTATTCATGAAACATTAATCATTATAGTGAAGGTAAGCAACCTTAAACATCCATAATTGTAAGCAAGCATGCTTTATGAGAGACCTAAATTTGAAAGAGCTCAGTACAGATTTTTCCAACTTAAAACAATGTTCAAAATAATTTTAATTTTCTAATACAGAAATTTTCATTCCAAGTTAAATTCATTAATTTAAAATTAGATTAGAAAACACTTAGGTAGGAAACAAATATCAAATAGAAATTCATGTTGATCAAATAACAAACAGGCTTCAAAAAGGCCCATACCTCTGCTGTCGTTCGTTTGAAACAGGGGACAAATTTAAGGTGCCAAAACAATTTGGTGCATGCTGTAGACTTAATATGCAGCAGGCTGAATTCAGAAGACTTAGTAACTAAATATTTTATGGCTTACTTTATTACAATCTTACTATGTAATTCTACTATTTGCAACATCTCCAAACACAAATCTGAGACCAAAAATATAGAATTTTGTTCAGTATTTTGATCAGTTCTTAATCGTAAGCATGTATTTAAAGGAGAATACAGTAGAACCCCACCTTACGACCACCCCGAAATTACGACCACCCCGCTAATACGGGCATTTTTTGAAAGGACGGAATTTTTCCTTCTTTGTCTAATGGTCGTTAGTCCCGAAATTACGACCACCCCGCTATTCCGTAATGCGACCACTTTTTGCCAACCAAATGGTCAATCTGTGCAGAGTTCAACCCCGAAATTACGACCAGTCGTAATCACACCTCTGAAAACACCTGTCATTGTTTACATAATGGTCGCCGAGACAAACTGTCGACACCTCTGTATATTACCCCCAAAATGACATCATTGTATTATCACCACCTTTGTCAGTACATTAGACCAATGTTTATCCAATTAGAGGGATACTTAATGCCTGCAGATGTTGTAATAATGATCTTTTAATTGCCGTATTACAGAACTTTGAAGGTACATGCCGGCCATTGGCATGGTCTAATTATTTACGACTCCTCACGAGCTTGGAACAAAATGATGAGTGAGAAAAATGAATGAAACTTATTTGAGGGTTAATTCTAGGTGATTTGATCAATAAACTTTTTAATTATGTTCACCTGAAATAGGCTACGAGTATAAAAGCCATTTACCCGTTATAGAAGAATTCATGAATTCAAGTTGAGTAGTATTCGGATAGCACTAATTTCGATCATTATTCATATTGACTCTTTTTGGAACACAACATACTTTTAGTGTAACATGTTGATTTTAATTGGCATAAATTCAAGTTGTAAATCATTTATTCACACATTTCATGCTTGATCATACAGTTTTTAAACTTTATATCTTTATTATTTAAACCTCAAAATATTCAAAACAAAATTAAGACTAAGAAATACGTATACACTTATATATACTTTATTATAATATGATTTAAAGGCAGACCTATTCTACGGATAAATAATCTGAGTTGTCTCTCCCGCTAATGAGACCACCCCGCTATTAAGACCACTTTTAAAAAGAACGAACAGTGGTCTTATTAGCGGGGTTCGACTGTAGTTGTGGTATACTCGGGCATATCTCTTTGTCAACCCTGATAACTTTGCAACTTGTGCAACATTTTTATTACAAATTCTCAACGACAGTGCACTGTGATAAAAGCACACATTTAACTTAAATCATTTAATAGAATTGCTGAAAATTTCATTTTGTAGCTAAATAAGGATACATAATTATACAACCAAATTACAGATAACCCAATTATACAGCTTTCAATTAACAAGTTACAGTTCAAGGTGAAACTAGAAATTAGCATTCAGAAGACTTATAGTATCATACCAGAACAACAATACAGGGTATAAAAACGAATTATCGACATTATATGAAATTAGAAATGTTGACATGAGGTGACATCATATTGAAATTAGAAATGTTGAAATGGGGTGAAATTATATGAAATCAGAGATCTTGAAATGAGGTAACATTATATGAAATTAGAAATGTTGACATGAGGTGAAATTATATGAAATCAGAGATCTTGAAATGAGGTAACATTATATGAAATTAGAAATGTTGACATGAGGTGACATTATATGAAATCAGCATACTGACATGAGGTGACATAATATGAAATTAGACATGTTGAAATGGGGTGACATTATTTGAAATTAGAAATGATGAAATGGGGTGAAATTATATGAAATCAGAGATCTTGAAATGAGGTAACATTATATAAATCAGAAATGTTGACATGAGGTGACATTATATGAAATCAGCATACTGACACGAGGTGACATTATATCGAAACTAGAAATGTTGAAATGGGTTGACATTATTTGAAATTAGAAATTTTGACATGAGGTGACATTATATGAAATTAGAAATACTGACACAATGTGACATTATATAAAATCAGAAATGTTGATATGAGGTTTAAGGCATTGCTACAATCTATCTTGATTAAACAGGTTGGAAGAAATTAACACACCCAATTCATCAATTGTGAACAATCCACAATGTATGTATTTCACGAAGACAAATCCACAAGAAGACTATACAAACCATAATACAATTTAATCGACCAGAAAAAAATCTCAGAAATAAAACATCCAAACTGAATAAAATAACAGGAATATTTCCACAATATTAAGTCTATTGTTAATAATACTAATCCAACCGGTATTATCCCCAATCACAAACAGTAAGCCAATCATTTATAATAAAGGAGAGAAAATGGCATCAAGCCGAACGGTATCCATCACAATAAATCAGAAATCAGGCTATTTGTAATGAGTCTGTTAAACTATTGATATCAATTATAAGCAACTAGCAGTGAAGTCCATGCTCATCATGAGCTGACTGATATTCCAGGAATGGTTTTCATCATTCTACTTTTCCTGCTATAGTTATCAGGCAGGAGAGATATTGGGTAAAGAGTATTGAACATTGAAGAGAACGTTTCTCCACTGATTCTGTGATGTCCACGCCAATATGATCCCTAACAGCTAGAGAACAGATCACTGTAGTTATCAATCAATCAATGAACCAAGACAATGTTACACAACCACATACAATAAGTCTCTTACAAATCACGGCAGTAATTACACCACCATATAAAACAGGTATAGTACATTCATGTCTCAATATAGAAGTTCTGTTCTTAAATCCCAGTACACAAGGTTTGTGTCCCCAAACAGAGGATGTGTCTCCCTGCACAAGGTTGTTGTCCTCAAACAGAGGATAAGTCTCGCTGCACATGTCTCCAGAAGTTCTGTTCTCTTAAATCCCTGTAAAGAAAGGTTGGTGTCCCCAAACAGAGGGTGTGTCTCCCAGCTCAAGGTTGTTGTTCCCAAACAGAGGGTGTGTCTCCCAGCACAAGGTTGTTGTCCCCAAACAGAGGGTGTGTCTCCCAGCACAAGGTTGTTGTCCCCAAACAGAGGGTGTGTCTCCCAGCACAAGGTTGGTGTCCCCAAACAGAGGGTGTGTCTCCAAGCACAAGGTTGGTGTCCCCAAACTGAGGGTGTGTCTCCCTGCACAAGGTTGTTGTCCCCAAACAGAGGATGTGTCTCCCAGCACAAGGTTGGTGTCTCCAAACAGAGGATGTGTCTCCCAGCACAAGGTTGTTGTCCTCAAACAGAGGGTGTGTCTCCCTGCACATGGTTGTTGTCCTCAAACAGAGGGTGTGTCTCCCTGCACATGGTTGGTGTCCCCAAACAGAGGGTGTGTCTCCCAGCACAAGGTTGGTGTCCCCAAACAGAGGGTGTGTCTCCCTGCACAAGGTTGGTGTCCCCAAACAGAGGGTGTGTCTCCAAGCACAAGGTAGGTGTCCCCAAACAGAGGGTGTGTCTCCAAGCACAAGGTTGGTGTCCCCAAACAGAGGGTGTGTCTCCAAGCACAAGGTTGGTGTCCCCAAACAGAGGGTGTGTCTCCAAGCACAAGGTTGGTGTCCCCAAACAGAGGGTGTGTCTCCAAGCACAAGGTTGGTGTCCACAAACAGAGGGTGTGTCTCCAAGCACAAGGTTGGTGTCCCCAAACAGAGGGTGTGTCTCCAAGCACAAAGTTGGTGTCCCCAAACAGAGGGTGTGTCTCCAAGCACAAGGTTGGTGTCCCCAAACAGAGGGTGTGTCTCCAAGCACAAGGTTGTTGTCCCCAAACAGAGGGTGTGTCTCCAAGCACAAGGTTGGTGTCCCCAAACAGAGGGTGTGTCTCCAAGCACAAGGTTGGTGTCCCCAAACAGAGGGTGTGTCTCCAAGCACAAGGTTGGTGCCCCCAAACAGAGGGTGTGTCTTCCAGCACAAGGTTGGTGTCCCCAAACAGAGGGTGTGTCTCCCTGCACAAGGTTGGTGTCTCCAAACAGAGGGTGTGTCTCCAAGCACAAGGTTGGTGTCCCCAAACAGAGGGTGTGTCCGCCTGCACAAGGTTGGTGTCCCCAAACAGAGGGTGTGTCTCCAAGCACAAGGTTGGTGTCCCCAAACAGAGGGTGTGTCTCCAAGCACATGGTTGGTGTCCCCAAACAGAGGGTGTGTCTCCAAGCACAAGGTTGGTGTCCCCAAACAGAGGGTGTGTCTCCCAGCACATGGTTGGTGTCCCCAAACAGAGGGTGTGTCTCCAAGTACAAGGTTGGTGTCCCCAAACAGAGGGTGTGTCTCCCTGCACAAGGTTGTTGTCCCCAAACAGAGGGTGTGTCTTCCAGCACAAGGTTGGTGTCCCCAAACAGAGGGTGTGTCTCCCAGCACATGGTTGGTGTCCTCAAACAGAGGGTGTGTCTCCAAGCACAAGGTTGGTGTCCCCAAACAGAGGGTGTGTCTCCCAGCACAAGGTTGTTGTCCCCAAACAGAGGGTGTGTCTCCCTGCACATGGTTGGTGTCCCCAAACAGAGGGTGTGTCTCCCAGCACAAGGTTGTTGTCCCCAAACAGAGGGTGTGTCTCCCTGCACAAGGTTGGTGTCCCCAAACAAAGGTGTGTCTCCCAGCACAAGGTTGTTGTCCCCAAACAGAGGGTGTGTCTCCCAGGACAAGGTTGGTGTCCCCAAACAGAGGATGTGTCTCCCTGCACAAGGTTGGTGTCCCCAAACAGAGGGTGTGTCTCCCAGCACAAGGTTGTTGTCCCCAAACAGAGGGTGTGTCTCCAAGCACAAGGTTGGTGTCCTCAAACAGAGGGTGTGTCTCCCAGCACAAGGTTGTTGTCCCCAAACAGAGGGTGTGTCTCCCAGGACAAGGTTGTTGTCCCCAAACAGAGGATGTGTCTCCCTGCACAAGGTTGGTGTCCCCAAACAGAGGGTGTGTCTCCCAGCACAAGGTTGTTGTCCCCAAACAGAGGGTGTGTCTCCCAGCACAAGGTTGGTGTCCTCAAACAGAGGGTGTGTCTCCCAGCACAAGGTTGGTGTCCCCAAACAGAGGGTGTGTCTCCCTGCACAAGGTTGTTGTCTCCAAACAGAGGGTGTGTCTCCCTGCACATGGTTGTTGTCCTCAAACAGAGGGTGTGTCTCCCAGCACAAGGTTGTTGTCCTCAAACAGAGGGTGTGTCTCCCAGCACAAGGTTGTTGTCCTCAAACAGAGGGTGTGTCTCCCAGCACAAGGTTGTTGTCCTCAAACAGAGGGTGTGTCTCCCAGCACAAGGTTGGTGTCCCCAAACAGAGGGTGTGTCTCCCAGCACAAGGTTGGTGTCCCCAAACAGAGGGTGTGTCTCCCAGCACAAGGTTGTTGTCCCAAAACAGAGGGTGTGTCTCCAAGCACAAGGTTGTTGTCCTCAAACAGAGGATGTGTCTCCCAGCACAAGGTTGTTGTCCCCAAACAGAGGATGTGTCTCCCAGCACAAGGTTGTTGTCCCCAAACAGAGGGTGTGTCTCCCAGCACAAGGTTGTTGTCCCCAAACAGAGGGTGTGTCTCCCAGCACAAGGTTATTGTCCCCAAACAGAGGGTGTGTCTCCCAGCACAAGGTTGTTGTCCTCAAACAGAGGATGTGTCTCCCAGCACAAGGTTGTTGTCCTCAAACAGAGGATGTGTCTCCAAGCACAAGGTTGTTGTCCTCAAACAGAGGGTGTGTCTCCCAGCACAAGGTTGGTGTCCTCAAACAGAGGGTGTGTCTCCCAGCACAAGGTTGGTGTCCCCAAACAGAGGGTGTGTCTCCCAGCACAAGGTTGGTGTCCCCAAACAGAGGGTGTGTCTCCCAGCACAAGGTTGTTGTCCTCAAACAGAGGATGTGTCTCCCAGCACAAGGTTGTTGTCCCCAAACAGAGGATGTGTCTCCCAGCACAAGGTTGTTGTCCTCAAACAGAGGGTGTGTCTCCCAGCACAAGGTTGTTGTCCCCAAACAGAGGGTGTGTCTCCCAGCACAAGGTTGTTGTCCTCAAACAGAGGGTGTGTCTCCCAGCACAAGGTTGGTGTCCCCAAACAGAGGGTGTGTCTCCCAGCACAAGGTTGTTGTCCTCAAACAGAGGGTGTGTCTCCCAGCACAAGGTTGGTGTCCCCAAACAGAGGGTGTGTCTCCCAGCACAAGGTTGGTGTCCCCAAACAGAGGATGTGTCTCCCAGCACAAGGTTGTTGTCCTCAAACAGAGGGTGTGTCTCCCAGCACAAGGTTGGTGTCCCCAAACAGAGGGTGTGTCTCCCTGCACATGGTTGTTGTCCTCAAACAGAGGGTGTGTCTCCCAGCACAAGGTTGGTGTCCCCAAACAGTGGATGTGTCTCCCTGCACAAGGTTGGTGTCCTCAAACAGAGGGTGTGTCTCCCAGCACGAGGTTGGTGTCCCCAAACAGAGGGTGTGTCTCAGAGCACAAGGTTGGTGTCCCCAAACAGAGGGTGTGTCTCCCTGCACAAGGTTGGTGTCCCCAAACAGAGGGTGTGTCTCCCAGCACAAGGTTGGTGTCCCCAAACAGAGGGTGTGTCTCCCTGCACAAGGTTGGTGTCCTCAAACAGAGGGTGTGTCTCCCTGCACAAGGTTGTTGTCCCCAAACAGAGGGTGTGTCTCCCAGCACAAGGTTGGTGTCCCCAAACAGAGGGTGTGTCTCCCTGCACAAGGTTGTTGTCCCCAAACAGAGGGTGTGTCTCCAAGCACAAGGTTGGTGTCCCCAAACAGAGGGTGTGTCTCCAAGCACAAGGTTGTTGTCCCCAAACAGAGGGTGTGTCTCCCTGCACAAGGTTGTTGTCCCCAAACAGAGGGTGTGTCTCCCAGCACAAGGTTGGTGTCTCCAAACAGAGGGTGTGTCTCCCTGCACATGGTTGTTGTCCTCAAACAGAGGGTGTGTCTCCCTGCACAAGGTTGTTGTCCCCAACCAGAGGGTGTGTCTCCCTGCACATGTATCCAGAAGTTCTGTTCTCTTAAATCCCTGTACAGAAGGTTGGTGTCCCCAAACAGAGGGTGTGTCTCCCTGCACAAGGTGGTAGTATGTCTACATACGCAAGGTTTGTATCCTCCAGGAAGCACCACAAAAGGTCTGTTTCTCCATACATCAGGTGGGTATCCCCATACCGAACGTTTGTGTACCCATGCATATAATATTATAGATGGTTGGTTTCACCAAACCAAAGGTAATAACTCCATATGAAAGGTTTGAGTTTCGGTCATCATGTCCATCATTCTGTTCCAACATTCCCATCTTCACCATGTAGCAAGTTAACTGTTTTAGAACATTTCATTTTTGTTTCCAAAATTAGCTGATAAAAACAACATAATGAAGTATGTGTTAATCAGTCTCATTAGAGAGTCTGCTTTTGGAAGAAGACAAAACAAAATTGGCTGAGAGAAATTCAGGTACCATAGGGTACGCAATCCAAATTTTGATTTTAATCTATTTCCTCATAATTTATATGTTACAAACATGCAAAATTAATATTCTAAAACTTGGATTTTGTTTATTATTACATAAATTTACATAAATGCTTAAAGACCACTCACATCTTCCAGCCGACAAATGAGAGGCAGTAGTAAAAAATTTGAAAAAATTACCTAAGATTCAGCACGAATACACATTTTGTACCAAAGATTCAGCACGAATACACGTTTTGTACCAAAGATTCAGCACGAATACACGTTTTGTACCAAAGATTCAGCACGAATACACGTTTTGTACCAAAGATTCAGCATGAATACACGTTTTGTACCAAAGATTCAGCACGAATACACATTTTGTACCAAAGATTCAGCACAAATACACGTTTTGTACCAAAGATTCAGCACGAATACACAAGTTGTACCAAAGATTCAGCATGAATACACATTTTATTTTCTGATCAGGTTTGTCAAAACATTTACTCCTATTTATTATAACAAAAGCAGGCCAAGAACAATGATCCTGTTTAAAGCTGCCATAGTGGTATTTAATGACGCCATGTTGGCATGACATCTATATTTGTAATACCGACTCTCTCCTTATATGAATGAAATGTAGAAATTGATACCAAAAGAGTCTGAGAGAGTCTGAGACTGTCTTAATATAAAACAATTACCTGTAAGACCTACCTGCCTGTATACAATCAATATACCTATCTACATACTACAAATGGAAGTTAGCCAATACAATTTTATGTTCTACAGCACTTTGCTATTTTGGGAAACTTAATACGGGCAGTTAAACAGACAGTTCAATGAACCCCTTACTTCAATCCAGATTGAGGACCGAAGGCCAAACGAAGTCTAGTTTACACTGACATTGAGTACAGCCTGTTCAAAGTTAAACAATAATGGTTATAAACATAAGCTTGTCCATCAGGTAAACTTTGTTCAAAGTAAATATTACTTCCCTCATCAGTATTACTAATTAAACCAGCTGAGCACTGAACACATTAATAACATAACATAACACAATTACACAGAGCAATGCCCAAAGCAATACAACCTTGCTGCAACAAATGGATGATAAAGCATTAAACCAGTGATGCTTTCATCTGCAAACCCGACCATACATTCAAAGACATAAAACTGCTTATTGCAGATGGGGAAAAATCTCATGAAAATCATGGACATTAAAGCAGAATTACAAATCAGCAACAGAACTATACGGGACCTATATGTAGGATAGGTGATTGTTGAAACTTTGACACATTTTACTGAATAAACCATGTATAACCAACAATTTATATGCTAAATATATACAAAATGATGTTATTTCATGAAGAACAAAAGAAGATTTGGGTAAGGTAATGCTTCACCTGGGATTTACCTTTGAATGTTAAATGAAGATATCAAATAGTTATATCCTCTACAACAGGTTTCTTAGATCAATAATATCTATATTTGTACAAGAGATGCTAGACCACTCTAATTGTAATGCTAGTTTCCTGTACCCTAACCATGTTCCAATTACCATTACACCAGTTGTCAATCTATACCATTTAAGTCAATTATGGGGGAAAATTTTAATCACATGGTCCAATGGATTAACTTGAAACCCTTCGCCAAGCAGCCATCGACAAACAACAAGGTGGAGCGATCTCTTCTCTGGCCTATAATGTTAATTGTCAAAGAACAAGGGTTTTAATTATAAGAGCAAAGAAAGGTAACTCCTGTACATCACAATATCAGTATCACTGACAGAGTTACTTCCCTTCTATTGAATTAGAATTTCACAGCAATCAAAGTGTTGCGCACTCCTGTCTCCAGGCAAGGCACGATGAGGACAAGAAGCACAATCTTAATTCACTAAACATATTCTAAAGCAAAAAACATAAGAGTCAGAAGTACTTTAATTAAGCCTATCCTATCCTACATAAAGGGAGTATAGTTCTGTAACTGATTTGTAATTCTGATTTATTGTCCATGATTTTCATGATGAGATTTCCCCCCCATCTGCAATAAGCAGTTTTATGCGTTTGAATGAATGGCCGGGTTTGAATGTATGGCCGGGTTTGCAGATGCAGATACAACGTTTTCAGGCATATTCCCATGATTTGAATATCTTCCATGATGTTATAATAATGGTATAGCTTGGCTATTTTGACCTGAGTCTGACCTTTATGCAAGAATATATTACAAGGTTCTTGCTCTGAATATATCAATTTCCCCAAGCAAATCCTGCGATTTCGGTTTTTCAAATTTGTGTTTGTATTACATTTCGACCGTCTTCGTGATACTCCCCGATTAAGAAAACATACAATCGGTATTGTAAACGTAGGCAATATATAGACCAATATATATGGCCAAGCTATAACTCAGTGTGAGTTACTTCTGCATGTTTCTATCTCAGGCTCTCAGCTGGTTTTTCCTTTATATTCCTCATTTTTCATCTAGAGTACCAAGAAAAAGACCTGAAAGCAACCTTGTGAAAAGGAAAACCTCAACATGCAAGTGCCTTGTAAAGTAAGGGAAATAACCTCAAGATGCTTAATTTTGTTCTAAGCAGAGATTACCTCCCTTGTGCAATACACTGGCTTTTACCATATGACACATTCCAATATCAAATTTCTTTGATATTACTCAGTTTTAATGACTTCTACCAGTCTGTCTTCTTACTGTATAATTGCAATATTTTCCTCTCTTTTTTCATCTAAACTTATCAATATTAAGTGCCACTTTTCAGTCTAGATGAAAACGAAAAACCTGATCAACATGGGATAAACATTCATGAAATAAGGGAAGTAACTCCAGTTTGCTTATTTCTGTATCAGGTAGAGATTATCTCCCTTGTATAATTCACAGATTTACCTGTTATATCCAATCTGTGATAGTCATAAGCCTTGTTTTGCCAACTCATTACTTACAGGCCTGGATTTAATATTCAAATACTTGCTATATGAGTCTGCGGCTTACATCATCACACCTAGCAACAACATACATATAGAACCTAGTACACCATCATCAGAAATTGTTGATTTATTTGTGGTTACTAATCAGTTTCTGTGTTTGCCAGATATCTCAATATTGAATCATACTTCATGTATAGCAACAGTAACTGTTACTGTAACAACTGCTTTAAAATCCTACATCCTATAACATTAACTGGTACTACCAGTATTTATATATGATGTAGTAGTAATTATTTAAACCTTACGGTCAAGGATAACCCATGAAAGTGCAAGCACTTATTTCCAATGGGGTCCTGCGTTTTTGCTGAAGAGACAGCGAGTAGAGGAGACAGTGGAGTGATACAAGGTTTCCGGGGTCGATGTCCTAGCTCGTTTCGAAGAGATACCTTGGTTCTTTAACGTGCTCGGTGTACAGCACCGATACACACAAGACTACATCTGGGTTGCCAACCAGTTCATCTCTAGTTAGGTGGGAAACACTGAAAAGTGTTTCAGAAATGATCAAGTGTCTCGGCTGGGACCTCTCAATCAGCAGTCAAGCGGGCTATCCGCTCGACCACCGTGTCACCGTATGTATCCATAATACATGTTTCGATCTACCGCTATTTTACATGTTTCAACCTGTTTGAGTACATTAGAACAACGATTCCAGGAACCTTTTCTGCATGTATGTGCTATTTCTACGTGTATGTGCTATTTCTACGTACATGCATTTGCTATTTCTACATGTATATGCTATTTCTACATGTATGTGCTATTTCTACATGTATGTGCTATTTCTACATGTATGTGCTATTTCTACATGTAAGAGCTATTTCTACATGTATGTGCTATTTCTACTTGTATGTGCTATTTCTACATGTATGTGCTATTTCTACATGTAAGAGCTATTTCTACATGTATTTGCTATTTCTACATGTATTTGCTATTTCTACATGTACGTGCTATTTCTATGTGTATGTGCTATTTCTACATGATTGGCTATTTCTACATGTATGTGCTATTTCTACATGTATGTGCTATTTCTACACATATTTGATATTTCTACATGTATGTGCTATTTCTACATGTATATGAATATTTATGAGTTGTGATATCCAGTAGCACTTGGTCTACCCCTGACAGCTAATTAAAACACTGTGTACTGGTATTCTGTAATTTCCATCAAATTTTCATTATTTTCCAACATTTCTCTGATTCCAAGCCAACAATATTTCGTATAAATATATCGAGTGCTCGGCGCAAAACTATGGTAACTACATCAATTTATAGAGGCACATACCATAGTTTTGCGCTGAGCCCTCGATATGTGATGTTCAATATGAGGATATATCACCTTGGTTACTATATAACCATGTAAGAACAAAGCATTTCTCATGATTTAAGTTTCTTAATTGGTTAATTACTGACTTAATTAGAGCTTTATAAGTAATCTGCATATTTTCTGATGTGATGAACAGTAATCTGAGCTTATCAAGAATGTGGATTCAAGTGTAAAGCAGCATACTATAGTATTACAGTATGTATTCAGATTTTGTAACCTTGATTTATCTAGTACAAACTCTATAATAGATGCATCTCTTCACAACTTTCTACTTTTACAAGTATTCTACTACCCTAATGCAGCACAATTCATAAGTATGATAACTTTCTTGGCATGAACATTCTAAATCGTTGTTCCCTTCCCAGACTGCCTATCATCCAACCGGTCGGTCGAGGACTGTCATTTCCCTTCCGATGCTGCCTATCATCCCACCTGTCGGTCGAGGACTGTCATTTCGCTGCCGATGCTGCCTATCATCCAACCGTCGGTCGAGAACTGTCATTTCCCTGCCGACGCTGCCTATCATCCAACCGTCGGTCGAGAACTGTCATTTCCCTTCCGACGCTGCCTATCATCCAACCAGTCGGTCGAGGACTGTCATTTCCCTTCCGTAAGTATGTTGATAAAACAGTACCTAGGTGTCTGTTGCCTAAGCAAAGTGATTCTGTAGCGCGTTCCACAGGAGGTATCTTAAGCCTTCTATATTTAATTAAATTGGAGGTAACTGAATGAAAGTGCTCGGTAGCACTTTGTGGCCCTGGTATATATGCATGTGTACACAAATGGTCCATCGACAAGTATTGGGCCACAGTACATTACTGCCGTTAACAGTTTTCTTCGAACGGTGTAATAAATCTATATAGAGTCTGAAAGGGACTGAAGTATGGCAAGAATGTTTTACTATGTTGATGATTGTATGGTGTTGAGTCATACCGGGTGACATGTATATTATGGTGCTGAGTCATACCGGGTGACATGTATATTATTGATGTAGTGACAGCTGCTGGAAGCTTGTCAGTTAATCCAAGTAATGTCTAATAAGGTTCTGATACATCAAGAGACACTAATACAAGTACTCAGATACAATCTGTCCCTTAGATGCAACAAGCTTGTATCTCAATCACTAATTCACAATTTACAGTCCAGTCAGGATAAAAATCCAGTGATGCAGTGGACCAATCCATTAGTACAGTGTAAAAAAAGTATAAATGTTTATTATACCAACTGTTCAATACCAAACTTAACTCTTAGACTACCTGTTTAAGCAATGGTTTTAATCTTTTGTGTATGACGTCACTGTCAGATTACCCTAGCTGGACTATACTATACAAGAGGGCCATGATGGCCCAATATCGCTCACCTGATTATAAACCCTGCACAATTTTCACCCGAAGGAACAATTTGAACATCTTGGTAGAAAACCACAAGATGATGCTACATACCAATTATCAAAACTCTAGGCAGTGTAGTTTTAGGCAAGAAGATATTAATATGTTTTCCTTATATAAGTCTATATAAAACGGTGACCCCCGAGTGGGGCCAATTTTGACCCCAGGGGCATAATTTGAAAAATCTTGGTAGAGGACCACTAGATGATGCTACATACCAAATATCAAACTCTATGCAGTGTAGTTTTAGACAAGAAGATTTTTATATGTTTTCCCTATATAAGTCTATGTAAAACGGTGACCCCCGGGGCTGGGCCAATTTTGACCCCAGGGGCATAATTTGCACAATCTTGGTAGGGGACCACTAGATGATGCTACATACCAAATATCAAAGCTCTTAGGCATTGTAGTTTTAGACAAGAAGATTTTTATATGTTTCCCTATATAAGTCTAAGTAAAATGGTGACCCCAGGGTGGGGCCAATTTTGAGCCGAGGGGAATAATTTGAACAATCTTTGTAGAAGACCTCTAGCTGAGTCTACATACCAAATATGAAAGCCCTGGGCCAAGCAATTTCGGAGAAGAAGATTTTTTAAGGTTTTCTCTATATAACTCTATGTAAAACTAAGGGCCCCCGGGGCGGGGCCAATTTTGACCCTGGGGGCATAATTTGAACAATCTTTGTAGAGGACCGCTAGCTGAGTCTACATACCAAATATGAAAGCCCTGGGCCAAGCGATTTCAGAGAAGAAGATTTTTAAAGGTTTCCCCTATATAACTCCATGTAAAACTAAGGGCCCCCGGGGCGGGGCCAATTTTGACCCCAGGGACATAATTTGAACAATCTTTGTAGAGGACCTCTAGCTGAGTCTACATACCAAATATGAAAGCCCTGGGCCAAGCGGTTTCGGAGAAGAAGATTTTTTAAGGTTTTCTCTATATAACTCTATGTAAAACTAAGGGCCCCCGGGGCGGCGCCAATTTTGACCCCAGGGGCATAATTTGAACAATCTTTGTAGAGGACCGCTAGCTGAGTCAACATACCAAATATGAAAGCCCTGGGCCAAGCAATTTCGGAGAAGAAGATTTTTAAAGGTTTCCCCTATATAACTCTACGTAAAACTAAGGGCCCCCGGGGCGGGGCCAATTTTGACCCCAGGGACATAATTTGAACAATCTTTGTAGAGGACCTCTAGCTGAGTCTACATACCACATATGAAAGCCCTGGGCCAAGCGGTTTCGGAGAAGAAGATTTTTAAAGGTTTCCCCTATATAACTCTATTGAAAACTAAGGGCCCCGGGGCGGGGCCAATTTTGACCCCAGGGACATTATTTGAACAATCTTTGTAGAGGACCTCTAGCTGAGTCTACATACCAAATAAGAAAGCCCTGGGCCAAGTGGTTTCGGAGAAGAAGATTTTTTAAGGTTTCCCCTATATAACTCTATGTAAAACTAAGGGCCCCCGGGGCGGGGCCAATTTTGACCCAAGGGACATAATTTGAACAATCTTTGTAGAGGACCCCAAGGTGGTGCTACATACCAAATATAAAAGCTCTAGGCCTTACGGTTTCAGAGAAGAAGATTTTTAAAGTTTCCTTTTTGAAAATCTATTTTTAGCCTGTGTGACCTAGTTATGCGACAGACTGGAAATCTTTTAACAACTTTGGTAGAGGTCCACCCAAGGAACATTCCTGTTAAGTTTTATCAAATTTGGCCAAGCGGTTTAAGAGGAGAAGTCGTTTGAAGAAATTGTTGACGGACGCACGACGCACGCCGCACACCGGACGACGGACGACTGACATCTCGGTATGACAAAACCTCACCATGACCACTTTGTGGTCAGGTGAGCTAAAAACAAGATACAACAATGTTGCACCGAGTGGACACATTAGCAATATGTTGAGAATCATACCATCGACATATATTGCTTTTAAACATGCACAGATCTAGTTTTTATTTTCTCAGAGGAGTGTCACAACCATGCAATTACTTTTTTCTCATGAAGGGGTAGGAGCAGGTACTTATGCAACAACCCATATTTCTTTGAGGTTTGTCCTCACCCATTTCAGGCTCCAAGAGTTGTCAAACTCCAAAAGGAAAATTATTATTAAAATCATACAAAAGGTTTAAGTTTACCACATTTATTACCAAATTTTCAGGGTTAGTATTCAATAATTTGATCTTACTTGACTTAAAGATAAGGGCAACCAATCAGATCGATCATATCAAACTCTTGGGCAGTAACAGGTGATATGATTGGCTATGGCTATCCTCATTTTCCAATTCAATATAAGATCATGAATACAAGCTTGTAGCTTATGTTTCTTATGTTAACCATAATTGATGTTAAATAAAGTTTATCTTATCTTCAGTTCAATATCGAAGGAGTGACCCCCAGTAGCTGTGGGTGGACTCTGTCCAGGCTTAGAGCCCAGCAATGAATCTCCCGTGATTGTGTAGAGCGAACCCGAGTAAGTAGTAGTAAGTAAGATCAATATTGAAAATCTGTACCACCCCGGTATGCCATCCCTCCCCCCCTCTGGATCTGCACATGTATGAGCAATGGAATATCGAGTGATGGAACAGTAAGAGGGAGGGTGTCAGCGACAACATCAGTAAAACTCATCATACAGATCAATGCAAGCAGTGTTTTATGGATGATTTGACACGATAAACAATTTACAATCAGCTATTTCTCTCGTCAGTTGGAAAACATCAGTTGGAAAACATAAAACATGGATGCTACATAAAATTCAGATAATGACAATCAAACAAGGGCTATATGTATAACACTAATGAAACATTCGTCCTGACATAATCGAAATCTACAACCTAATTGCTGTAAAACTACACAAACATGCTGATCAATAAACACTCCATACAAAGTTTCATTACCATAGCTCTAATTAACATTACACTATAGCAGAGATCGGTCCGCCCTCACTGTTTGTGGAAGGTGTTTGGCGAAGGTTTTCAAGCTAATCCATTGGCCCATGACTGTAATTATAATTTACCATTAAAATTGATTTAAAGGTTTTCAGGCCCAGCACTTGTTCAGTTATACATGGCGGCTATTTCACCTAATCTCACACGGATGAACCGGTCACAATCATTTTTTTATTCTAAATGCCGTTATTCCACCCAGATATGAATCCAGTTCGCCGGATTAGGCGGCAAGCTCGCTAACCTGACTGAGCTACGGAGGCACAATTTAGATACAATTTATGGTTCAAATGTCATATAAATAGACGAATTGCTTGGTTATTTTGTTTTTCAACAATTCTCCATGATCATGACATGCTTTTTGGCGATTACTATGACACAAAGCTATCAATAATCAATGTGAAATTCTATATATGGTACTACATCTGATTTGGGATGAATTTTTAGGTTTGCATTCAGATTTGTTTTACTATCTCCTGAATGAGGTAATTAAAAGACCTGGGATCAATGTATTCATATAGATTCTAATTAATACTAAAAAAATCACAAAACATAAGTTAGTCGAAAAATATATATTAGAGAAGTTGCGTGAACAACAGCCCTGAGATTTTACTAAGATCCAATTTTATAAGGAAACAGGATTTCAGACTGTTACTCACTATATTAATACTATCTTCTTGTATGAACATACTGTAAAATCATGAATTTTCGTGGGGGAATAAACTTTGTAGGTTTCAAGGTTCATCTTCAACCACGAAAACAAATCCCATCAAACAATAATTTTGACCCTTGTATACCGTATTTATTACTGGAAATGCAAAATCCACGAACAACGTCCCATCGAAATGGTCCTTTTTACCAAAACCATGAAATTTAGTCCCATTCGAAATTAAATCATTTTACAATAAATAAATATATAATTACAGATGTATCATGACAAATATGACATAATAATGAATCAATCACATATATATAATGACATCGAATATTTCTGCCTGATGATGAACACCGACATAGAGTATGTACACAGGATACAATCTCGATATAACAGATGGTATATTTGTCATAGTCAGTTAAACACATGATTATATAAACACCCCCCCAGCCTCATTAACGATCGATAATCAACTAATTAACTATGTGATTCATTAATCATTCTCATTACACATCCTAGTGTTTATCCACTGAGTCAAATCAATCCTGGATTTTGATCATGGGACAAGAAAATAAGAGAAAATAAGACGAGAATTGAAAAAGAAACAGACCGGTGTTATAAACGGACCGGTGTTATTTCAATTTTCAATATAAGTACAAAATGCTGTATGTTTTTTGTTAGAGGCGTATTGTGTAAATCGCTTTAATGGAATGTGAATGGCCATAAATCAAACATGTTTTATTGTTTACATATAAGGTAATTGTTACATCGGTTTGCTTCACTTGACATCTCGCTTTTTACTAAAAGTGAAATTGAAGCGAGAAAGACATTAAATACAAACTTATGTAGGTGGAATATATAAATGGTTAATTTGTGTTTGCGTAATATATGAACTACCCATTTAATGTTTTTTGGTGGCTGGTAAATCACTTTTTCTCTACACTTAAGATTTAAAAGGCTGCATCTATAATATTTTTCTGTTCCCTATTTCAGAAGTCATGAATGAAATAAGACTGGCTCAATAAATGCTTATGCCTCAGGGAGGATTGGCCTTGTTCATAATATCTAGCTAAGTCAATCAGGGGCCATAATTATGTTGAAATGTTGGATAGTGTTACATGGCATTGACAATGTAGGTCGTTTATGATGTTACACAAGTATGCCAAGTTTAAAGCAATGCCTTGATGGACTCGAGTTTCAACAACTTGAAATTTTGGTAAATGGGACAAACAGAAAGACAGAGGGAAGGGACAGTCACTATGTCTCAAATTGGAGCATAAAAAGCTGCATCAATATCAGATCTCTGTGGCCTGGTTCAAAAATCATTGATGATGAAATCTAGAAATTCCAGAGTAAGCATCCATCAAATAAGTAAATATATCGATCAATACTCAGGTATTTAAAATTTCATGTAAGGTATGACTGAATATGATGAAGAATTTAAATGTTTTTATATCGTTACAGTTGAATACCCAGAATTTTTTATTAAAAAAAAACTTTGTTTCGAGACTATAAATTATCAGGAAACTTTGAAGAACCTAAATATCAAACATCTTCTGATTGGTTCATTTCGTAGCAAATTCTTCACTTTGACCAATCACAGGGACTTTCACAAATTCAGTCACAGTTCAGCGAGTTTGAACCTCAGACAGTTGTCAACTCCAATTTACCACCATTTTTATATTGATTTTTTCACCCAGCCTAGACGGACACATGACAAAGTCTGGCATGCATGGCCATTACTGAATGGATCAATGGATGGGAGAATGACATGTGTTGATGAAACAAGCACTAGCTGTAAGATCTTTCAGGTATGAAGAACATTGATTGGCAAAGTAAGAATGCTGACAGTTCGATGTTCATGGATTTGTCTGAACTTTAACCAGGAACCAGTTATCTTGATCAATGAGTTTATTATGTTATAATCATGTACAGCTAGGAACCAGTGTACCTGCTTTGATCACTACACCTTGACCTTAGAGGGCAACTGATTGTTACAGATGACTGGGGCTTCATTCTCAGACGGTGAGAAAGGTTTCTGACCTAGACAGTCAGCTGTTTCAAAGGTAAGGTGACATTGAAGAATCCTTCAGGCTCAAATTGACAGTCAATATCAATGTTTTTTAAATTTAACATAAAACTGGTATTTTAACTAACACATCAAATCTCAAAATGTCACATGCAGTATGTTGTCATCAAGGACTCTTTAATGTGGAACAGATGATGTACATAAATATTTTCATTACACACACATTTCAATATAATGTCTATACAAGCAGAGATAAACAGCACACTAAATGAGGTTATTATCAGCGTAGATATAATTTCATATATTAACAATCACAAATTATATATGCATGTAAAATTGTAAATCAAATATGTGTATTTTCTCACTGTCCTTATGAGATTAGGAATGTCTTCGATGAAAACGGTCTAAACCGTTGTCATGTATTTTATCTATATCATATTATATTATGAGACACTTATCAAGGTCACATATTATACACACAAAGAGACATATTTTGGGCAGAATCCATTTTCAGTGATTTGTCTCATTCTTCAGAATAACTCAGCAGCTTCGTATGCCGAGCGGAGCATAGCGTCTTTATTTGCCAGTCAACTCTCTGCTGATATATGGCAGGCATATCAGTGTCTTTACCTGGATTAAACCCGAGTTGCCGGATTAGGTGGAAGTACACTAACCACTCCACTACGGGATTGGAGAGTTACATTCACTCAGAGTCTTTGGAAAAAATCAACATTGCACTAGGTCAGTAGGTTAAAAGGTACTTTACAGTCATAATTGGGATTTGAACACAAAGAGGGAATGACTGAAGCCTCATATATATTGAGCTGCTGGGAAAGTTTAATTATAAAGTATGTTAATAAAACAGTGCACTGATGATTGTAAAAGTACAGGTAAATTACTTGAGAGCTATAAACTGGAGCCACATTATGTCTACAAACAAATATTTACCAAAAAATTAGATCTTCAAACCAAACTATTTCTTAAAAAACAATGCTGTCACAAAAATAAAGTGATATTTAGTATGTATGTAAAAGTTGCTGTAATAGGTGTCCACCCACACAGTTCATGTTATTATACCAAGCTTGCTTTAACGTAAACAATGACATTTTCACCACTAAAACATGTGCTAGGTTTCAGCCTAAGGCGGTATTTATGAAATAACAATTTATACTGATTAATCGGTCATTATACAACGATTTAGGAAAATATATAACAAGTTTCAGCATTATAATACTCAACTTAAATCGAGTATGATTTCAAATAAATCATAAAATGAGGGCTCACAGTCTATGACATTGTATTGTATCATTAATGCCCAAGGGTTTAATATTATATAGCTTTAATGAAAATTTATAAACATTTTTAAAATATTGGATAATTTCATAAAGTATACCGATTTCTTTTCTTATATTGTAACTGTGATATATTATAAAAATCCAATGAAATATCTTTCAGGCTACAGTAAATTAATTTAATTTCGATGGGACGAAATTTTGTGGTTAAATTGGTAAAGAATACCATTTCGATGGGACGTTAATTTGTGAATTAAGCATTATAGCTATTAAATATAAGGTCAAAATAATTACTTGTATGATGGGATTCGATTTCCTCAGGTTGATGGTGAAACACGAAATCAACGAAATTTAATCTCCCATGAAAATTTATGATTTTACAGTATAATTGTAACAGTATAGGTTTTGTGATGATTCAAAAGCTGCTGACTCTGTATAATTATAATCATTTATAAGTGATGATTATGACTAAATATTATACAATCAAAAAATTTCAAAAGACAATATAAGTAACGGTTATACAGTGTATTATGACAAACATAAATAAGGTTTATATTAAGGCAATGAAGTTCAACCACTGTTGAGGCTGTTCAATTATAAGTTTTACACTAATTCCCGTACTAAATTATTATCTTAATCACCATACTAACATGAGCTAAGGCATTGCCAATAATTAGCGATAAATTCATACATCCAAAGACAATTTATAATTAATTACTAATTTATTTTACCAATTAATGTAGGTCCACAAGTGAAACAGATTTTTCTAACTTATATTTATCACGCTCAACACCTCATTTCTGATGTAATCATTCTTCACAAGAGTATACATGTCATCCACAGTCATCATACCAGATGATTATTACTATGTTACTATTTCTATGACTAATTATTTTAGTAACTAGTGCAAATTCCAAGTAAGACAATTCATACTATTTTGTTCTATATCATATAGCATATTCCCCTGAATAAGCTCCCCTGCCCTCCTAATAAAAGCCCCCCTGTCTTGTAGGAGTTGTTTTTATAAAAATTGTAGACTTTTTGATGTTTTATATGATGGTTATCAATATTTAGTTATTGCTTTATCAATAAAATAAACATTAAGTACGATTTATTTCATAACTTTTATTGAAAAAAAAGAGAGAATATTTTTTGGAAAATTGAGACCCTTAAATAAATAAAAAGCCCCGCCCCTTTTACCAAATGCAATTGGCCCCCGGGGGCGTTTATTCGGGGGTATAAGGTATATACAAGTGCACCATAGTACAAAAACTATATTATACTCAATCAGCATGATGATTAAAACAGATAACTGCCTGTTATTGATGTAGCTAACTAATTAATTCAGCAAGGATATGATTTACACATCAACATATAACAGTCTGAGCACAGAGTTTGAACTATTGTTTATTGCATACATTTTGTTAAAAGGGAGATATCCTTACCAAAAATGTTAAAATTTAACTAATTTTCAATCCCACACAATTATATATGCTAAGCATAGCCTTTATTTGCTTTATTTCTACTACAATAATTGGGAATTCAACAACAACACATATTTTGTAAAATTAATATTTTTTTTTTCTTTATTTCTACTGAAACATGGCAGGTATATGTATGTGCCTCCACCTGGATTTGAACCCGGGTCGCCAGATGAGATGGCAAGCACACTTTAAACCACTGAGCTACGGAGGCACAGCAAAAAACATACTTTACAAAAACATGATATGAAAATACAAAACATACCCATATATACAGATAAAACATAAACAACAGTCAGACCCGTTTTCCTCAAAATGTAATAGATTAGTTAATTATTCGGAATTTCCAAAGCATCAGATACTACTAGTCATTTAAAAACAAACAAAAAACAAACAAAAAACATAGTATGCATCAGATCGATGATTCACCTCTAAGTAAGAACATGGCAAGGTGTTTTAACACCTACAACATTACAGGTAGCTTGATAGTTAACATGCTCCACTACACTGGACCAAAATATATTCATAAACCATATTTCTAAATACAAAATGTACTGTAAAATCATTAATTTTCATGGGAATTAAATTTCATGTGGATTTTGTTGTTCCCTTTCTACCACGAAATTAAATCCCATCCAAAAATAATGCTGACCCTAGTATTAAATACCTGAAATGCAAAATCCATTAATTAACATCCCCATGGAAATGGTCTTTTTTACCAAAACCATGAAATTTTATCTCATCAAAATTAAAGATTTTACAGTAACATTCTTGCAGCAACTCAGCAATTAAAAGTTCATTTTTTATGTACTCGATAACCATAAAACTACAGGGTAACAACCATAACCTAACATCTATGATTTCATATTATCAAGGTATTGCTGTACCCCATTTGTGGGATGGGAGGCTACAGTTATGTACACATGTAGGTATTTCCTTAGAACTTTTTATAAATATTGCAACACATTATAACTATTGTGAATATCAGCATCAATATTCAAGATATATTCAAAACTTTGATACCAGGTGAAGTAAAATTAACTATATACCAGCCATTGAGGATCATTGAAATTTCACGAAAACCGTATTTCGAAACAACAACATTATCAGTCCTACCAAGAGATTCACAATTTGCATTGTTTGATTAATTTGTAATCACCCTTGATTATTGCCCAGTAGTCATAAATATTAGCAACATTCTGGACCTCTTGGTAGGACTGTTATAAACTCAGTGCTCAAGAAAAATAAAATATCACAAAACAATGTTGACAAACACCAATCAGGGCCACCGCCCAGACTCACGTAGTGCATGGTGACGAGCAGCCCAGGAGGTAGTAGTCATTTCACGAATGTAATTAATAAATATCAACAATACATTATTAATTATTGTGCAGAGATGACCTTTAAAATGATAACAACTGATAGGTTAATAATGAATGATGTAACACATACACACCACATACACACGTTAGGTCATACCAAATGGTTTCTTCGTTAAGTGTCCCAGGACGGATAGGTTTTGGCATTTTGAGAAAAAAAAATAAAAATTTGTAACCTCTTATATCTTCAAAATCCTTTGAGATATTGCTTTCATACTTAATTATCATAAATATTCACCATCATGTCCCCAATCCCTACACAACAGTAGCTTTTAAACAAACATGTTTTTAAGTTATTTCTGTTAGTTATTATGATTGACAATGCTTGGTAGCTATATTAGTTAGCCATAGGCCTACATGTATCATGATGAGGATAGAAATCATTATGACTTGTTTTTTTAGAATGTTTTGTTTTTTGTCTCAGGATAGCTAGATAGGTTTTCGAACTTAGAGTGGACGCTAAACGAAATGCAATTTGGTACGGCCTAACAGTATATGAAATATTCGGCAACCTGCCCATATCTTCACCATAATGCAACAATTGAATGCATCAATTACATCGGAGCTGTCTGAATGAAAGCACACAACAAAAACACCAATACAATCTTTGCTGATATAGACACAGTTAGGTGTTAAAATACTCTAACATGGTTTGTTTAAAGCGTCAGTTACGTTTGTTTCCTAACAACAGCTTGCTAACATAGGTGCAAGGTTACACTGGGAACCTCTAATAATAAACAATGAAACTTATGCCAACAATCTTACAGCAGTTTGTTCTTTTATTGGATTATAACATTTCTATTGTTTACAAACAATATGATGGTCAAGGGGTCAGAGAGTCCATCTGATTCCTGATGAAGGTCACAGGTTGGGCATCATGCCAATTTAAGGGCAAGATGGACTAAGTTACAGGTTGGGCATCACGCCGAGAAACATGGACTCTCTGAGCCTTGAACTCGACACCATGTGAAAGTGATATAGAGGATCTATCACAAGTTGTCAATTGATATAAATTTATATTAAACGAGTTTTGGAAATTTTATTAAGCGAGTCTCTGACAATTGACAACGAGTGATAGATTCTTTATATCATATGACACTAAAAACGCAAAATACGCATTAATTTATTGGAAAAACTCAATACCTTATACTACACGTGGTACTTATGGCAGTTTATTTCCACTTGGGTATTCATTTATATTTGCTTTTTGCAGCAATTTTCATTCATACAAGTTCCCTGTCAGTTTTCACAGTAAATTAAATTATACTGTCATATGTCCCATTTAATTATATAATCATAATAGGCATACAGGTAGACATTTTTTTTACAATTATTTGTTTACAGTCACATCATTTAATCTTCCTACCTGAATTGACCCCAACTCAGTTAATTTGCTCTCCCATTGCTTTCCTCCAGTGACCATTGGATAGAGCAGCACATGAGGTCCATCAATTTATCTGGCTAAGTTGTGACATTGTCAGACATGTTCACAGGTTACCATCTACCAGTAACTATGCTGATACAATGTAATCCTATGACTGTTATATTGGTCCACCCTGAGTCTTCGATGGACAAATTAATGACCGGTTTATTGTACCAGATGTGACGAACAGTAAAACTTATCTAGCTGCGATTGTACTGTCATGTTGAGCTTTTTCTGTATTTTATCCACTTAATGTGATAGTAACATTAAACAGCAGTTAAATCACCTTAACAGGGATTCTGTGGAGACATTATAAATTCCCAATCCTGAAAATTAAAGGTACATGTATGTCTGTTTCAAGTGTCATTAGCACCCCCCCCCCCCCCCCGGCCAAACCTCAAACATCAATTTTGGCCAAGTTTCATCAAGATTAGTTCAAAACTGTGCTTTGAAATATATTCACAAGGCCTCCTGATCCCTTTCAGTTAAATTGTGACCCTACAGTTTTTTACCCTTAGGCTAGATGAGTTGACTCAATATTGAATTTTGTCTAGATGTTTTGGGATGGTCATTATGATCAAGTTTCATAAAGATATAAAACTAATATTGTTACAGCTTGGCAAATTTGACTAGAACCTGACATTTTGATTAGCATAATTTAACGGTTGATATCTTGTCTATACTAATATTTATAACCTCAGTTGTACGTTTTCATAGACTGGGAGTACCACAAAGACGCTCTTGATGTAATACAAACACAAATTTAGAATACTGATTTGCTTCAGAAATTGATATATTCAAAGCAAGAAGCTTGTAATATATTCATGCATATTAAGGTCAGGTCAGTGTCAAATTCGCCAAGCTATACGTCCTCTACTGCCCAAGTTCTCAAACAATTGCATACTGGACAATGAACAGCTAGTAGACACTGATTACTTACAGACTGATCATAACAATTAAAAGCTCATTAAGTATCAATGAATACGTGACAGTTGAGCTAAAAACAAATGAAAGTTTTTTATAATTTTGTTTCAAGACATCATTGGTTATGTGAATGAGATTGTGAACCACTATAATGTCAGTAAATCAAATGAGATACTAAGACAAAATTAAGACCATGCAACTTTGATTTGCTGGGGAAAACATTTTAGTTGTCATGACAATATGATTGTTTTTTCCTTTCAAAGTGTCATCTTTACGTCAGTACACAATATTTATGTTTTCACCTTTAACCTTTTATATTGATTAGTGGACAAAGCTAGATATAGGACAAAAATGGCTCAAATATAACTCATAAAGTTCCAACGTTCATAAAAATGAGTTTGTGTAACATTTTTATGATGGTTTTTTTCTTGTCTTTTTTTCTTCAAATTGAAATATGTTGCCTCATTTAACATAGCACTATAATGTAATAACTAAGTTTACCCTAGCTGCCATGGGGTCAATAAAAGTAAATATTAATAAAGAAAATTGATCAAAGCATCAGACAGCAATCAGCCTGCACTATAGATATCACTGTAACACCATTACGAAACCACAGAACAACCAAACCAGTTTGTTCCTATCTACATCTGATGAGGGGAGAGACAGGGGTCATACTGTAAAATCATTAATTTTCGTGGGGAATTAAATTTAATGGATTTCGTGGTTCACCTTCAACCATGAAATCAAATCACACTGAACAATAATTTTGACCCTTGCATTTATTACCCGAAATGCAAAATCCACAAATTATCGCTCCATCAAAATGATCTTTTAAATTTTACCAAAACCTCGAAATTAAGTCCCATCGAAATTGAATGATTTTACAGTATATGTGATGATAGAACATATAGAAGATACAAGTATAATTGGCAACTAGTAAATGAATTGGCTTGCACCACTCAGACTGGAAACTAATATAACACCCATGTCAATACAAATACTTGCTCTGATAGTTCACAAAAACAACATTGAATGATCAACTTATTGATTATCACTTTTTCGATCCAAGCAACAAAGTGACACTATTTACCGTATTTCCTCGTATTAGCCCCCCCCCTCTAATTAACCCCCCCCTGTCTATTTTCGAAAAAAATCTCAAAGTAATTCATACTGTTTAAGGTAACGGCTAATTAGTGCTGTACTGTATGGTACCTTTCCGTGGCGGGCGTTTATACGAGGTCTGACTGTGTACGGAATTATTTTTTCATAAATTGCATCACCCCCGGGGGGTGATCATACGAGGTAATACGGTATGTTCAATATTGAGTTCTAAAATTCAGAATTTCAAACAGTCGGAATGATTTCATATTTTCCAGACATTAATATTCTCAGTGCTTCAAGGTATAAATATTTAATGAGCATGTTATAGTATACTAATAGTTATTCAGTTATTGACTATGATTTCAAATGTAGAAATAGGTATACATATCAATATGTCGCCATAATTTGATATTTTTTATCATTTTTTAGTTTTATAATTACGTCAAGCATAAACCAGATTTTGGACATGTTACGTAAGGTATATTTTACCAATTGTAGGGAAAAAACAAAACAACTGAGCAGGGTGGACTTACCACATGACTTTTTGGCTAAGTCTGCAAGTCAAAGTATGTCAACAAAAAGTTTAAAACAACGGTTAAATATCGTATTCTTTGACCGATTTTCATGAGATATGTTCGACACTCAAGCACAGAATGAGCTCCATCCACATAACTTAATAGTTTTGTGAAATAGGTCGTAGTTTTTTCCTGAAAGTGCTCATTGTCGCCTTCAGCGTCGAACATATCTCTTGCGGTCTTCCTTTTAAGTCAACAAATGTTGATTCATGATTAGCTCCCTTGACATGGTGGATATCAGGAAGTCTGGTAGATTACGTCTTCATATGTCAAGGAAAATTTACACTGTTTTCATGAAAGCTATATATACATGTATATTGATTATTATTTCTATTAATAACCTGATGAAACTCTGGGAATCAAACTCAAATAGCCGGGGTCCATATGTAACACACTTACCAGTATTATAACAAGAGGGCCATGATGGCCCAATATCGCTCACCTGATTATAAACCCTGCACAATTTTCACCCTAAGGAACAATTTGAACATCTTGGTAGAAAACCACAAGATGATGCTACATACCAATTATCAAAACTCTAGGCAGTGTAGTTTTAGGCAAGAAGATATTAATATGTTTTCCTTATATAAGTCTATATAAAACGGTGACCCCCCGAGTGGGGCCAATTTTGACCCCAGGGGCATAATTTGAAAAATCTTGGAAGAGGACCACTAGATGATGCTACATACCAAATATCAAACTCTATGCAGTGTAGTTTTAGACAAGAAGATTTTTATATGTTTTCCCTATACAAGTCTATGTAAAACGGTGACCCCGGGGCTGGGCCAATTTTGACCCCAGGGGCATAATTTGCACAATCTTGGTAGGGGACCACTAGATGATGCTACATACCAAATATCAAAGCTCTTAGGCATTGTAGTTTTAGACAAGAAGATTTTTATATGTTTCCCTATATAAGTCTAAGTAAAATGTTGACCCCAGGGTGGGGCCAATTTTGAGCCGAGGGGAATAATTTGAACAATCTTTGTAGAAGACCTCTAGCTGAGTCTACATACCAAATATGAAAGCCCTGGGCCAAGCAATTTCGGAGAAGAAGATTTAAGGTTTTCTCTATATAACTCTATGTAAAACTAAGGGCCCCCGGGGCGGGCCAATTTTGACCCCAGGGGCATAATTTGAACAATCTTTGTAGAGGACCGCTAGCTGAGTCTACATACCAAATATGAAAGCCCTTGGCCAAGCGATTTCGGAGAAGAAGATTTTTAAAGGTTTCACCTATATAACTCTATGTAAAACTAAGGGCCCCCGGGCGGGGCCAATTTTGACCCCAGGGACATAATTTGAACAATCTTTGTAGAGGACCTCTAGCTGAGTCTACATGCCAAATATGAAAGCCCTGAGCCAAGCGGTTTCGGAGAAGAAGATTTTTAAAGGTTTCCCCTATATAACTCTATTGAAAACTAAGGGCCCCCAGGGCGGGCCAATTTTGACCCCAGGGACATAATTTGAACAATCTTTGTAGAGGACCTCTAGCTGAGTCTACATACCAAATATGAAAGCCCTGGGCCAAGTGGTTTCGGAGAAGAAGATTTTTTAAGGTTTCCCCTATATAACTCTATGTAAAACTAAGGGCCCCCGGGGCGGGGCCAATTTTGACCCCAGGGACATAATTTGAACAATCTTTGTAGAGGACCCCAAGGTGGTGCTACATACCAAATATGAAAGCTCTAGGCCTTACGGTGTCAGAGAAGAAGATTTTTAAAGTTTCCTTTTTGAAAATCTATTTTTAGCCTGTGTGACCTAGTTATGCGACAGACCGGAAATCTTTTAACAACTTTGGTAGAGGTCCACCCAAGGAACATTCCTATTAAGTTTTATCAAATTTGGCCAAGCGGTTTAAGAGGAGAAGTCGTTTGAAGAAATTGTTGACGGACGCACGACGCACGCCGCACGCCGCTCGCCGCACGACGGACGACGGACATCTCGGTATGACAAAACCTCACCATGACCACTTTGTGGTCAGGTGAGCTAACAATGTAACAGATCAAGCTCTGAGTGGACTATGTACATGTATGAATATAACGCTTTGAACTACTATCTAAACAAACATGCTTCATGTTTGTATGTTCATAATAATGATAGTACATGTATCATCAACATTATTACATTTGTATTGGAGTCTGCAGCTGTTCTCTGACTCAAGTATCACTTTGTTTATTTTGTACAGTAAAACTAAATTGCGCAATACCAACAATAGAAAACCAACAAGAATGATGATATCAATGCATCATTTTCATACACAAACCCAGAGACTTTGTAGTGATCCATGAAATATTCTATTATTAATATTATACGTAATTTCATCACATTCAAATAAATGTGGATTCAGCAGTAACTGTAAGCCTCCTACGCCAACATTACAAACTCATTGATTTACTATTATAGTGCATATACAATTACATGTGGCAGCATCATGATAACAAGCATAACAAACATAACAACATCATTTACTGATGCATGGCTAAATGATAGAAGCTTTATTTGAGGTTTTGGTGCAAACATGTCGAGACTTTTAAGCACTTCTAACAGCATCATTGAGGTGTTTCAGTGATAAATTTAAAGCTAAATGCTAGAGTCTAGACGCTTTAATGTTTTGGTACAAATGTCAAGACTTAATTTTGGGCATTATATTAAAGACATTTAGGTTTCAGTGCAAAATGTCAAGACTTTTCAGCAATAAACTAGAAACATTGAGGTTTCAGTGCAAAATGTCAAGACTTTTGAGCAATATACTAGAAACATTGAGGTTTCAGTGCAAATGTCAAGACTATGTTTAAGCAATATACTAGAAACATTGGGGTTTTAGTGCAAAATGTCAAGACTTTTGAGCAACTCATCAGGTAAGCATATAACATAACGAGCACATTGCATTTCAAAATTTGTTTGCATTGAACTTTCCCCTACATTATGTTGCTAACACTTTAAAACCCACACCAAAATATTTATAATAGTATAGCAGTGTTATAAATTTAGTAGTGTACTAATTTTACATCACCAGGGGTTTAAATTTCTTATGAAATTAGATATCATATCAGAGCAAAATGGTATAAGCTTTATGGATAAAAAGCATTCACATGGAAAATTGGATAAAAGAATTTTACATGAAGGTAGTAAGGCTGCATAAACATTCCATCACTCCATTCATGATTTGGTTTTCTCAGGTGGATAGAACATAACAAGTTTTTGTACGGAGAATTTGACATGAATCTTGACCTATTTCGACAAAGCATAATTTAACAGCAGCTGGTATATAGTCCATATTTATAACCCTGTTCAAAACATTTCATAATTACAGTAAAACTTCGTTTTCTCTAGGAGTGATTGGGACAGGCAAAATGCTCAAGATAAACCTGGTGCTCGAAATAAACAAAGGACATGTATTGATCTATTGAAAAATGGATCTGGTTTAAAACTAGCTCAAGATAGGCCGGGTGCTTGTGATATCAATGCTTGTCATATTGAAGACTGTAGCAAAATATTTCATAATCAGCAAATTATAACCTTGGACATTATAATCACCAAGAATTGCTCGGGGAGTAACACAAACATAAACTGCCAGGATCAAATCAAATTCTCAATGCTGTACAAATCAAGCCAAATGTGAAACACACAGTAAACAGACAGCAGAGCTAACACACAGTGGGGGGCTAGTTTTTTATCAACCAGATTAATTATCAATTTGCAAAACCTTTTTGGTTACAGATTGTTTTTTATCCATTTTGATCCATGGAATATCATTGAACTTGAAGATTCAGACAATTTGCCAATCTCCTGGTGTTCACAACCCTACTATAGATGAGCACATTGAGCAAGAACTAAGACATGAATGGCGAGCCGCCACAGTCTGTGCTGCTTAATAATAGTCTTCTATCAGGAGAGTAACTTTTGACCAGCTGATCATACTGCACCTAGCTGCAATTAATGGCAGTACAAATCATACATTTTGACATTCAAAAGGACACAATTTAAGTTTTGATGCTGCAATATTTAATGCCTTAAGTCCAAATATCGGCCAAAGTGACCTCCCTTTCTAACCTTCTATATGCAATATAATACTATACAGTGAGTAATAGTGGTCTCTGAGAGAGACATGTTGAATCATTGTTACATTTCCTCCTATTGTATCACACAGATAGACATTCCAGAAACAATATATTTCCCAATGGAGCATGCTCTCATGAACCTTTGGAGTTTGAATGCTTGTTTAAATATGTGGTTAACTCAGATAGCTATGTCACAATGTCCCTGTGCTGTGCTGCATTTATGGTTCCTTGAACACAGTAAAATATTTAGGCAAGCAATGTCAGACACGCCAACCTATCGACTACAGCAAGCAGTGTCAGACAAAACATCCTGTCGACTATGGCAAGCTGTGTCAGACACGACATCCTGTCGACTATGGCAAGCTGTGTCAGACACGACATCCTGTCGATTATGGCAAGCAGTGGTGTATCCTGTCGACTATGGCAAGCTGTGTCAGACACGACATCCTGTCGATTATGGCAAGCAGTGTCAGACATGACATCCTATCGACTATGGCAAGCAGTGTCAGACATGACATCCTATCGACTATGGCATACAATTGACTACGGCAAGCAGTGTCAGACACCACATCCTGTCAACTACGGCAAGCAGTGTCAGACACAATATCCAATCAACTACGGAAAGCAGTGTCAGACCCAACATCCTATCAACTACGGCAAGCAGTGTCAGACTATGTCAAGGAGTGTCAGACATCAAATCCTGTCCACTAGGACAAGCAGTGTCAGACTATATCAAGCAGTGTCAGACATCAAATCCTGTCCACTAGGACAAGCAGTGTCAAACTATGTCAAGCAGTGTCAGACATCAAATCCTGTCCACTAGGACAAGCAGTGTCAGACTACGTCAAGCAGTGTCAGACATCAAATCCTGTCCACTAGGACAAGCAGTGTCATACTATGTCAAGCAGTGTCAGACATCAAATCCTGTCCACTAGGACAAGCAGTGTCAGACTATGTCAAGCAGTGTCAGACACCACATCCTGTCAACTATGGCAAGCAGAGTCAGACACAATATCCAATCAACTCCAGCAAGCAGTGTCAGACACCACATCCTATCCACTACGGCAAGCAGTGTCAGACACCACATCCTGTCAACTATTGCAAGCAGTGTCAGACACCACATCCTATTGACTATGGCAAGCTGTGTCAGACACAATATCCTATCGACTACTGCAAGCAGTGTCAGACACGACATCCTATCAACTATGGCACACAGTGTCAGACACCACATCCTATCGACTACAGCAATCAGTGTCAGACACAATATCCTGTCAACTATGGCAAGCAGTGTCAGACACAATATCCTATCAACTACTGCAATCAGTGTCAGACAGAATATCCTGTCAACTATGGCAAGCAGTGTCAGACACCACATCCTGTCGACTATGGCAAGCAGTGTCAGACCCAACATGCTATCAACTATGGCAAGCAGTGTCAGACCCAATATCCTATCAACTACGGCAAGCAGTGTCAGACCCAACATCCTATCAACTACAGCAAGCAGTGTCAGACCCAATATCCTATCAACTACGGCAAGCAGTGTCAGACACCACATCCTATCGACTACAGCAATCAGTGTCAGACACAATATCCTGTCAACTATGGCAAGCAGTGTCAGACACAATATCCTATCAACTACTGCAATCAGTGTCAGACAGAATATCCTGTCAACTATGGCAAGCAGTGTCAGACACCACATTCTGTCAACTACGGCAAGCAGTGTCAGATACGACATCCTATCAACTACAGCAAGCAGTGTCAGACCCAACATCCTATCAACTACGGAAAGCAGTGTCAGACCCAACATCCTATCAACTACGGCAAGCAGTGTCAGACCCAACATCCTATCAACTACAGCAAGCAGTGTCAGACTATGGCAAGCAGTGTCAGACATCACATCCTGTCCACTGAGAAAAGCAGTGTCAGACTATGGCAAGCAGTGTCAGACACCACATTCTGTCAACTACGGCAAGCAGTGTCAGACCCAACATCCTATCAACTATGGCAAGCAGTGTCAGACTATGGCAAGCAGTGTCAGACCCAACATCCTATCAACTACGGCAAGCAGTGTCAGACTATGTCAAGCAGTGTCAGACACAATATCCAATCAACTAATGTTACCACATCACTCATCAACAGACTGGGAAACACAAACCTTATTAATGGCAGTACAATCATTATCGTTAATGTATTCTATAACAAATTCACACATGACAGGGAACATTGTGCCTGGTATTTTATGCAAAATTATTCCACAGGGGATTTAAAATGGCTGTAACATCAACAATAACCAGTGGCCATATTTAGCTGGAGACTAAGTAGTGTGTAACCTATAACATAAGACAGTTAACATTGAATGTGTTGTACAGGGGAGTCTTAGGGTGGTCAAGTGGGTTATAACCAGGCTCTGGACAATATGTATATAACGATGGCTTAGAACAAGAAGGTCGTAACTACCAAATCGATATATTGAGAAAACAAGAGAAAACTTTCTGTAATTTACTCTTTACCTATAGGAAAACACGTTTTTAAAACATCATTTTGGTCAACATGATAATTTCAGATTTTCATGAAAATAGGCTTCAAATATATATGAATCTTAAAAGGTCGTAAGTGGCACCTTCTAACTCGAAGCCATCGATATAGCAGATACTTGCTTCATCTGATCATGCAGATATGTAACAGTTTTCCCCTTTCTCAACCAAAGAGCTTTTTGTGGTGAAATCACTGTTCTCAATAGTGATGCCAAGATTCTGACTGTAATGGTTGTGTTACCCAGGGATGTGTTTACTGCGGGGCCTTTCCATACTGTCATCATAATTACATGTAAATTGCCATGATGTTCTGACAATGTCAATACCATTATGTATGTGTAATATACTGGTATTTGTGCTGATAATTAACTGTTATACATGTTTAAGTACAAATACATATGTTCGAGAGAAAAGCAATTAATTACAATTTGTATACAGTACAACCTCCCCAGAGTAGCCCTTGGTAGAGCAACATCCTCTCTATAACAACACATTCTCAGTCAATGTCTCTAAGCTGATATTTTCTCTAAAATCAACCTCTGTAGCGCAACAACCTCTATACAATGGTCAATATTAGCAACAACCTCTATACAATGGTCAATATTAGCAACAACCTCTATACAATGGTCAATATTAGCAACAACTTCTATACAATGGTCAATATTAGCAACAACCTCTATACAATGGTCAATATTAGTAACAACCTCTATAAAAAGGTCAATATTTGCAACAACCTCTATAAAATGGTCAATATTTGAAACTCCCTCATGATGTAACTTCATACAGACGTTGTACTGTACCTCACTTTACACAGTACAATGTTATACAGTAAAACTTTAAGTGATCTCGAGGAGTAATCGGGACAGGTGAAATGCTCGAGATAAACCAGGGGCTCGAAATAACAAAAAGGGCATGTATTGATAATACAAACAAATACTATTTTAAAACTTGCTAGAGATTATAAGTCCGGGTGCTCATGATGCCATTATGCTCGTCATAATGAAGTTTTACTGTATATAGTATAGCATTGTTACCCGATATATATATATATATATTCTATTAAAACACTTTGACGAGGCAACAGACTGTAACACTGTTACCCGATATATATATATATATATTCTATTAAAACACTTTGACGAGGCAACAGACTGTAACACTGTATCAATTATGATATGTGTATGTGTTAGATCGTCCTATACAATGACTCATCCAGAAACTGTTGCATGCTTTAGTGCTATTTTATACAAAATATTGACGCCAGACAGTTGCAGCTACATAGCTAGTTTAGCGTTTAATTGACAAACTCTCATTAACAAATCCTTAGGCTAGCATCACCAAGGTGAATATCCTTATTCCTATTGTTTCCTCAGTGGTTTAATATAATAAAATTATTTGAAGTCATTAGCTCAAACACTCCAATTTGCCTTGTTTGATGAGAGAGTTTCCTTTGATTGTTTTTCATGAAATGGATTTTTTTATAATGACAAAAATAGGATTGTTTAATGATACTGAGCTTTACATGATGCTTAATGATCATACATGCAAGGCAAAAAAGTTAAGCAATGTTTTTTTCTTAATAACACCAGGCTGCAGGCCAAATTCACTGCTTAGAAACCAATTTGGGCCAGCTGAAAATGTGAAATTTATAAACAATTTGAGGAAAATAGTTGCATTAAAGACCTTATCAGGCATGTTGGTGAAGCATTTTGACCTGCTAGGATAAAACTTATGGAGAACCCTCCCTGTTTTAATTAATGTCTGAAGAAATATGAACACATTCAACAAATCTAAAACCAAATAACCTATTACAAATATATAGTGTTTTGGTTGGGTTTATTTTCACTACAACAGTGGTGTGAAATTAACAATTTATAACCAGGTAACTCCCACC
The DNA here is from genome assembly GCA_963678985.1 of Spisula subtruncata. Lineage (NCBI taxonomy): Eukaryota > Metazoa > Mollusca > Bivalvia > Venerida > Mactridae > Spisula > Spisula subtruncata. The sequence goes on from OY787663.1 coordinate 24,050,505, forward strand.
AGTCAACACATTCTCTTATTTCAGATTTATCGCCACAAAAACCCAGACCAAAATAATATAATGCATCAATAAACAAGAATTTGCTACAATGCATTCAATATAAGCAATATGTAGTATACATTTTGTACATACTGTAAAATCATTAATTTTTGTGGGGGTGGGGTAAATGTCGTGGATTTCTTTGTTCACCTTCAACAACGAAATCAAATCCCAGTGAACAATAATTTTGACCTCTGTATGAATTACCTGAAATGCAGAATCCATGAATTTACATTCCATCGAAATTGCCTTTTATATCAAATCCACGAAATTTCGTCCCAGCGAAATGAAATGATTTTACTGTAGGTCAATAAAAAGCGGACAGCTTTTATCAACAGATTTAAAGATTGAATTTAATAAAAACGATTTGCTAATTTAAAAATCATTTCAGAAGCCACCAGCAAAATTTGCTATTTAATAGGAAGCTGAGAGGAAGAAAAGAGTTTCTAATTGATCCAGCCCTCTACTCAATCCTTGATTTAAGAAAATGAATTATTTGTTTTATGTTTATCAAAGTAAATACTGTTTAAACCAACTACAAAGCTTGATGGCCTTGTAATAGCTACATACAAGCACTTCAAGGATAAGCAGGATGCTGTCTCAGACATAATCTCGAGTTATGTAAAGACAACATAACATAGCAAAATCAACAAACATTTACTGCAAGTTTTGCTCTGTGTGAAAATACTTCATTATCCAGGCATGTAATTGCATTATACATCATAAGAACATTTCGATGGCTTAGAACTAGAAGGTCGTAAGTGCCACATACGACCTTTTAAGATTCATACACATTTAGAATAAACATCACAAGGTGCTTCTTATGAGCCCATTTTCATAAAAATCTGAACTTGTCATGTTGACCAAAATGAAGTTGTAAAAGTTTGTTTTACTATAAGTAAAGAGTAAATGTCAGACAGTTTTTCCGTGTTTTCTCAAAATATCAATTTTTTAGTTACGACCTTCTTGTTCTAAGCCATCAATTTCCTGCAGGCAGACTAACTAGGCAGACTAACTCGCCTAGTGTTTAACATGCTAACATCAACTGTGGCTTTCAGCGAAGAATATCAGATGCTGCTGTATAGAATATTATGTAAATTTGCATGACAATTAAAATGCTTGCCAACAGTTTAACTATTTAACAAACTATCCCCCCACTAGGTCTGATTACAGTCATTTATGGACACTTGACAGTATAGCAGCAGCCAGGTGTACTATATCACGGTGGGGGATCCAACATATCGATACCAACATGGGTTACGCATAATTTCATATGTCGAACTTCCTGGTCTACATATGTTGTACACATTTCGACGAAAAAAAGTTAAGATTCTTATTTGTTATTGGTTTATGTGAAAATCAAATTGTTTTTCCCAAATATCTCAATGCAGTGCCACCCTTTATATATTTCCGAACACGTATGTCTATTTATCTTATCTGTACGTGTAGCAATAACGGAGAAAAACTGATTCTCCGTCAGGCGGTGTGACAGAAAATTCGCCGCAGTTTGATCACCACGAGAAACTCTTTTGTATTTTCACCTCATTTGTTTGATTATTGTTATTGAAATATAACATACCTTTCATTACACATATGTTTAAAACTTAACGGCGATTTGATGGCTAGAAAAGTATTTATTGTAAGAAAACAGCATGCTCTCCATATGTTGTACGTGTTTTGCATATGTTGGATTGAAAATGTTTAATTTGCCGATTTTATGTTGAGTTTCAATGCATTTCCTGGAAAACACCGAAACTGTAATATTTTTAAGTTATCATGCCACCATCGATGAGTGGTATATTGATTTTCTTGTGACTGTCCGTTCGTCAGTCTGCCTGTCGTTAGACCAAATGCTTTCCGTTCAATAACTCAAGCACACTTTGCCCTAGGATCTTTAAACTTTGCATGAAGTTTGATCAGAAGCAGTTGATGACTCCTATCAGGTCAAATGTCAAGATCAATGTGACCTTAACCATTTTTAGACAAAATGCTTCCGTTCAAAACTGAAGAACGCTCACTATAATGGACTTCAAAACCGTATAGTTGTTACTATTACATGTACATGTGATATACTATAAAATAACACACAAATACAAAATACATATGTATACATGTACTAAACTAAGTCTAACTCCATTAGCATCTGTCTTTAGAGACTTTTGTTTTCGATCTACTCTAAAGATTGTTCAGTTAAATGAAAACACATACTGTATGTTAAGGTTTATGTATGCCTATTTTATACCAAAATGGTTTTATTTTCAGTTATTTATTATTCCACGCAAGAATCTTGCAAACATCCAAGAATTAGGTAGTTATGATTCATACAAACATGGCTCTCACAGACAAAACCATGCATTCTGACATGATAACACATATTTCATTAGGGTTTCTTTTGGTGCACATTACTACTATTAATTTACATTGTATAATCTAGAGGAACTTTCAAATATCTTTCTGAAGGACATAAATTTCAGGGGTAGATACATGTATATAATTGTTTTTGCATATGTAAATAGATGTTGTATTGTTAAATGTTTTATAGATCTCATCAGGACCTATTGATTAGCATTGTAAAATATAAAAAAGAACCTTGAAATGTTTAATATTAGTGAATGTTGATGGAAGAAATTTTCTTAAAAACAGATGTGCCATCTTAGTGTTAATTATGAATATTTTCATTGCTACTGTAGTACCTATCTCATTTCTGGCTATTACAATGGTATGACATTTTTTGGCGTATTTCCTTTAAAACAGCTTAAAAAGTGATATATTTTATTATCGTTAACAACATGAAATAATTTTATTAAAATTATATGTCCACACCTTTTTTCAATGTACAATTACTATGAAGAAACATAACTTGTCATGTCCATATCTTAGCTCGCGTTTTTATACGTATTTATTATGTTTACCAAACGGTCCACTGTAAATTGTAAAAACCCTTACTGGAGTTTTCATGTATGTTTTTCACTCACTTTTTCCTTTTTTCACCACCTCATATGTATTGCCAATTCTTATTTAATCTATACCTAAAAAGTACCATACCATGTACCTAAACATCTTTTCACAACCCTATTATATTTACTAGATTCTAAAAAAGGTCACAGTTTTTGCCATTTTATTTCGTAGACTAGTTTAGCCAGCGTAGGACCAAAACAGTGACTTTTTGCAGAAAACATTGTAGCGGTTACAGTTTAATTGATTCACATGCTCAGAGTTGGATGTCTAATATGCAAATTAGAAACTCTGTGGAATTCATATGAGAAAAGGTGGTGTATATAAGGTTAATAAATCACCCTTGATGGGCGAGCATGCTCTTCCATTGACGGGTTTCGTTGACCTAGAGGCGGTGCACGTTACAACATTTTATTAATATTATTGTCTGTTTGAGCGTCGATGAATTCTTGTGGAAATCCGTCGAAGAATCCAAGTTACATATAACTGTTGTTTGTTTTTAAAGCATACCTCGCTTTTATCACTGATTATCTCTTGTAAAAACTTCTTGACTGACGCTGTATCGACCAACTTTAGGTTAACTTAAACAGCATCAAGCATAATCATATTGTTTTACAAAAACTTCAATTTCAATGCATTCCAGTAGATTCATACAATTAGCAAATATTATGATTAGTTAGATATGCAGCCATTTACTGAAATGAAAATACATGTAAGTGCGTAAATAAGTGGGTACAACGAGTACGAAATGCTATGAAGATAACTTAAACAGATTTCATTTTGTGTTTTTTTCCCGGAAATATATTTAAACTCAATATAAAAGTGACAAATTAAACATTTTCAATCCAACATATGCAAAACACATACAACATATGGATAGCATGCTGTTTTTTTTATAATAAATACTTTTCTAGCCATCAAATCGCCGTTAAATTTGAAACATGTGTGAAATGAAAGGTATGTTATATTTCTATAACAAAAATCAAACAACTGAAGTGACAATATAAAAGATTTTCTCGTGTTGGTCAAACTGTCGCAAATTTTCAGTCACACCGCCTGACGGAGAATCAATTTTTCTTAGTCATTGCTACACGTATAGATAAAATAACTACATGCACATGTTTTGAAATGTATAAAGGGTGGCACTGCATTACGATATTTGGGCAAAACAATTTGATTGTAACATAAATCGACAACAAATAAGACTTTCGTATTTTTTTCGTCAAAATGTGTACAACATATGTAGACCAGGAAGTTCGACATATGAAATTATGCGTAACCCATTTTGGTATCGATATGTTGGATCCCCCACCGTGTATATGGTAAATTTAAAACCACTGAGTAACCTAAAAATAAAGTATTTTTATTACAGTATGTTTATGAGATGTTCTGAATCAGTTGATGTTCTTCAAGGCCAAGTCTGACATGTAGCCCAAAGCACTGCTTGACCCATACAGTGTGTCAGTGGCTTTGCACTGAATGTTCCACTCAGTGTCAGTGGCTTTGCACTGAACATTCCATTGAGTGTCTGTGGCTTTGCACTGAACATTCCATTGAGTGTCTGTGGCTTTGCACTGAATGTTCCATTGAGTGTCATTGGCTTTGCACTGAACGTTCCATTGAGTGTCAGTGGCTTTGCACTACACGTTCCATTGAGTATCAGTGGCTTTGCACCGAATGTTCTATTTAGTGAAAGTGGCTTTGCACCGAACGTTCCATTGAGTGTCAGTGGCTTTGCACTGAATGTTCCATTGAGTATCAGAGGCTTTGCACTGAATGTTCCATTGAGTGTGTCAGTGGCTTTGCACTGAATGTTCTATTGAGTGTCAGCGGCTTTGCACTGAATGTTCTATTGAGTGTTAGTGGCTTTGCACTGAAAGTTCTATTGAGAGTCAGTGGCTTAATTTCACTGAATGTTCCATTGAGTGTCAGTGGCTTTGCACAGAACATTTCATTGAGTGTCAGTGGCTTTGCACTGAACATTCCATTGAGTGTCAGTGACTTTGCACTGAACATTCCATTGAGTGTCAGTGGCTTTGCACTGAACATTCCATTGAGTGTCAGTGGCTTTGCACTGAACATTCCATTGAGTGTCAGTGGCTTTGCACTGAACATTCCATTAAGTGTCAGTGGCTTTGCACTGAACATTCCATTGAGTGTCAGTGGCTTTGCACTGAACATTCCATTGAGTGTCAGTGGCTTTGCACTGAACATTCCATTGAGTGTCAGTGGCTTTGCACTGAACATTCCATTGAGTGTCAGTGGCTTTGCACTGAACATTCCATTGAGTGTCAGTGGCTTTGCACTGAACATTCCATTGAGTATCAGTGGCTTTGCACTGAACATTCCATTGAGTGTCAGTGGCTTTGCACTGAACATTCCATTGAGTGTCAGTGGCTTTGCACTGAACATTCCATTGAGTATCAGTGGCTTTGCACTGAATGTTCCATTGAGTATCAGTGGCTTTGCACTGAACATTCCATTGAGTATCAGTGGCTTTGCACTGAATGTTCCATTGAGTATCAGTCAACCTTTGCACTGAAAAGTTAAAGACCTTACTCTTAAAGTGCAAACTAGAGATGATGCCTGACTTATGGAATACCTGATGCCTCAAAGACTGATCAAGGACATAAAAATATGCATCAAACAAAAAACTTCAACGGTTTGATCAGAAAGCATGCTCACTCACTCACAGTAGTCAATAATATACACAACAGAATCCTCCAGGTATGTGTGAGTAACATAACAAGACTGAGCGTAAAACTTCATGTATGAATTTATAAATAGAAGCAACAGTGTACTGTAAGAAACAAACAAACGATAATATATCCCCATAAGATTTCGAGAATTTCATTCACTATGAGTCTATGATATATCCTAAAGCAACAGGGGGGGATGAGGGTATGTTCTAAATTTATGTAAGTAAAACTTCTAGCTAATCTCTGAACAACAACACAAGATACTAGCATTCACTTACTTATTAGATTTAGCTGCTAACACCATAGTTTTATGGGGAATTTTTAACAAAAATTGCCGTAGGGAGAACAAATTGAAATATATCAAAAGGGTTCAAAGGGCCCTATAATAAAGTAATTCATACAATGGAAGTTGAGGGACCTAGGTCGACCCTTTCACCTTGATCAGTCTCGTCTTTAAATATCTATTCTCCCCTCCTAAAACCAAAATTAAAGTTCCCATCAACAACATTATTTTTTTTCAATTTGGCCTCACCTTAATGCCTAGCTTACAGGGTAACCAATAGAAGCAGCCTCTTAGCCTTGCGTCAGAGCATGAGTTTTATAGAATATAAAATATAACATAAACATGCAATAAAAAGTATAACTTCGACATAAAATATGCATAATTCTACTGTTTATTAGATGATACTGCATTTAACGTAAATGTGTCATTATGTAATTAACCAAGTATATATATCAACATTGTACAATCTTTTGCAAGGAAAAGTCAGGATCAACTTGATATAAACATTATATAATTCATTATATTATACAAAGTTTGCTTATATTGTAAAATCATTAATTTTCATTGGAGATTAAATTTCGTGTATTCCGTGGTTCACCTTCAACCACGAAATCAAATCACATCGAACAATAATTTTGAACTTGTATTTATTACCTGAAATGCAAAATTCATGAATTAACGTCCCATCAAATTTATAGTATTTTTTTTACTATAACCATGAAATTCCGACCCATCGAAATTAGATGATTTTACAGTAGACAAATTCATGACCATTAACACATAAGACTTCAGAGACGTGGGTTACTTACGTTTCCATGTACCAATGTAGCAGTGTGAATGAAATATTTCTATTTTTGATTCCAGGAATCATATCATATTTTGCCATTTTTTGGAAAATGAAGAAATTGTTTTGCCTCTCCAGAAAACTGGCCATTTTTGTGCATGACAAGTTGGTGATACATTAGGACTATATTTACATGTTAGGTATAGTTACAGCTCTGGAAATATAGCAGAGTCAGCTCTTTCAGCACATTTACAACTTAAATACTACTTTGTGAGTCAAAGAGGATGAGCAGACAGGACTGTTCAGTCAGAGCAACCATGGAATGGTAACCAAGAGGTAACACACGTAGACAACATGGTTGTCACAGACCCTCGTACAACACAGACATTCCACATATCCAACCCTCATTAAATAACTGGGTATCTTTGGTAAAGGTAGTACCAGCTACACTAAACCCAGCACACTGTGAGCTTGGGGAACCCACACTGATGAAAGGTGACATTCCTAGTAAACTTTTCATTAATAATCTTCTCTTTGATGGTTAATCCATTTACATATTGACATACATAATTATATGCCAAACTATTTATCATCCTGTTGGTGCAAAAAGGTTGTATCTCACTATAGTATGAAGAAAGATACAACCTTATTGTGCCAAAGGGATGCTATGTGATAGAATGATGTCAAATATACAGAGATTATGATCAGTGCTAAATATGACACCAATCCTTTTATGGTTCACAGCATTATGTTGTAGTCAACATAAACACCACATGATCCATAAACACCACATGATACAGGTTTTCATTACATGTAAACTCAGCAAAGAATCTATTTCATTTTTATACTGACATGTACATGTACCATTTAACAAAACTTGTTAACGCAGGTTGCAGACGTTAAATTGTCATGTGACAATCGCAGGTATGTGTAAGTTCACTCAAGCGAGATGATAACAGTTATTAACTTTAAATGTTAATTGGTTGATTGATCGATTGTATTGGGCTTTACATAATTTTTCTCCCCAAAATTTAACTCCAGTAAAATTTGTACATTTAATAACACAGTATAAAGTTGCAACCTTTTATAAATGTCTCTTATTTAAAATAAATCATATTGACAATACAGCGATGGAGAATGTGTTCTCAGATAGGGTCCAACCAGTTATGTTTTCTCAGGAAAGCATCTGTACCAGCTATTTTTCTCAGAGGGTTGCTCTTATATGATGCTGAGCCTTTCAGACAAGCCAGTCATATTTTTGCCAAAATCCTAGTGGGGCGGGGTCCGAAATCGGTCCCCCTCTTGGTCTTGGCATTCAGCATAAATTATAACACAGTGGAAGCAAAGTACTGTATGGAGTTAAGGATGTATGGTAATTTTGTGTGTTAACATATATTGTTAAATCATTTAATTTCAATGAGATGAAATTTTTGTGTTTTTTTTTTGGTAAAACAGACCATTTCGATGTAACATTCATTTGTGGATTTTGCATTTCAGGTAATGAATACAATGGTCAAAACTATTGTTGGAAGGGATTTGATTTCATGGTTGAAGGTGAACCACGAAATCAAAGAAATTAAGGATTTTACCATAATATACATGATACTTATTGAATTTTTATACTGTCGGCAATATTGGACAGAGCTAACAGACTTCATTACATGAATCACTCAGAACCTTATCTTCAATACAATCAGCTGGGATAAAACTTGTCCAAGAAATTCAATCTGCATAATAATCAGAAAGCAAAACAAAGACGTAATTAACTGATCTAGACTTATTGTTAGGAACTATGACCAGTTTCTTATTGGGAGCTGATCATAATTCCAACCAGGCTCCTTTTAAAGCTTGATTGTTTTTTAGCAGTACAAACAGTGGAGATCAATGAGGGTTCTTTGAAATTGGGCAAACTTTGAACTGATCACAACCAGTGGTCTGTTGTCTAAGCAAACTGCTACCTAGTGCCTTTTTTTCAGTAACCTCCAGTTCAACTAAATACAGAAAGCACAGATTACCTATCGCGGAAAGTGCTAAGTACTAAAGTAGCGCTTGCTAAAAATTATTGGCAATGGATACCAGGCTAATTGGGGTAGAACCAGTAAATGTTCATGAAACAAAACATTTAAGTTTTACTGAAAGACAACTTAAGGTAAAAGGTATGGAAAGTGGAATACACGGACAACTTATATAATTTTAAGACTTCATATAAGTAATAGCATTGTCTTAATTATTTTGTAAGCTTAATCATTTTATTATGATGTAGTGCACTAATTGACAATCAAATTATCAATATATTTTCAATAAGAAAATAGGCCCAACATATTACATAAGACAGGGGCGTAGCTGGGCATATCTTCAGTGTACGCACATGATCAATGCATAGTTGCTCGGGGGGTCCGGGGGCATGCTCCCACGGGGATTTTTTTTATTTCTACGAAGCCGTACGTGCATTCTGGAGTAGTATAGCGTAATATTTTATGGCATGATAAACATTGATTCTATACCATTTTCTATTCAAATTTTTTTAAAAACATACTAGTATGATTTCGTTTTATACTCGAGTATATTATATATGTTTTGGCATTAAATAGGACACTAATGAACACTTCTTAATGAAAGTTGTTAAGCTTAATTAATAGCGTTAAGTCAGTCTCGACAGTCCGGGGACATATCTACGTCCGACCCCGGTATATCGAACATGACGACAGAGGTACGATTGTCCCCAGACCTCGCACGACGGTAACACTATGAATACACGGGTACATACTGTGCTGATCCGAGATTATCCGTGTCTTTCGACCGAGTTATTCCGTTGCTCTGAAGTGCCTATCCGGGACATTCCTTGGTCATCCATATAGGAGCCTTATAGATTGTTTGTTGATATCGTTTTTTTTCGGCATTTGCTCGTCCGTGTTGCCTTGTCACCACCGCATGGATGGTCGCAAAAGTGATGAAGATGAATGGGTTTAGTGGAGGGGACATTTAGAGCTATCCATACTTCTAACAGAGGATGTGGCTCAGTGCTCACAAGAGTATGGTAAAAACACAATATACCAGAGGGGCTTAGTACACACAAACATTAATACGTTAAAACTAAATATATGTAGTGAGGAACGTTGCTGCTTTGGAAAAATTCATATTCTCTGATTAGCCTTCATGTATCCATGGAATGGATAGACACATATACGTATGTACGTCCATGATCCTCTAATTCATACTGTTCACCAGTAAATGCATTTTGCTAGCGAAGCGAGCTAGAAAAAATGCATTATTTACCGCAGATGCTTGTAACATAAATATGTTTTCTACATGATTAATTTTGTATTTTAGCTACTTACGAGATTTAAAATTAAGTCAGAAAAATTCAATTCAAAACACTTTTGATAGTTTCTATATCAATTACGTTTGATCACATGGAAAATATGCCTCACCCGGGTTAGGCATTGCATTTTATTGTATCTTTATACCACTTAAATTTTGTCAGTTTTTCAAACAGCGTACGCATGTGCGTATTTGCGTATGGGCAGCTTCGTCCCTGTAAGAGAACAGCCACTACTTGTAACAGAATCTTTCAATGAAATTGTACATAAACTTCTATAGATCTAGCCGACCCTCATACTAGCCGACCCTTATGCTAGCCGACACTTATGAAAATTGTTGATCAATTTCGGATATTCATTATACTTCCATACTTGTCCCTGACAATGGATGACAAGTGACTTAAAATCCGAGACAAAGCAGATAATTAATGTAAACATCTAAATCAAATTGATGAATCTTCCAGTTAATTAAAGAGAAATGATAAAATAATATTGATTTTATACCAGGCATAAATCTCTGATATTGAATACAATTTATATATAAATGTGTGGAACTATAATGACTAGACTACATTAAAAGTTTTTTATTTATTTCATTTTACTTTTACCAACAGTTCAACTTAATACTTACTAAGTCTTCCTCAAAATTTTACATAAAAAAACACTCATACATACTGTATATCTAGTCTTTGATTAATGCAAATACATGGTGTTATCAATTAAATAACATCAATTAATTTCTCACAATAAGGATCTATTGCACTATGGTCAAAATATAGAACTACCATTCTCCCCAGAATTAATGCCCCCCCCCCCACTTGGGGAAAAAAATAAAATTAAATAAAAAAAATATTTTGAAAATTATTTTGAAAATTAAAAACCCCAGATAAAATCCATAAAGTCCCCAGTGGCATTTATTCGGGGGTGTATGGTAATCTGGTATGCATAAACTGTAATATTATAATAATATTAATATGTTTATTTAATTCCAAACATGCGTCAGCATATAGGAAAATGTATTATAATTCCAAATTATGTTGATCTAATCTATAATATAAGTAAATACTTTTCCATTCAGACTAAATTACAAAAAAGGTCACTTAAGTAAAGTTTATGTTTTATGTGACGAATGATAGAGTGACATTGTTACATCTTACAAACATGGACACAAATCAAGGACAGAATATAACAAATTAAGAGCATAATCTTTATATTATGCATGCCACTGGTACTATATGATGTGGAGATTATTAATTGATAAGACATTGCAGAGATTTGACAGGCTTCTCCCCGGAGGACTTATATAGTAGCGCTATCATAGAGTAGCAGAGGACTTATATAGTAGCGCTATTATATAGTAAGAGAAGTACAATCGTATTGCATTTAAAACCCACATACACTGCATGATACCAGGGGCGCAGGCAGACTCGAATTAATGTTACACATACAAGCCTAGTCTTGGTGCCAGGTGGTTACGGATAGGGTTTTCATCAGAGTGGAAATTAAGTACTTTAGTCCTTAATACCATAAAAATTTGGCCATATTCATTTTTTACTTTTTCAATTAGTTGTATACATGTGCATATGTCTTTTTTACAAACTTGCACCCTGCCCTTTTCAAATCCCGGCTGAAGCACTGATTAGGGTCATGCTCACTACGGACCTGGATACACACTGATACATTTATTTAAGTCTTGTTTTCAACATTAGTCAAAATCACTTAAATTCAATGAAAAGGTAACCAAAATAACACATGTATTCTTATAATGCATTATAATCAAGTTATATTAATCTATATATTTCTTAAATTGTGTACCTGTATGTATTAACCCATAAGAAATTGAAAAAGAATGACAACCAAGTTAAATAAATATCCAGAGCTAATTACTAATGTCTCAGATATTTAAGCAGGAGCGCATCCAGTAACATTCCAATTGGCTCAAACACTTGGGATAGTATTGGCAATTTTTTAGCCAGACTTGAGTGTTATTGGTCAATGCCCTCTATTTTGGCCATCTACAAAGTACTTGTTCAACATGTATGCTTCTGCAGTATGCATTAGGAAATTGACCCACAATTTGGATGGAATTACATACATGTACATGATGGAAAATACAGTTCTAAGTTTAAGTTATTTTCAACGCCTGGGGTAGGTCGAGTTATTCTAAGCTATAAATCTATGAAGGTGATCAAAGACCAAAATTACTATTAATTTAGGTCTTTGGGGTGATACTAGAGCTGTCTACATGTATCCTAGCTTAATTGGTATCTACTATCAGGTGTCAGAGCTTCAAACTTCAATCAACACAATTTAATTAATTAGATGAGTGACATGCGTTTTTATTTAACTGATTCATTGCATTACTGACACCATAGATCAAGACTACAGAATCAATATACTGTAAAATCATTAATTTTTGTGGGGGATTAAATTTCGTGGATTTCGTGGTTCACCTCAACAACGAACTTTAATCCCAACGAACATTAATTTTGACCCTTGTTTGATTACCTGAAATGCAAAATCCACGAATTCAAGTCCCAACGAAATTGTCTTTTTTACCAAATCCATGACATTTCGTCCCAACAAAATTAAATGATTTTGCAGTATATGGATGTACAAACTATGCTCATTTATAAATTCGTATAAGAATTTATACCACTTTTAATAGAGATTAGACCTGAAGGCTGTAATACATTTATGTAAAAAATCACTGATAAATAAATTGTATAAATAGTAGGTGTTATAGAAGTGAATGATCCTTTAATTTCATGTGAATGGACCAATGGTATAATTATGATCCAAATGGAAGATCTATGACAAATGAAAAGGTCTACAGGTACATCTATGACTACATTGTAGTTTACACCACTTAGGATCTGTCTGTATTGTCTAATAAAGCTGTCATTTTAAGAACAGCACTAAGAATAAAAAAGTCACCCCCTGTCCTTTCATGTTATATTTGACTGTACAGGGCTACATAACTTTAAGATTATTTGTTCATTCACTGAGCAAAACTATCTTGATATATATATGTTTACCAGAAGTTGTGTGTACAGTCACTGCATTAATGATTAATGCTATATTTATAGATCTAGCTATTTATAAATATACAAAGCATTTGTATACCCACTGAATAGGCCAGCTTATTTGTTTCTTTAATTTATAATCACCTATTAAATTACCCAATACACAAAACATCACACATATTGGCAGGTGACAGGCACACACTGTTGTCACTTATACGATTCAAAACTGTCACTTTTTTCTTATCTTTCAAAAAATCAAATATTTACACCCCGCTGTGTCAGACATTGAAAACATTTTTGACAGGTCGTATCATCAACAACTTTGATACACACATTCATATACACGCATACATAAACTCAAAATGATCAAATAATATTGTAGTCTACACTTTCACGGTTCAATGAACAAGCAATACACATGTGTTATTTGACAGGTGCCGACAACTAAATTTTAACGTCAACTTACCGTAAAAGGCAATTGTATGGGTTCCGAGTCGTCTAGGAAACGAACTGTCGTCTGAAACTCCTGCTGCAAATCACCTTTACTCCGACTTTTGCGAAAAAGAGTCATTTTAATCCACGAAAATAGGCACCGCTGAATATGACGCTAACATCAAACGTTTATGAGACTAGCCGCTCAAGGGAAGTTATGGTCACATGACTTCCTCAAAAGTTCAAGGTCAGTTGGCAGGTGTCCCGTGCATAAAATTAGAAAATATGTCAAAGATAAGAATATGTGAGTAATTAATGGATACTATTCATTCAACTTGTAATCTGTGCGTTTAAACAGAGTTTAAATTTTACGAATAAATTATGTTAATTGAGATTTAATCTTACTTCCGTGTTGCCTCGTTTTGAATGAAAACTAGCTCTTCATTGCATGCATGACATTGGTGAATGATATCAAAAGTGAAAGTAGAAACTCGAAAATGCTGATCGTGGTTATGGGAGTTTGTGGCAGTGGAAAGTAAGTTTTTAAATGATGTCAACTTTTTGAATTGCCTTAACGTGATGTAATAATGTTTAATTTAAGTGGAACTTAATTGTTCAGCTTAAGCAGATTATTTAATTGATTGCTAATTGGATTTTAATTGATTGCTTACCTGTTTATGCATCGTTCTAATAGAATCGCATATACAATATACATAAAGTATAATTACTGCTGCCACTACTGCTACTACTGCTGATGATGATGCTGTTTGTGTGGGTGTTGGTGTTTATGAATATAGAATAGGGCTCATTAAAATGTTCTAGAATAAGATGGTGACATGATACATTTGCTGCATGGCATGTTCTGATTAAATACCTGCACATGACATGCATGTAGGTGCCTGACACATACATACTGATATGGCTAGACCTTAAAATAATGCATCTTTTAACAAAGAGTTCTTTTTATGATCTTATAATAGCCATATTGACAATATTACTGGAAAAGCATCACAAACTTTGGGTTTTCTAAAACGTAATCTCAATAAATGTCCTCAATCAGTTAAAGAACGAGCATACCAAACGCTAGTAAGACCAAAATTGGAATATTCATCACCCATTTGGAACCCGACCCAGAAACAAACTACCGAATTAAAACAACTCGAACAAATCCAACGCAATGCTGCAAGATTCGTTGCTAATAAACCATATAATCCATACCAACCAGACAGCGTAACAACAATCATCAATGACCTCAAATGGCAGTCTTTACAACAGCGTAGACAATCATCCGACTTAATCCTACTCTACAGGGTTGTTTATGGCCTTGTCGCTGTACCAGCTTACTACCTACCAGACCGCTCCATAATCCTATCAACTAGAGGACACAACTCTCAAAACTTCATACCACCTCAGTGTCTGCGCAATGCGTACCAACATTCATTCTTCCCTCGGACAATAACAATCTGGAATTCTCTACCTACATCAGTGGTGACAGCCCCGAGCCTGGACTCCTTCAAGTCGGCAGTTAGGGCACTGCCCGTCTACCGCGCCTAGTGCTACAGGCCGGTTGTATAGTGTAAATACATGTTAAAGTTTTTTGGCGAATGCTACATCTATAGTTTTTATGAAGCGCTCCGCACTCTACACTGCGCATAGTTTTAAACCCTCTTCAGTAAATGCCCTAGTGGCGTTGGAGAGTATAACATTGAAGTTGAAGTTGAAATGATGCAGACTTACTAGTGCAGAAATACCAAAATGCCGGAGGCACAACTACTTAACACCTTTTAAAATGGTTTGCACAATTTTTTCCCCACAATTATCACCTTTGTTATAACCGAGCTGACATGCACACAAAATGTTTCCTCGGGACCTAGAAATCATTACGTCATAACCAATTTTTCATTATATTCGATAATGTTATAAGCGAGTGGTATTACATTGAAATAAAGAAGCGACGAAGTCAGGTTTTTTTCCTTACGCTATAACCGAGTTTTCGCTATAAGCGTGTTCGCTATAATTTAGTTCCTAGTTCAACTGTACATGTATATAATTTCCTTTTTTTCTTTTTCAGAACAACAGTTGGAGAGGCACTTTCTACAAAAGTAATAAATAGCAAGTAGAGCTTTAGAGTAAATCACAATTACATTTTATTCATTATCATAAATTCATTAGCTACACTCTACTTCACTTCTTAGAAGGTGGTTGAGTGGTAAGACGCTTGACTCCTGATCGAGAGGTCCCGGGTTCGATTCACGACCGGGACACTTGGTCATTTCAGAAGCGCTATTTAGTGTTCCCACCCAGCTAGAGATGATCCTGATAGGAAACCCAGAGGTAGTCTTACGTGTATCGGTGCTTTACACCGGGCACGTTAAAGAACCTAGGTATCTATTCGAAATGAGCTAGGGTATCGCACCCGGATTCCTTGTATCTCACCTCTGTCTCTAAAAATTTGCAAAAATGCCCCAGAGTGGGCACTGCAAATTACATGGAAGAAAAAAACCCTTTTGCTAGAAACTAGTCATACAAGGATTGGATTTAATATGAAAGTGTACCTCTGATTTGTTACACTTTGATTTTTAAAAAATATAATTCTCATAAAACATTCTAGTCAGTGAATCACACTGGTCAACAGTATTTGAGTGATATGGAGCTGTTACCTAGTCAACATTTCCTAAAATTCAGTAAACCAGCAGTTTCCTGGAACTATTATGAGAACCAAGCAAGGGAGATAATTACCAATAAATTAAATGACATCTATTTGTCACCTGGGATCGATCCCGAAGCCTCTACAACCCGTACATGTACCAGTAATCTTACAAAAAAGCAATATGTTTCAGAGATAAAAATGATTTTCTCAGGGTTAGGTAGGAGTTTATCCAATTCTATGGTGTTATAATTAAAGGCTTTTCAAACCAGACTTTTTGCATGAAACAACCCGCAGAGAGAATTATAAAAACTGCTTAAATGGCTCTAATACCAGTAGGTCCACTGCAGGTGCAGTAAGCACACATTTATTATGTGCCTCAGTAGCAAAGTGGTTAATGCGCTTGAGGTCTAATCTAGCGACCCATGTTCAAATCCGGGTGGAGGCACATATATTATAATTATGCCTTCCATATTTCAGCAGAAAGCTGACTGGCAAATAAAGGCTATGTTGGGCATTAAAAGATGGCTTTATTGTACACTGTTTGATTTGAAGGTACAACAAACATATATGTATTGTATGTACAATGTATGTATATTTCAGTTAAAATGGAGTTTTGCTGATGCTGATGAGTTCCATTCCAAGGCAAACAAGATGAAAATGTCTAGTGGACAACCCTTGACCGATCAGGTGTGTACATACATCATATGCTGTTTTCCTACTTTATTGCAAAAACTAACATTACTGGTACTCAATCTTAGTATGGCTTCAGACAAGTAAAATTTAGGATAGTTTTAAACCATCAGCTTGAAGCATGGGCTCAGAGCTGTCTAACCATTCTCAAGTAGTTACTCAATGAATTTCTTAAGGACACCTGAGTGCTAGTATGTGTGTGTCAATAACGCTGGGAAATGTTGTCATTAATTTAAATAGCCTTTGAGCATTACAGTTCAGACAAATGGAGGCCAGTAGCAAAGTTGCTCAACTCTTGTGCTCCCCCTTCCTGATTAACAGACTATTGTTTGAAGTATTTTAGAAATAGCAACTAAAATGTTCAATGCAAAATGCTGTTCAAATTTTATAATTGATAGTTACGATGCATGCTCCATTATCATGTAACTCACTGAGTGTTTTATTTCAAAGGATAGGATACCATGGCTAACATCCATACATGAACACTTATCAAGGTAAATAATCCTTACATAAATTTAATGTTCAACAAGTTCTTGATCATTTTAAAAACGGCACATTTTTCAGAACTTTTTCTTCATATTGTGGTTCTGGTAGTCTGCTAAGAATGATAAAGTATAGTGCGCCCAGGATAATGGGAAAAGCGGGAAAATTTGGAACAATCCATATAGGTGGTTCAACCAAGTGTGCACGATTTATCCGTGTTATTTTAGTATAGAAATGACCATATGTGTTTACTTAAGAAACCAATTTTTTCAACAGTAGGAAACTCCTGCCAATGCTTGTAAATATCACATCATCCTGGGCGCACTGTAGGTTAAAATGTGGAATTCTTTTTATTTTTTCGAAATTTTGTAATGCACGTAATCAACAATCCTTGGTGACTTGAAGCAAGATGCCAATAAAAGGGTAAAGGCAAACAATAAGGGAGGAATTGTTACCAGAATCACAATATTATTTTGTTTTGGTCTAATATATAGTTCTTCCCAGTCCTTGTCCATATTCCCTTCTTTGCTTGTACTGTAAAATAATTAATTTTCGTGGGGGAGGTACAAGTATAGAGGATATTATCATGGGTAATAAATTTAAAAACAAACAATTTGTCTTTGTTATATGCTCATCTTCTGCTAAATTCAAAGTTTTATGGGTAATAACGGAGGCCATTATGGTGATATCAATGTCATTTATGAGATTTGTAAATTCAGGTGTTTGGGTGTCAACATAAAGTTGTGTCACACTTTTATAGTTAAAGTTGAATATGATCAGGAAATTGTCCAAGAATATTTATAACTAAGCATATGATATTGTGCACTTTTGTTCTACACATTTTTTAAACAGGGCTGTCAAAGAATTTCCATTTTTCTTCCTATTTGACTAGTGTCATTCTCATTCAACCAGCATATTTTTCATCTGATAGACTGAAGACTTGACTACAGATTTATGTTTATTTAGGATGGCTAGTGTTATAATTCAATTCAAGTCAAACCTATGTAAAAAGACCACCTACAAGCAAAGGTCACTTTTACAAAACCTGTCCTCAAGGACCACCAGTTTTATCAGCTATCAAATCATTATCAATTGTAAATTGTTACTTGAGACCATCTGTCAACAGTGTACTCTTTATTTATTTCTGTTCCCAAGTATTTGACCTAATCCTTACCTTTGTGCATGAATGTATTATACATTTCTTTTTTTTGATGTATAAAATTTGGAAAGCAAATCATGCAAAATCGATCACATAGATTGTGTTTGTACAACACCTTGAGCGTCTTTGTGATACTCCCTGCTTAAAGAAACATTCAACCAGTGTTATAAATATAGACAAGATTTCAGTAGCTGTTAAATCATGCTTAGTCAAGTAGAAGGGTGAAGATCAGTTCAACTTATCTGTCCTATACACACAATGCATGGGTGTAATTGTTTTAAGTTAGTCTTGTTCCTGGATATGCCATAGTGTTTTATTAATGAAGTAATCTAGGGGAGGTAATCCAGACTAGGTTGTAAGGTCATTTACAATATAATACTGTAACCTTATACTGTAAAATCATTAATTTTCGTGGGGATTAAATTTCGTGGATTTTGTGGTTCACTCGAACCACGAACGAGTGAACCACGAACTTTAATCCCAACGAACATTGATTTTGACCCTTGTTTTGTTACCTGAAATTCACAATCCATGAATTCAATTGCCAACAAAATTGTCTTTTTTACCAAAACCACG
Organism: Spisula subtruncata; assembly: GCA_963678985.1. Lineage (NCBI taxonomy): Eukaryota > Metazoa > Mollusca > Bivalvia > Venerida > Mactridae > Spisula > Spisula subtruncata. The sequence goes on from OY787663.1 coordinate 24,069,601, forward strand.
AAATTAAATGATTTTACAGTGATATTGTGTGATTTCAGACTGTCAACAAATGGTGATAATGGTATTGTTACGTGTTCCGCATTAAAAAGAAGCTACAGAAATGTACTCCGCTGTGGTTCGAGCGCTAGAAATCCATCCACTTCCGATACCTCCAATCAGAAGTTAGACATTCAGTTTGTCCACTTGACTGGTTCCAGGGCTGTTCTTGAAGCTCGTTTACGTGCTAGACTGGGTCATTTTATGCCAGCAACTCTACTACAATCTCAGTTAGATACACTTGAAGAGTTAAATGAAGAGGAGACAGGATTGGTGGTGGATGTGCAGGATTCATTAGAAGACCAAGTGCAAAACATAGTCACAGAATTAACAATAACTGTCGATGCTTGATACTGCTTATTTGCACAATAGTCCAGTCATTCTAGCTCAAATATACACCAAACCTCAAACAAATTGATTTTTCTAGACTTTTGATATGTTTTATTATGGTCCATACGCTATCTTTTGCATTCAAAACATTTTCTGTTGCAATTTGTTTAAGGTCGAATTACAGAATGACTGGACTACAAATATTGTTGGCGGTTTGTTGCAATGGCTGATTGGTATTATGTGTTCATATTCACATTGCTAGGCAACTAGTTCAATGTAAAGATTTGAATTCGATTATTGGTGCTACTTCAAAGTTCTATAATTCATGTTATGTACTCAAGATACTAGATGTGCTACTTATTGTTACTTGTACTATATATTATATCTGGCTCACCTGTTACAAAGTGACAGCTTGAGTGAGTTTTTGTGGTCACCTAAGGTCTGCCATCTGTTAATTGCTTGTGTAGTCTCTAGAGGTCACAATTTAGTCTTAATCTTTATGAAACCAGGCCTCGATCTCCTGAAACATCTCATGTAGAAATCTAATCTCAAATTGAAATTTTGCTAAAAGCAGAGTCTGAATTTGAAATAAAAAGACAAAATGAGGAGGTTTTAAATAGTTGAGAAAATTTGTGAGTGCATTAAATGTGTTGTAAGGTCAGAGGGTACAGGTCAGGTCAATGACCTTTCAGCATACATGTAATTATAAGCATAAATTTGTTCATTTGTTCATTTTGCAATCAACTGTGATATGTCTTGTTTTTGATTGAATAAATAATTATTTATATATTTAAACAGAGGATGAAATATTACTTACTTCTGTACCTATATTTTTTATCAAGGTATTCAGTCTATGTTTCCCACCTAACTAGAGATGAACTGGTTAGCAACCCAGAGGTATTCTCGCGTGTATCACCGGGCACATTAATTAACCAAGGTGTCTCTTCGAAAAGAGCTAGGGCATCGCGCCCGGATACTTTGTATCACATTACTGTCTCTTCCACCTGCTGTCCCTTCAGCAAAACACTGGACCACATTGGAAATAAGTGCTTGCACTTTCATGGGTTATCATTGACCGTAAGGTTTAAATAATTACATACACATACACAGTTTTGAATTTTAAGATGTCAACAAATATTGATCTCAAATTATGTACAAGTGTGTGACGGAATGTTTGGCTTCTATACCCAGGATGATGTGAAATGTGGGTACACTCCACTATGGGATAAAATAAGCACACTTCCTTTATGAGATTCACATAACCAGTTTACCTGGACTGTATCCATACAAGTACTAACTTCCTGGACTGTATCCTCACAAGTACTAACTTCCTTGACTGTATCCTCACAAGTACTAACTTCCTGGACTGTATCCTCACAAGTACTAACTTCCTGGACTGTATCCTCACAAGTACTAACTTCCTGGACTGTATCCTCACAAGTACTAACTTTCTGGACTGTTTCCTCACAAGTACTAACTTCCTGGACTGTTTCCTTACAATTACTAACTTCCTGGACTGTATCCTCACAAGTACTAACTTCCTGGACTGTATCCTCACAAGTACTAACTTCCTGGACTGTATCCTCACAAGTACTAACTTCCTGGACTGTATCCTCACAAGTACTAACTTTCTGGACTGTATCCTCACAAGTACTAACTTCCTGGACTGTATCCTCACAAGTACTAACTTCCTGGACTGTATCCTCACAAGTACTAACTTCCTGGACTGTATCCTCACAAGTACTAACTTCCTGGACTGTATCCTCACAAGTACTAACTTCCTGGACTGTATCCTCACAATTACTAACTTCCTGGACTGTATCCTTACAATTACTAACTTCCTGGACTGTATCCTTACAACTACTAACTTCCTGGACTGTATCCTTACAACTACTAACTTCCTGGACTGTATCCTTACAAGTACTAACTTCCTGGACTGTATCCTTACAAGTACTAACTTCCTGGACTGTATCCGTACAACTACTAACTTCCTGGACTGTATCCTTACAATTACTAACTTCCTGGACTGTATCCTTACAACTACTAACTTCCTGGACTGTATCCTTACAAGTACTAACTTCCTGGACTGTATCCTTACAAGTACTAACTTCCTGGACTGTATCCGTACAACTACTAACTTCCTGGACTGTATCCTTACAACTACTAACTTCCTGGACTGTATCCTTACAACTACTAACTTCCTGGACTGTATCCTTACAACTACTAACTTCCTGGACTGTATCCTTACAAGTACTAACTAACCATTCCACCAGGAACCAGCAACTTCTCCGCATGTGGAAGAAAATCAACATGGTTGTCAAATGTTCATGGAAGGGTATAACCAGCCGTGACCCTGATAGCATCCAGATTTACGAGTTACAATTACAGCAACTATCCACTGAATCATGTTTGCACCTCCATATACATGTATACATTGTATGGTAAAATCTCTGAAGCAAGTGAATACTGGTACTCAAATTATCGTAGAATAGAATACTGTAATATCATTAATTTTCATGGGGGATTAAATTTCGTGGATTTCGTGGTTACTCTTCTACCAGGAAATTTAATCCCATTGAACACTAATTTTGACATTAGAAATACAAAATCCACGAATTAACTTCCCATTGAAATAGTCTTTTTTACCAAAACCACAAAATTTTGTCCCATCGAAATTTAATGATTATGCAGTATCATGTAACATAATGCATTAGTAAATCTAAGAAAGTTAAAATCTATTGATATCAATGAATTCAAAAAAGACATTGAATCCTCAGATATTTTGAGCAGTGGGATGCACATATCAGACGTTGATGAACTAGTTGAGGTATATACCCATGGACTTTCATCACTAATTGACAAGCATGCACCCCTTAAATCAAAAACAATAGTTTTAAGACCCTCCTGTCCATGATACACTGAAGATCTACATGACGCCAAACATCTGAGACGAAAATTGGAGCGAAAATGGCGAAAATCTAAATTGACAATAGACCATGAAATATATAGGAATCAATGTTCGGTAGTCAACAAAATGTTGAAACGATCCAAAGTATCCTATTACACAGATAAGGTAGAGTCCTGTGGTCGTGATCAGAAAGGGTTATTCAAGATAACTAAACATCTGATGGGTGAAGAAAAAGAAGTAGTGTTGCCAACTGGTAAACCTGCTAAAATGCTTGCACAGGATTTCAGTGATTTCTTCATTAACAAAATTGAAGCAATACGTACTGAAATAGCATCCACTATTCAGTCATACCAACAAAACGACAGCGTTGAAGTCGAAACTCTGTTCGGAAAAGAGCGATTGTCAGAATTTTCTCCAACATCTGAGGATGAAATCCGAAAACTAATAAATAAATCACCTAGTAAATCATGTGAACTTGATCCAATACCAACATGGCTGTTAAAGGATTGCTTGAATGAACTACTGCCATTATTAACAAGAATATTCAATGCATCACTCAAAAGTGCTTATGTACCCAAGGCTTTTAAAAGCTCCAGAATAAGACCACTGATAAAGAAGCCAGGCCTTGATCAAAATGTACTGAAAAATTATAGACCTGTGTCAAACCTACCTTTCATTTCCAAAGTTCTCGAGAAGGTAGTCGATGCTCGACTGGAAGAGCATTTAACACTGCACGATCTCCACGAAGAACGTCAGTCAGCATACAGAAAATTCCATTCAACTGAAACGGCTCTTCTTCGTGTGCAAAACGACATCCTTTGCTCTCTAGATCAGAATAAAGCTACGGTCCTGGTAATGCTGGATTTATCAGCAGCTTTTGACACCATAGATCACAACACCCTACTACGCCGACTTGACAATCATTTCGGTATAATAGGCAAGCCACTAGAGTGGATGAAATCCTATTTGTGTGACCGCTACCAGACTGTCTGTATAGATGGAGAACTTTCAAAACCTGTACTAATGAACTACAGTGTACCACAGGGTTCTGTGCTTGGTCCGAAGAACTACATTATGTACACAAAACCAGTAGGTGCAATCTGTAGAAAACATCAATTGCAACATCATTTCTATGCCGATGACTCCCAATTGTATATGGCATTCAAACCAAAAGATTGTGTCTCGCGAGATGAAACACTGCAACGAATTGAAGCTTGTCTGGAGGATATCTTGCACTGGATGAAAGAAAATTTGCTGAAACTTAACGCCGAAAAAACAGAGGTAATCTTGTTTGTACCGAAAAGGAATGCCAGTTCAGTCGACAATATCAATGTAAAAGTTGGTGATGCTGTGATCAGACCAACGTCGATGGTGAGAAACCTCGGGGCCATGTTGGATTCCCATTTGGACATGGACAAACATGTAAACTCTGTCTCAAGGTCGTGTTTCATGCAGATCCGACAAATAGGTCAAATCAGACAATACTTAACTGTTGATGCAACAAAATCCCTGATCAATTCTTTAGTAACATCGAGACTGGATTACTGCAATTCATTACTATGTGGCACCCCGAAAATCATTCTGAATAAACTACAAATTATTCAAAATACAGCTGCCCGCCTCATCACACGGACACCGCGTTACAATCATATCACTCCTGTGCTGAAGGATCTTCACTGGCTACCTGTACAGTACAGGGTAGAGTACAAGGTTTTGACTCATGTTTTCAAAGCACTACATGGAAAATCGCCTGGCTACATCAGAAGTATGTTGGAAGTATACACTCCGCAAAGACAGCTAAGGTCTCAAAATGATTCTGTTCTTCTAGTTGTGCCAAGGCCGAGGACTGTGACTTACGGTGACCGATGTTTCACAGCTGCTGCACCCAAACTCTGGAATGCACTGCCAACAGCGCTCAGAGACAGTAAAACACTACCGTCCTTCAAGAAAGCGCTGAAAACGCACTTTTTTAATAGAGCTTATTCATGCTGACTGTGTGTATGTTCCCATTAACTTGGCGCCCTATCATTGGGCCCAACGACCCACATGTTCCCAGGACTATATATAAGCCCCATCCACCTATTGGTAGATCCCTACTATTAAGTTTAGTAGGGCCCCGTCTACTGGGTTAAGTAGAGCCCCGCCTACTGGGTTAAGTAGAGCTCCGTCAACTTGATCCCTACTACTAGGTTTAGTAGGGCCCCGTCTACTGGGTTAAGTAGAAGCCCGTCTACTGGGTTAAGTAGAACCCCCGCCTACTGGGTTTAGTAGGTCCTACTTTTATATTTTATGTACATTATATACTGTTTTAACCATGTGTTGTCATGATTGTACAGCACTTTTGAACGTGTGTATACATGAAAAAAGGGCTATATAAATATGGTATAATAAATAAAATAAATAAATGTTCGTGACCTGCATCTAGCCATAACAACACACTGGAATATATATGAACATCAGTTTGGAAGATTGAACAAATGTTCAAACAGCAAAATACAAATTATTGATATCAGATGTTAAAACAAGAAATGATAGATTTCAAAACAAAAGATAAATCTTTATTTCAGTACATCACAATATGTACAACATATAAATTAAACACAAAAGGGAATATTGCAACTTATATATTATTATGTTAAACTTTGTTGTGCAATAAACAACAGAAATATGCAGAAGGCATGTATTTAAAACAGCGGTGTCATGCATAAATAAATTATATGAATTCATCAATGGCATGAAGTGAAAGATTCAGGAAAATGAGTTTGTTCCATGCAAAACATAAACAGGCATATTGGTATATAGAAAATATAGTATCTTCCAAGGTATGGCTGTACTCGATAATTTTGCACAGCTAATGAGAAAAAGAAAAAGAGGCATACAAGGAACAAGCTGTTTTATGCTAGATGAATAAATGATCAAACTTTGCCTTCCCTTATACAAAGAGAAGTCTCACTAAATCATTTAAATCTTCACCATAACATTTATCACAGAGCAGTGAAGATCCTGAACTTTGCTTTATGATTTTCCAACACTACAGGGGTTCTATAATTCCGAAATAATCTGGAAATCCAGATTGGCTGCATCAGAAAGAATGATCTTTTCTTGACAAAATAAAAGTTACTTGGTGCAAACATGCAAATAATTAACGAAGTCATGGTCATTCGAAGCTCCTTTATCTGAATGTCAACAATAAAGCCATGTTTAAACCTTGTAAGGCTGTAGGGAAGTGTGTTAATGGCATCCAGAACAGACTTGCGATTTGTTTTCTGGATTGGGCATTATGTCTCAGTAGGTCAATGACACTAGTACAGCCTCATGTACTGGATTCAGTGGCTCACATATTAAAGGGGTAACCCCTGGGTCCTATAGAGGCATTATGTCAAATCCTTAAAACAAGTTACAAATCTCTTTCATGAGCTAGTTACACTTTTATTTTTGCCTATTTTCTTTTAATGAAATTTCTAATTACAATAACTTAGTCAAAACTTTTTTACAGAAAAATTCAGTCTTTATACAAATGCTGCAAATCTGAATTTCCAGATTATTCCAGAAATGTAGGACCCTGATTTTATAACATTATTTAATAGAACATTGACTAGCATGTTATATATTCCATATTTCAATCGACAGTTTCTGTTTGTATCACATGCCTCATTTTCTCAGCATCGTCCCGTAATTGTTGATTGTTAGGATCAATCTTTAATGCTGCCTCATAATCTTGTAAACCTATAATACAACAATACAGAGAACTAAAAAGGGCAATATATAGAACAGTTCAGAGTACCAGAGTACACACACAAATATGTTATACTGTAAAATCATTTAATTTCAATGGGACACATTTTGTGGTTTGGGTAATACATGTAATACCATTTCGATTGGATGTTAAATTGTGGATTTTGCATTTCAGGTAATAAATACAAGGGTCAAAATTTTTGTGAAATGGGATTCAAATTTGAGGTAGAAGATGAACCACTTCTTTTAAGTTTTAACAACTCCAATACATTCATTGATATTATCCTATGTAACTTTTTTAATACAATTGACTTCACATTTCCCCAGAATTATCAACCTTTACTAACTTACTCTTTCACAAGCTCCTAAAGGCTTCACTACATGAATGTAGCCATTGAATGTCTCAATACACAAAAGCTTGTCAAACTCACAGGTAACTGTATCGTTTGTTTTTGTTTTCAACGATACAGTTACCTGTGGTTAAACCAGGGAATCAAACCCAGATCTAGGTCATGAGACAATTCAGCACTTGCTTAACATAAACTTTTTACTGTTGTTGGGCAATGTGACAAACAATTGACAGTAATTCATGAATGTGCTGTAAGTATTGGCTAGTCAATCAAGAAGTAGCTATTGAGTGTGTTTTATATTGTTACATGTGTGCCTGCATAGCTCAGTGTGCCTGCATAGCTCAGTGTGCCTGCATAGCTCAGTGTGCCTGCATAGCTCAGTGTGCCTGCGTAGCTCAGTGTGCCTGCATAGCTCAGTGTGCCTGCATAGCTCAGTGTGCCTGCATAGCTCAGTGTGCCTGCATAGCTCAGTGTGCCTGCATAGCTCAGTGTGCCTGCGTAGCTCAGTGTGCCTGCGTAGCTCAGTGGTTAACTGGCTTGATGTCTAATCTCTTTACCTGGGTTCAAATCTCCATGAAGGCACTCGTTTGTCTGACATATTTATTGAAGCAGAAAGCTGAATGCCAAATAAAGGCTATGCTCTTCATCAGTATCCTATTACAATGAGTATACTTAATCAATTAATATGTCATGAAAACATTAAATACACAAACAATAACAAAGCCGAGCATAGCCTTTATTTGCTTTATTTCTACTGAAGCATGGCAGGCATACATATGTACCTCCACCCGGATTTGAACCCGGGTCGCATGATTAGATGGCAAACACATTAACCACTGAGCTATGGAGGCACATAAACCACAAAAATATTTACCTTCCACATACAACTCTAACTGACAGTATGCTGTACCTCGACGTATATGACATTTCACACGACTATCAGCATTCTGTGGCACCGGTGGGACAAGAAGTTCTAATGCCTTCAAAATAAATGTACAGCAGTTTGTAATATTTTGTAGAATTACAGGACATTTTTGTACTTATCTTGACACAAATTGACATTACGCCAGTTGTCAATCAATACCCTTTAAATAAATTTTAACGGTAAATTATAATCACTTGGTCCAATGGATAAACTTGAAAATCTTCGCCAAACATACTTCGACAAACAAGCAGGCGGAGCGTTCTCTGCTCTGGCGTAATGTTAATTATCACTTGTAATCGCTAAGAGACATCAATATTTATGTGACTTCATCAGGTCTTTATTTAAGAACCCTAACTTTGTGCTCATTGTCGAGTAAGCATATACAGGGTGTCCAAAAAGAAAGTATACAGTTTCGGGATATTTTTATCAACTCTTAATGTTCTGCTATCGCAAAGAAATTTTGCACATGGTTAGAAAAAAGATGTAAGTTTTTTCTGGTACCAGTTTGAAAATTGTAACTCAAATAATTTTTAAACAATGCCAATTTCCAAAAACTACCTTATTTTGACCGTGACGTCATTTTGACGTAATTTAAGACGTTTTCACAATTTTTGTCTGTCGCATGTTTCCCGGTTTGCACCCATGCTTTTAAAGTGTTGGTTACATTTACACAGATTTCTACAAACTGGTCTTCTTAAATTTCATTTTGATGTTGATCATAAGAAAACTTGTGTATATTTGCATTTCATGGTTCGTAAGCGATCTCGGATAGCCCAAAAGAAAAAAATCCACATTAATTAAGACCCGGGCTGTGGGCGGGCCAATCCACTCTGCAGTGGAATTTGCTAGAAATTATTTTGACACCAAACGTTTCTTGTAATTCACCCAACACCGTGCATTGCCATGTGTGACTCTTGCTCCACTTGCATGAATCATACAACAATCAAAACAAAGGATTCGCTGCGGAGTTACGAAAGAACTAGCTTAACAAAGGAAAGTAACACAATGGGTTTACTTCTTTCTTTGTTGTTGTCAAAATCGCAAGTGAATAGCCTATTAAAAGCCAACAAACATGCCCATGCTCGTGAGACACATCATATATATAATATCAGTTTAGACATTTGTGAAATACAATGCAAATTATCCAAGAATTCATGCAAGCCAGGAAACACCAGAAATACAGAAATTGTGAAAACGTCGTAAATAACGTCACAATGACGCCACAGACAGAATACGGTAATTTTAGAAAATTAACATTTTTACAAAAAATATCCAAGTTACAACTTTAAAACTGATGCCAGATAAAAAATTTCATCTTTTGACTAACCATGTGCTGAATTTCTTTGCGATAGAAAAACGTTAAGATTTTATTAAAATCCACTGGAACTGTATACTTTCTTTTTGGACACCCTGTATATGCTGTGAAAATCTGAAAATGTCTAAAACTGTTATGGCTAACCATGATCTTTAATAAAAGCAACACTTCATAAGATCATAATTTGGATTTGATTGGTTGTTGCATCAGTTACTCACCTTGCCAGGTAACAACCAATCAGATAGGTTGTTGCATCAGTTACTCACCTTGCCAGGAAACAACCAATCAGATGGGTTGTTGCATCAGTTACTCACCTTGCCAGGTAACAACCAATCAGATGGGTTGTTGCATCAGTTACTCACCTTGCCAGGTAACAACCAATCAGATGGGTTGTTGCATCAGTTACTCACCTTGCCAGGTAACAACCAATCAGATGGGTTGTTGCATCAGTTACTCACCTTGCCAGGTAACAACCAATCAGATGGGTTGTTGCATCAGTTACTCACCTTTCCACTATCTTCTATACATTTGAAGAAATTTCTCATCTTTAAATGACAGGCTGCTCTATTAGAGTAACATCTAATAATAGGTTAAGGGCTTCATAAAACATATGAGATACTGTAAAATCATTTAATTTCGTTGGGAAGAAATTTCGTGGTTTTGGTAAAAAAGACAATTTCGTTGGGACTTGAATTCGTGGATTTTGCATTTCAGGTAATAAACAAGGGTAAAAATTAATGTTCGTTGGAATTAAAGTTTGTGGTTGAGGTGAACCACGAAATCCATGAAATTAAATCCCCCACGAAAATTAATGATTTTACAGTATCTGATTTATAAAATTAGGATCAACTAAAGTATCTGAAACTACTTATCTAAATATTTAGTGAAACTGATGGAAAATCAATTTTAGCAAGTCAATAAATACTTTATAAATCAATAGTGGTCAAAAACAAGAATTTTTATAGGCAACATTTAAAATCTTGACTAAAGGATACGAATGGATGGTTCTGTTTAATCGCAGTGCATGTGAGTATGCATTTACAGCTGCCTCCAGATTACCAGACTTAAAAAATTCACTGAAAATATAGAACAAACAAAAATTAATTTAAATTATATCCTTTGATGGTTTGATTAATCATTTAATGCACCATAGCTAAGAAGCTTAGGTTGTTATAGTGTCACCCCTTTTCAAAGGGCCAACAATTTTGACTTCTGAGACACCTATCTTTCATGCACAAAGCATCTTCTGAATCCCCTTCCTTATTGCCCTGTGCCTTGCACAGATGAGCATACATTAAACATTCTTTAACTAGCTGGTGGTAACTCCGTAAATTGTTTTGAAACATTGTAAAATTCTCACTTTAAAATAAGACTATATTTTCAATTTTGCGATACAGGTTTCTGAATTTTGTTCAATTCTCCAAATATGGAAAATAAGGTATAAAATATTTGAGAACATACTTTCCCTTGTCTCTCAGCCACATCGGGTTCTTTTCTTCCTCGGATAAATTCTCATCTTCAAGTTCAACCATACGTCGGGATTCTGCCTGCTTCTTTAACCACTAGAAATGGAATTAATTGTGTTAAAATGTACTAATAAATTATCAATATATCAATTTCAAAATTTAAATGACTAGAGCTTCCATTATATTGATGTTTTTTCTGTATAATTGAATTTCCTTTTGTACTAGACTACTGCAAGCTTATAATAAATCTATTAATTTAAAATTCCATACATCTAAAACAGTCTATGTCTGGGTTTCTGTCTTCAGTTTTATGTGAATATTGCAGGCATAAACAAGCAGTTTAGAGGTAGGGTACCCGCTTCAAGATTGAGAGGTCCCGAGTTTGATTCCTTATTCTTGGGCGCCGTATATCAATATTGGCTGCACACAAAGGGTGAACCAGGACAGAAATAATCTCCCCAGGGAGACAATCCTGCAGGTTTCCTTAGCCAGCCCAATGACCTAGAAGCTTAAATATCAAATGGTGGCTGAACTGTTGAAAGCTGCCCTTAAAACCTGGTAACATACTAAAAAATGCCTAACATAGCCTTTATTTGCTTTATTTCTACTGAAACATGGCAGGCATATATATGTACCTCCACCCGGATTATGGCTAGATTAGAAGGCAAGCGCACTAACCACTGAGCTACGGGGGCACATATACTTACCTCTTCCTCCTGTGGTCTGACAGATTCTCTCTCTGGTGTAGGAAAGTCCCTGTGTGTGAACGATACTGATATCTTCCCCACCTCTCTACGTGGAGCACCTTCCGCATTCTGGTCAAATATACTCGCCTTTTTACCTGAAACAAGATCATCATTGTCCCTATAAAGCTAATAGACTATAACCTATAACCTGTGGACTAGCAGTTTAAAAGTATCAGTAATTTGTTATATCATTAACGCTGGGGATATTATCGATCATGTGATCAATAATGGCCTTGCAATTGAGCACAAGCGTGATGTAACGTTTTTGCGTGGGATTTACGTAAAAAATACATAGACAGTTTAGACAACTAATTTAACTTCATTGACATTTTTCTAAAACCTTGCGGTTCTATTTAGCCTTTTGAGAATTACACTGTGCTATTTCTATTTGTATCGTTAGTTCATTAAAAACATATGAAATGGATATTGATCACATATACACTTCATGAAATACAATCTGTTGACATTGAGTGCTTGCATATCTTTCCTTCGCTGGAACAAGTGTATTAAACAGTTCAATAACTGTACACGCTGTAGCATTGAGTAATAATATCCCCGGCGCCTTAATAATGGCACTCAGGCTAAATCCCCTCGAATTATTATTGTCGCGCTGGTGATATTATCACTCAATGCCACAGCGCGACCAGTTATTAATCTCTAAATAATATCACCTAATATTTTACCCAGATGACCCAAATGAGACTTCTATAGTGTTAATAAGATTTTTCAATGATGCGACATGGTGACCTAGTTTTTTTACCACGAATGTCCCTGTTTACCAAGATTTCACACATAATTATACACTTGTAACACATATTGTGACCAATTTCCATGCATATTAGGTTGGTAAAAAATTTCAGTCCAATTTTGACTAAATTTAAAGACAACACATGACAGACATACAAATGTAGTGTTTTGACAATGGCTCACTAACAGTAATTTGTTCTCAGGTGAGCTAAAAGTCCTAAGATTTCAAACTTTAGAACCAAGTATCATATTATTTTCTACTATAGTACAAGTACATTTTTTACTATACCTAACCAATTGGTATCATGGGAACTAGTTTCAAAGGTTCATAAATGTCTATACATGGATGTGGTACATGTTTACTTGGAACACATACCTCTAGTTTGCCTTCTCTGAAGGTTTTCTTGTTGTTTTCTGGCTTCTCTCTCAGCAGCTTCTTCTTTCCTTCGTTCTTCCAGCAATCTTACCTTCTCCTATATCAATAGATCAGTAAGTGGATGGCTTAGAATTAGAAGGTCGTAAGTGCCACTTACGACCTTTTAAGATTCATACATATTTAGAATAATCATTACAAGGCGCTTCTTATGAGCCCATTTTCAAAAAATCTGAACTTGTCATGTTGATCAAATTGAAGTTGTAAAAGTTTGTTTTACCATAAGTAAAGAGTAAATGTCAGACAGTTTTCTCTTGTTTTCTCGATATATCAATTTGGCAGTTACAACGTTCTTGTTCTAAGCCATCGAAGTGTAGTTAAGTCACCAATTTTCTAGGGCTTTTTTCAGCTTTTAGGCCGCTCAAGTACCCTTTGAAATTTTAACTTCCCCTGGTCATTGGGCTACCTATAGAAACCTATGTTTGTGTCTCCCTGGGAAGACTATTTCTCTCCTATGGGAGTGGCAGCCAACATTGATCTGCGGCGCCCAGGAATAGACACTGCCCTAACAGGTACAGTTTTACACCATGTTGGAGTGGAGCATGTGGATCTTGCTCAGAGAAATTAACCAGTGGTCCAGAGGGGGATTGAACCCGGGATCTCAATCCGGAAGCGCACACCCTACCATTAGGCCAACGCTCCCCGAATTCTACATTAATAATTTAAGTCAAGTCAACATAATATAAATTATTGTGCTACTCATACAAAGGAGACATACTCTCTCTAACATAGCAATCAGTAGTCTAATTGTCAAATAGCTTGAGTTTTTAAAACAAAAGTTCCTTATATCATTACACAGTGCCTTGATACCTTAATGCCGACTGATTTACCAAATTAGATTCAATGTCATAAAATTAACCATTTGCAGAGTCCCAGCCTTGATAAAATTGAGAAAGTACTGATTATCCATAGTGTGCAGATAATGATAATTATAATAATGAGAGCATGTTTATAGTCTGAGGATAACATAATTTCATTCTGGTTCACACATTACCTTCTCTGCAGCTTGCCGCTGTTCTTCTTTCCATATTTCTAAATCTGCCGTGGCTTTTTGTCTCTCACTTTCCTTTTGGTTTTCTATTCTATTTCTTTCTTCATCTTCAGCCTACAACAGAACATTATTCTAAGGTTAGTTATCTTTATATTATTCTGCTATAGTTATGTTGCATGATGATATTATAGGTATGTAGAGATCTAAGTTTGCTCCAAAAACTTAACAAAACATATTTTACATAGTGGAAAATTGCGTCACAAACTTATTATGAAGAGACTGGGTTCAACAGGACAATGTTAAGTACATGTATTTGCTATACAGGGAACCATTACACTATACTTGCTAAACAGAAAATACCAAGATAAACAAACTAATAATTGAAAGACTTATTTGTCAAATGATGACTCACTTTCATGATTTCCTTTAGCGCATATTGTTCATTGGCCCGCTTCTGTTCATCTTTCATCTTAGCTTGTTTCTTCAATTTTTCCTCAGATTTAGCAAATGCCTCCGCTCTCTTTGCTTTCATCGCTTCTTTGTCCTCTGCAAAAAGTTTTCAATAAAGAAAACAACTTGAATCTTTCAAATAGAATTTAGTTGGTAATATTATGCCTCATCATATATATAAACCATGCTCCCTTTTAATCCCCATAAATTGCCAGCCACAAAAAGCAAATTGAATATGTTGAAGCAGTCCTTCATGATTTTCAAGATTTGTATGTGAGGAATTATAAAAATGAATTACAGAAATGAACTGCAAAATTAATGAAATCCTTAATGTTATAGAATGACTAGCCTCAGATGTATGAATGGATACTGCAAGCCACTGACTTTTGACGACAGTACTATAACATCACCTTCTCAGGTCTTAAATGTGTGAAAAGTATTAAATAACTAACCAGCAAGCTGGTGTGTGAAAAGAACCAAAGCAATAAATAATTGTTAATAAAGACTGCAGGCAATATTGATTTTAACATACCTGTTATGTCTGACTGTAGTTGCGGCCATTTTTCTGCTTCCTTTTTGAGGACTTTAAACACAACCATTCCATTTCCAACTTGAGCTATACTGTCAGTATCATCCACAGCAGAGTACAGGAAACATTCAAACAGGTAGGGTGGATAACTCACCTGTAACAAGTAAGATGTTTGTAAAATATGTATGCCCCATTATAGCAGCCCAATAGTCATAAATGTTAAAGGCTATATCACTGGCTTAGAATGTGACCTTATAAGACTGATACATTTTTATATTCTGCATTACAAGGGACTCCTTATGATTCTATTTTCCTGAAATTTGGAACTTGTCATGTTGACCAAATTGAAGTTGAAACAGCATGATTTACCATGAGTATAAAGAGTAATTTTCTGACAAAATTGATATTTTGAGAAAAACTGTCGGCAAATTTATCTTTGTTAATGGTAAAACCATTTTTTTTCAACTTTATTTTGGTCAGCATCAATTTACAAACTGTTCCATCAGTTAGTTTACAAAGATTATGATAAATAGTTATTTCGATGTTGGATTGCTGGCTTTCAACTAATGTTGTGCCAAATTGTTTGCCTTTGCACCTTTGCACATGAACCGTGTGATCAACATCAGGCAAAGCCCTAGGATGTTTTTGGTGCAATAATGGCCCAACGATAAATGATAATTTGCGGACAAATAACATTTGCCACCGTTGGACCAATGGGGCACGTAGTTTGGGTTACAGTTGGGAGATTCTTGGTGCGACAAGGGTCCAGCGATAAATTAGAGTTTGTCACCAAATTGCCACTATGAGTAAAATTTGCCATGCTTGGGCCAATGCTACACCAACGGTTGGCCCAACCAAATTACAACAAGCAAAATAACATTGGACCAACATGGTTTTCCAACATAGGCCAAATCATGAAAACTTTGGAAATACCAGCCACCATCAGGTGACCTTCCCCCCTTCCAAGTCTTTGATGATGATCATAAGGTTGGTGCCAGTATAATTTATAAACGGCAATTTAGTTATGGCACCAGGAACTACTCCCCCAAGTTGTATGATAGGGTACTGCCCAAGAAATAAAAGGGGAATGACGGGAGTGTAGCGACTGTTGAGACTGACTCACAAGAGTATCGGCGCCAGGCTACCTAATTTGGAGGGTAAAAACACGGCCATTTCCCACACTGTCATACACCCATACTTGGGGTTAGGGAGGCATGTAGACACAATTTCTTCCACGATAGTCGAGACTGTTTGACTAGTGGGCATGGTTGCAACTGTTTGACATATAATACCTTAGGTACTTAGTTCAAGTCCTATTTCATGTGCACATTTTTCTCCCATATTTTTTCACATGGACTAAACCAGATTTGACAGGTCCATGAGTCTGCATGCAAGTCTGTTCGTGATCTTCCTTTTTCTGTAATTTTAGATCTTACCTTCACATATTCTTCTGATGAAAATATATCAATCTTATTTGCTTTAACTCCTTTAAGTGGGACTGTTATAAATACAACTTTATCAGTCTGTTCCCAAGTGAAATCCTTCACAATTAGCGGCATTTTCTGTAGGTTTGTGGAAAATTCGCGATGTTGTTTACCTGTGTTACCATTCGGAATACCTCGTGAAACGGTTAGGGATAAAACCAAACCACGGGACAATCCGTAATCCTAAAGGAAAAATATATGACTTCTTGACTTGTTTACACTAAACAATAATACAACAAGCCTTTTATATATGTTTTTCATCGTGTTTATCAAAAATATACACTGCAACATACATAGTAAACTCTTTCATCTGACAACTTACTGGAACTTCAAGTTGTACGGAATGGACTTTCCCTTTCCCACTACAAACAGGGGAGTTAACCGTGGATTTCCAGAAATTAAGAAAGCAGGTGAGCCGATTTTGTGGAAATGTGCTCTTTAGAGGGGCTATATTTGATGTTGGTGACATTATGAAAACTTAAATCGGTTATTTATTTGTGTTCATAAATATTTATGAGTGCATTTCAATAATTGGTTTGTATATTCAGATTGTCATCCGTTTTCGCGACATTGCTGATTTAGGATTTTTATATTCCTGTATGTAGCTGTCCTAGACTACGCATCTTCCAACCAATTTAACTATTCAATACTACTAAATTGACTTAAGAAATAAACGTTAACCTACCTTAAAATGTTACGTACAGTACACAGACATCGCCAAACCTGTCACTAGTGTCAGACATTTTGGTGGTAGGTTAGCAGGTTAGAGGAGGGGCTGTCTGCTTGGAGATTTTTTATAATTTCTGACTTTTATCTCTTAATACTTTTGAGTGATATTTAAGGTTTACTTTGAACAATAAATCTATTATGGTTCCCGCAATCAGATTACCGGTATAATCGATTTTAGGATTGCATCACTTCTGTTGGTTGAGATTATAAAAAAAAATTTTCATGCAAGTTTATTAAATAAATGACACTGTTTGCGTGTGATTAACATGTCAAAATTACTTGTCGCTGGCTTAGAATGAGAAGGTCGTAACTACACAATCTTACGACCTTCTCATTCTAAGCCAGCGATGTATATCCCCGTGGTATGGGAAATGGCGCACTTAACAGTTTACATCCAGGGTCGTTTTGTTTTATAAATTAATACATACATGATAAAAGTCTTTACCTATTGATAGGGCCATTCATTTGGGGACATTTTGACACTAAATATTTGTTTACGGCTTCATCGCATGTTTTACGTTCATTGCAATGAATGACATACTCAGCATATTTCGTAGCGTCCGCCGTATATGAAATGGCACACCTACTGTCTCGGTCCCAAACGGCACAAAAACTAAAAGAAATCTTGATGAAAATGTTTTCAATTTTATTTTATGTCTACATACGTGCAAATTATGTTTAAGTATGGTCAATTTGAATTTAAGTTATATCACCAAATTCAAAAAACACAAAATAATAAAAAAATACTCAACAGCATGGTATTTATCAACTTTTAAAAAATCATTTTTAGCTCGACTATTCGAAGAATATGAGAGCTATTACAGTCACTTGTTCGTCGGCGTCGGCGTTGCATATGGTTAAAGTTTTGCATGCAAAACTTTAACCTTGGTTATATTTCAATAACCAGTGCATATATTGGATTGAAACTTTGCACTGGCTTTCCCTGTCATGTAATCAACCATGTTAGATAACTCTTGCATGAATTTAATGCAAATTATGGCCCTTTTTTACTTAGAAAATTTGGTTAAAGTTTTGCATGCAAGTTACTAATAAGGCCATATCTCAAATAGTATCTGTGCTATGGCATTGAAACTAACAACACTTACTAACCATCATAAGGCAATGGTACCGGTCATGGGTAATAGCTCTATTATGATTATTATTTGAGTTATGCCCCTTTTTAACATAGAATTTTCTTGGTTAAAGTTTTGCATGCAAGTTTCATCCAGACCATATCTCAGCTACTATCCATGATACTGCATTGAAACTTACAACACTTGTTTACCATCATCAGTCAATGGTATCAGTCAAGGGCAATAACTCTATTATTTTTTTATTTCAGTTATGCCCCTTTTTAACATAGGAGTTTATTGGTTCAAGTTTTACATGCAAGTTCTATTCACGCCATATCTTAGTTACTATTTATGATATTGCATTGAAACTTATAACACTTGTTTATCATCATTAGTCAATGGTACTGGTCAATTGTAATAACTCCATTTTTAGTTTAATTCGAGTTATGCCCCTTTTAACTTAGACTTTCCTTGGTTAAAGTTTTGCATGCAAGTTACATTCAAACCATATCTCACCTACTATCAATGATATTGCATTGAAAAGTTAAAATTGACTCCTTTAACAAATCATATCTTACTCATATGATTATTTTGTAGAAACTTTGTTATGTCAGTGGATGTATACAATTCCCTTTAAACATATACATTTCTTGAATAGAGTACAGTGCCGCTTGAAGTCTTAAAATCATTTTCACTGACAAATATTTGTTAATAGTCCAGTGTTGAGATAGTTGCCATGCCTCAACAACCATTGTACAATAGCTTTCATTGCCATGTAGTCAACTAAGTAGCGTAACTCGCGTTTCAATATAATACAAATTTTAAATGGCCTGTTTTGAACTTATATTTTTTCTTACAAATGGCTGCGAATAGTCGAGCGCGCTGTCTAGTGACAGCTCTTGTTATGTTGATGGTTAAAGGGAGGTAACTCTGTCAAAAATTTCCTTTTTCAGATGAAAGTGGGTATTTCTAATCCTCAATTATACTTTATTCGAATCATGGTTTACTTTGTTTTTAGACAAATGGTAATCACATATATATATGCTTGAAAATTTAATTTAAAAATAAAGCGGTCAAATAGCTGCATCAAGAGCCAGACGAACAACCGATGAATTCACTGCAAAAATTGGTGACATTAACTTTTGATGATGTCATCATTTGCTTATTCTGATTGTATTTTTTTATCAGATGGTACTTAGATCAATTAAATTGTAATTCCAAATAGCCGTGCTATAGTGCGTTAGCGACTAAGCTGGACCCCCATAAACCTTAAATATCTTAAAAAGTACAATGCCGATTAGAACAAAAATGGGTATGTCTTCGTAAAACACCCTTACCAACTCTGATAAAATAAAATGGAATTTTCGGTCCACAGAAAAATGTACTTTGCATAGACGCCTAATGCAAAGTTTTGAGTCTAAAACAGGGTAAATACGTATGGGTATTGGAAGTGACCGGAACAGCAAAGGTCAACAATTTGGTCCAGTATAACTGTACATTTAGTCACACACCAGTGACTGTTGAAAATATATAATGAGGCCCTTGGACGAACGTTTATCTATTAGTTTGTATAACTGAAGCAACTTCGTAGCAATATTTGCAAGAAAAACAATGTATTTCTTGTTTGTATAAATGATCCTTCCAATCAGAAGATTGGCCTCAACTATATAAACATTGATGATCGGACAAATGTAAGTCAAAGTTATAAAATTATACCGTTATAGTTGTTACATAATACAATAGCATAATCTTAACTAGCTGATTGTAATAGCTTATTTTACTCCCTGTCTATTTGTTGATTAAAATACCAAAAATAATACATTAGACCCAATGGGAAAAACATTAATTAGACAGCAAAAAAATCTGAAATTTAAACACAGAGTTGGTAAAGGTAATTAAGTTAACTCTGCCCAATTTCAATAAAAATGCATAAATACTTTTTAAGATATTTAAGGTTTATGGGGGTCCAGCTTAGTCGCTAACGCACTATACATATATGTTTAAAATTTCAGCACGATCCATCAGGTATTGACTGAGCTATTGCTAATAAATATGCATGCACACTTATAAGATTTGTTAAGTGTAAGATTTATATAATTATCTATGGACAGTCATGTCTCCTGTGGTTAAAATGTTTGAAGTTGGGTTATTTGATCAGTAAAGTCGAGCCTCCTCTACGTGTTGCCTGTGGCACAGTTAAGAAATTAGAAGGATAGGCAGATTTTCTTGCTTTGATAATAATTGCTTCAGGCATTGTGTAATGCTCGAGGAAATATCACATTCCAGTAGACAGATATTGTGTATATATCCTACTGTATAAACAACAATTAAATATATACTGAGATTTAATCAGTGCTGATTCAATAACTTGCCTTTCAAATACACACAGGTATGCCCCAAGACCTTTTCTATTGTTCAAATTTCAATACAACCTACTGAGTAGGTTTCAATATTTCAATCTTTATGATGCATGCTGTCATAAGATGTGATAACATTTGATAGATGGACAATTTGTACCATCACTTCCTTAACTTGTCAAGTCATTGCATTGAAATTAGTGAAAGGGTGAGGATGTTTGTAAAAGTCTACCACTGGACTGGTGAATATGGATAGTGTGTTGTGGTTAGGTAAGGGAAATTAAATTATAAATAATTAATATAAATTAAATAGTATTTGATAAGGCTTGCACTTTAAGGTTTTTAACAACTGAAACTAGAATTTTCAGTGGTTTAAATTCATTTTCTTGTTCACATATCACACATGTGTTGGGCATTGTGTATTATTTGTCACATATGTGTTGGGTATTGTGTTTTATTTGTCATATCTATATATTTATATATATATATGTATGTTGGGTATTGTGTATTATTTGTCATATATGTGTTGGGCATTGTGTTTGATTTGTGTGATTTTGGTCAGAGTTATTTCTGTTTTCTGTGCTTAGCTGTTTCAGTTGAGCGCTGTCTTCGTTGTTCATTTTTTCCATCTGTTTGCAATTTTCCATCTTAAAGTTTATGCATTCAGTAAAATCATTTAATTTAGATGTGACAAACGTCTGTGGTACAAAATACCACATTTTGATGGGAAGTGAATTTGTGGATTTTGCATTTCAGGTAATATATATGAGGGTCCTGCAGCAAAATCAACTCGCCCGTATTTTTCAGTCAAAGATAAATGTGCAAATCTGTTTTTAACGATGTAATGATTGGTAATAACACGGTGTCTATACGAACTTTATTATTCACGTGAGGACCACTATGTTGTCATTAAATTTTGTCCTTAATTACGCAAACCGATGGAATGCGTTTGTTTGTTAGTCCATACATTCATACATTACATTCATTTTGCGCACTGTGACAAACCGAAAACGTCGCTTTAACGCTTTAAATTATGTTTCGATCGATTAAAATAGGAACAGTGTCATTCGTTAATCGAGCATAACCGGGGAATTCCCGTGACGTCACAGCGCACCCATGTTTTGATTCTTCGAACTTTCGTTTTTGACTGACAGATGATCTGGATTTCGTATCAAATACGAGATGTTTTTTATTATCGAACTATGTTGTTTAATGCGCGATTAATTATTGAAACTTGATTGTTTTCTGACAGAAATTGCACTCGTCCTGCAGGACAAGCGTTGGTGGATGTTGACTCGTCCGATGTGAATTTCTACTCGTAATTACGAGCGGACGAGTGGATTTGTCGAGCCCTGCAATTTATTGTTTGATGGGACTTGAATTGCTGGTTGAAGGTGAATAATGAAATTCGCAAAATATACTCCCCCATGAAAATTAATTATTATACAGTAGTGTATTGTGGGGGTGTTTCACATTAAATAAAGTTTTATCTAATAATGCTTTATGTTTGTAGGTTCTCCTCACCACATATTGAGAGAAAAATATTCCTGATAGTACCTTCTTCACACAATGCAACATTCACATGAGAATGACGTTGACGTGGCAACACTGTCTGATAATGAGGAACAATTCTTGGATGGGATGTATGACCTGGCTAATGATAAAATGGAAGATATTTGGAATAAAAGAAAAGAATGTGAAAGATGCAGGTAATTGGTGAACTTGTTTATTTGTATAAATAAATAAATTGTGCTTTTTTGCAATTGTAGGAAAGAAATCATTATCTTAGGTATCTACTGGGTCTTAACTTAAGCAGTGATTATAGCAGTTTCATTTTGTCCGTTTGCAAGATAAAAATGAATTAATTTCATAACATTTTTGAAATTCAGAAAATTTCTGGTAAATTTTCAAAAAGTCTTGTTTTATTTGACGTGTCTTCCAAGATGATTTAACAATTAAAACTTGATATGATATGATATGATATGCTCATGTGAACTCATTTGAACCAACCTGTCTAATCATTTGAATATTCATCATAATTTTGTATTTACCGAGGAAAATTCCTTGCTGTTCTTCTAATCTAGTTGACTCTGGAATAATATTATTTACTTTGACTTGTCAGCAAATTTTGCTGTACATTTTTCAATGTCAATCATCTGTCAGTCACTGTAATCTTACTAACACATTAGTTATAACTGGTATACCAAATAATCTTCAGTCTGTGTTTTAGGATTTGAAACTACCAAAAAAATATTTTCCCGAATCTTCAAAATTAACAAGTTTCTTTAATACACAATCAGGGCTCCACACTAACACTGGTCCCCTGGTGTGGGGCCAGTGAAAATCTTGAAGCACCAGTGAAAACCTTGAAGCACCAGTGAAAATCTTGAAGCACCAGTGAAAATCTTGAAGCACCAGTGAAAATCTTGAAGCGCCAGTGAAAATCATGAAGGACCAGTAGCTGTTTCTTTACAAATTTAATGCTTCTTTACTGTCAGACCAGTGACAAAAAATATTTAGTGTCATCCCCTGACAATACATAATTACTGCTGAAGTTTCTTGTCCAAATCAGTAATTAGTTGTCCAGATTACTGACTATAAACTGTGTTTGATAAATTGGTGAACTTAATGTAATTAAATCATAATTTCTGATTTCAGACGGCCTGCTACTGTATGTTGGTGTCCTTTTCTACCTGTGAAAAAAGTGAAACTTAGGACAAATATCTACATTCTTCAACATCCCTTTGAGGTAAGTTTTACTGACGAAAGTGTTATCATGTTTAAATTACTTTTATTTTGACTGGCCATACAGCTTACGAAACCAACTGGACTGGAACCATTTTGAATTGTGCATTTTTGCATGCTTGGTGAACTTTTTCAAAAGCGATTAAAGGCTATCCCTTTGGCCCTTATAATACTATTGATAAAACTTATTGTATAATATTGCAGGAACTTCGTAAGTTGAAAACTGCACCGATGTTACAACAGAGTGTGGAAGAAGGAAAATGTAATATAATCCGGGGCAAGCGATTCAGTAAGAGGTACACTTCTCATGATTTCTATGTGACAAAATCTTGAATTACTTCTCCAATCTTAAATCAGTTCCTTCTGATATTTAACTGTATAAATAAACTATAGGGATGTAACGGTACGCTCACCATACGATATGATTCGTACCGTCAATTTTTCTAACGGTTCAGTATATTTCGGTATGATACAATATTCTCTTACAGCAGCTTTAATTCTTCAATTTTTAAGTGACAATGAATTTGTTGCTTCTATTACAGCAATTATGATGTGCCTATCAACTATTTAAATGAATTTCCACAATATGGAGCATATCTTACTACAATTAAAACAAATGATACCTTGTTATTATTAATAAACCGGCGACTATTGGATGTTTTCTGAACTGAAGTCAGCCGTGTTTCATGTACCGCCGTTTTACGGTTTCAGCCCTTATTTACTATTACATTGAGTTACCCTGCTATCTGGTTAATATAGCTGTAAGTGATGGGATAGACCTGTCTTACATTCTCAGGAGGTTCCACCATGGGGTCATTCTCAGGGGTCACATTGGTAATTGTGTACTTGATTTGTCCATTTTATAACAACAACATATGTATCAAATTATGAAAATCAGGGGTTTCACTAGACCTGAAAACCCGAGGGTCCCAGGACCCTTCACTCAAAATTTTGGAGGGTCCTTTTCTGAAACCCGGGAGTCCTTTCCCGAACATGCCTGTCTACATTAATGGTTAATATCATTAATTATGCAGCTCTTGCTTAGTAACATGAACAAAGTTTATTAATAAAATGTGTTGTTGTTTTATTTAATGTCAAATAAATGTTAATATGTACTAATGGCTTATTTACAACTTTATACGATTTTCTAATAATTAAAGTAAGCTACAAAAGTGGTAGTCTTGAACAGGGTTGTGAGGCTAATATAGATTCATGATACTAAAAACAATATACTAATACACGTATCTGCGTGTATTTATTAACTTCTTGATGGATTAAAATACCACTAAGTTCTACTTTCGTTTTTCTGAACGATACGCCAATATCGCGAAAACATATGACATTCGAAAATGACATTATAATTTTGGCTTTCGTCACTACTGGTGGCAAAATAATATCAAAGTGGGATATTTTGGTAACTTATACAAACTTATCGTGTGACTGTGACTACCTTATTGAACACACCGAGTCTAAATATAAAATCGCGATCTATACGAATTTGTTTTGTTTTATTATCGATCCGGGCACTTACAATTAATTAATTATCAATTAAAATGACCGTCCGGTGGCTTTTTAAATCGACAGGTCAAACGCATCGGCGGTTCTTTTAATTCTCTATCCAGTGGTTTAAGACGATACGTGCGTGTCACAATCAACGCAATTAATGCCAATTATAACACCTTTCGCGAAATCTACATAAACAATTTACTGCCTGTCAATCTGCATATAAGTCCCGCCTCGTGTTTACATCACCTAGGACGACCTTGGGAATTTTACTATGTAATTTATTCAAGCCACGCCTTCCGCCGACAATCATTGGCTTCTGACCGACTCGTGGATTTCGTCACTTATCCGGGTCCCCATCCAAGCGCTCATCGATTGCGATCATGCGTTGATTGATAGCGATTACTCAAGCGTCCAGTGATTGTTTACACGCTAATATTTACAGTTTTATGACAGGAAACGTGCGATAATTTAATGGACTGACAAAGGAAAAATCCCCCGGGTCCGGAGTGACGCACAGGCTTGAAATACGCCGGGTCCTTTCTGCGTCTTTTGGAAATCTCCCGGGTCCGGACTCGGGTCCTCGGGTCCATTGAAACCCCTGGAAAATACAACCCTTTCAGTCAAATTCCTGTGGGTCCAAATGACTGTTAAAGAGTACTTTCAAGAAACAAATGGAAGTCCCTGCCTAGGATAGCTTTGTTCTCTGTATAATGAACTAAGAAGTGTTGCAAATCCTATTGTTTCAGGAACATAAAATATCCTGATTTATCAGAGGTCTTAGAATCACCGCATACTGTTCTATTGTTTCAGGAACATAAAGTACCCTGATTTATCAGAGATCCTGGAATCACCGCATACTGTTCTATTGTTTCAGGAACATAAAGTACCCTGATTTATCAGAGATCCTGGAATCACCGCATACTGTTCTATTGTTTCAGGAACATAAAGTACCCTGATTTATCAGAGATCCTAGAATCACCGCATACTGTTCTATTGTTTCAGGAACATAAAGTACCCTGATTTATCCGAGATCCTAGAATCACCAAATACTGTTCTATTGTTTCAGGAACATAAAGTACCCTGATTTATCCGAGATCCTAGAATCACCAAATACTGTTCTATTGTTTCAGGAACATAAAATACCCTGATTTATCAGAGATCCTGGAATCACCGCATACTGTTCTATTGTTTCAGGAACATAAAGTACCCTGATTTATCCGAGATCCTAGAATCACCACATACTGTTCTATTGTTTCAGGAACATAAAATACCCTGATTTATCCGAGATCCTGGAATCACCGCAAACTGTTCTATTGTTTCCTGGTGATGACGCTGTGGATGTGTCAGAGTTACCTATCCTGGATGAAGCATATAATCTGGTAGCACTAGATGGTACATGGACACAGGCTCGAGGAATGTATATCAATAATGCTTTGCTCAAAGTACCTAGAAAGGTAAGGCTATTCTAGTTGTAATATGCCTCCGTAGCTCACTGGTTAGTGCCCTTGCCGTCTAATCTGGTGACCCTGGTTCAGATCCGTGTGGAGCCACATATATATGCCTGCCATATTTCAGTAGAAATAAAGCAAATAAAGGCTATGGTCGGTGGTTTTGTAATTTACCTCAAAGTTGGAAGTCATTGGCCAAATAGGCAGGGATAAAATAGAATGGTCACAAGCTATGACTTTCTCAGTCAAATGCAAAATCAATTGTTTTGTAACTAGGCTCAGCTAGAAAAGTATGAACTACTGTAAAATCATTACTTTTCGTGGGGGATTAAATTTTATGGATTTCCTGGTTCACATTCAACCACGAAATTAAACTCCATGGAACAATAATTTCAACTCTTGTATTTATTACCTGAAATGCAAAATCCAAGAATTAATGTCCCATCGAAATGGTCCTTTTTACCACAACCACAAAATTTCGTCCCATTGAAATTGAGTGATTTTACAGTATATAATCAATTGACTTTGGTTGAGTCAATGATGTTATCATTCTGTCGTAGCGTTTGTCAGGCGTGTTTGTTGAAGGTGACATGCTGGTCACTTGGGGAAGGGAAAGTTTGTACTGGAAAACATTTGAATAACAAAACACATTTAACCATTAAAATTGTCTAGTTATGCCCTCCGTCTTTGATGAAGGGGTGTGTTGCTTTGCACATGGCTGTCAGTCAGTTGGTAGACCAAATGGTTTCCGTTAAATAACTCAATAAGCACGCTTTGCCTTAGGATCATCATACTTTGCATGAAGGCTGATGCACAGCATTAGATGACCCCTATTGATTTTGGTGTCAGTAGGTCAAAGTCACCAATGTGACTAGGGGTAAAAGTTTTTAGTCTTTTACTGATTTCAGTATTTTTAGAAAATATTGCTCTATGAAATTAATTTGAAATCATCTAATATATTAACAAGCAGTTTTCAGTATTTTGAACTTTTTACCTATGCAGTGTGACCTTTACCCTTTTCAACTATTGGGCTGCCATGGGCTACAAACATTTCTAGTTACATTAAATATGTTATATTTGATATTATGTAGGTGATGATTAACTGTGATGTTAAAAGTAAATATGTGATAAGAACTCAGCCTACAGAAAATGCTTTATCTACACTAGAGTCTGTAGCTGTGGCTGTATCAATACTCGAACAAAGACCAGCACTCATAGATGTAAGTTCTACTTCAAATTTACTACCTATTAGTTGTGAATAGTAATACTTATTATTTCAGTTATATAATGATATGATGAATGGATAATATTCAGATTGTTTTAACAATTGTCATCGAGAGTCTCTTATAATTCAAGTTTGAATGGTTGTGTACCCGGGTACTTATTTCATTCGTTTTGTTATATGATGTATTGTATAAGTATGTACATAAGACGGAAATAAATAAATTATATTATTTATTATTCTTGTCATGCCTTTCTATGTTTTTTTTTTTAAATTACCTCCCTGCTATAAAAATAGTATGCTAATTGGCTTTTAATTGAAGGTTATTATGCATATAGGAAATTATTTAATTAATTTGGTTATCCTGTTAATTTAGTGATTATTGACTCTGCTTTATCTGATATCTGGTCAGTCTTTGTTATCACAGGAAGTAGGTTCACACCTTACATCTGAACAAGCTATAAAAATGTAGAATTCAGAGGAAAGTCCATAGTCAGTCTTATGTAGCTTTCGGTAAAGGTCTGTGTTGTAGTACTTAGTAGGGCTTTACTTTGATCATTGACAATTGAACATGTTAGTATGATAGAGCTAAGGTTTATATTTTGTGATTCTGATTATTTGAATTATTGGTGGAATATCAAATTATGTTGTTTTAAGGTAATTTATTTATTTTGTCATTTGAAAGTGGAGACTTTGTTTAAAAGCAGTATATTTAATTGAAGAAAAGAGTTACTCTCATTTATTATTGATGCTTATTTTATGTCATCTGATCGCTGGTGAATATGAACTTTGCTTGTTTTCAGTATTTTTGGATGAATTTGGTTATTAATGTTACCCTACTCATTATTGCACATATGACTAAATATTGGTAATGAAATAAGACAATAACTAACTATATATTAATTAGAACTTTATGTTTACTGTTAGGCCTAAACAAAATGATCTTGTGATTCTTGTTACTCTACCCAAAACATCATTTTGGTATTTTGTAATGAAGTCATGGCCGATCACTGATTTTTCAGCACATCAAGTCATTGTACTTTTTTCTCTTCCTACCAGTGCTTCTTTAGACACTAGTTTCTCAGCATGTTATCAGAGGCACTATAGTATTGATTAGTTTTTTGTCTTATTTCAGATCCTGACGGCACCATTGGATGCATTGTGTCACTTCCAGTTACAATTTGGTGCAGTTAGACATCAAAGTAAGGAGTACAAGATTGCTAATGGCTTGTGGACGAAAACATTACCGAAGAAAATTATTCGTGAAATGAAGAAGAAAGCATTGAAGCAAACAGTGAAAGATAGAGTGGAGGATGACTCTGAAACCCAGTGTGTACAGAAACAGTGTGAAAGGGATGATTACCTTAGCTCTCAAATGAATGATATGGATGAAAATAGTTGATGTTACCTTTTTCTAGGTATTTTTATATATTTTAACTGTTAAAAGTTGCCATTTTATTGCATTATCTGCTTCTTTTCATTTTATTTGAAGCTTTTGTTATCACTCTTTATCCAGTGTCCAAGTCCAAATTGCATACTCCTAATACTGAGAAAAGGTGTCCGTGGATTTTGTAATCCACTAATAACAAAATCCACTAATTTACAACCCCACAAAATTGTATTTTACCAAAAACCACGAAATCTTGTATACCAGATAAGTGAATTTACAGTTGTACATTTTATATATTTTCTTTGCCTTAATGATGGAATAATTTCCAGGACAAATTATTTGACAATTTGAGATTCATCTTTCCCTATCAGATTGGGAGCTGTGATTTTTACTGGAAGTGGTGTAGGCATCTTAACGAAATGTGTAGAATATTTGATGTGGCAGACGGCCATGCACTTTTCGATTTGAGACCTTACATAAATGATGCCGTCTGCGCATATTCTATTATGAGTTCTGGTAGTTTATTCTGTCCTACTGCATCATCTGAGTTTATACTGTGTTCGGTATGTGTTGTAGAAGTTTTGAAGTCTAGTTCCTTCATTTGAAGTCATTTGATTTAGAACAACAGACAAACGTTCCAAGTGCATACAGATGTATTTACAACTAAAACTCTCTAAATTTCCAACTTCTCTCTCATTAACAATTCCAAGTGACATATAACAAATATAATAAACACATGAATTCTACACAATAATCAACATTAAAAATTTTAAATCATGAATCAATAATTAATACAAGATATACAACACAATTGTTAAATATATTCACTGGTAGATGTTCAATAACTGAACATCAATTTAATGATCGGAACGTCTCAGATAAACTGGAATATATCGAACGATGATTTTTCTCCAGCTTTCAGTTACAATATGGTCCGTTTAGTGATTCTATTGTGGTGATATCTAAACATGTTATCATTTCCAAAGGTAGCTGATTTTCTATTACCGGCCAAGCGAGTGAATAAAAGCTATGGTACCGGCTCAACATTTTGTACATTTCTCCCGGAGTTAGGCATTCTACCCACAATATTTCCTCTAGATATTGAAATATCTTTAGAAGATCCTCTTTATACTTATCTGGTATGGGTAATTCCATAAATGCAATGAGCATAGTAATGGTAAATGGAAACATTATGAGGGTAATATGTATTTATACAACAATATAATAATAATATAACAATATACACTAGACAAGCTCAACCCAGGGCGAGGTTGCGTGCAGAATTCCTCGAATCTTATTTCAATACGCTCGGTTTCTAACTATCAATATTTATCTTGCTTTTTTTTAGCTCGCGTTTTATTTTGATGTAAATCGACTATTGAAATATGATGTTTGCCCTGCCCCATGTGAGGAATGTCTGAATTGGTTGTCATAATCCAGGAAAGCTAAGCCAGGACGACACTAGGCAAGGTCGCGGACAATTTTTGTGTACTTCATTAACTGAGGAGCTTCTAAAGGGAATGTAACTGTATATACAGCAACAAATCTCAGAAATGCAGACGTCCATGTGTAAAGTAACAGTGTTATGGTCAGGGTTTTATTACAACAACGAGACGTGGCATGTCCAGAGATTTATTTTACAAGTACATATAAACACGAGCCTACTCGCTCCTCGTCTGATTGAACAACATTCAGACACAAACTTATATACATGTCACAAGGAAATAGAAAGACTTAAATAATACATATTGAGGTCGGGTGTAACTGACAACTTCCTAAGTTAAATTTTAATATTTCATAATTGCCCCGCAACCCTGAAGCTTGTCAAAATCGCCCTCCTGTTTGACCGAACATATATGTCAGAATCTGACAGCTATGTTACACCTTTCTATGTCTAAAAAAAAAACAATAAAAAAAAACTTAAATACACCCCATTTTTCTAATTACTTAATAAATTACTACACAATTTTTGTTTCAGGAAGTTGCGAATGACACATTATAACAAATAATATAAACACATGAATTCAACACCTAATTAACATTACAAACTTTTTTTTCATGAATCAATTAGTAATACAAGATATACACCACAATTATTAAATAAATTCACTGGTAGATGTTCAATGACTGAACATCAATTTAACAATCGGAACGTCTCTGATAAACTGGAATATATCGAATGGTGATTTTTCTCCAGCTTTCAGTTACAAGGTGGTCCGTTTTGTGATTCTATTGTGGTGATATCTGTTCCGAAATTAACTGAAAAAGGTAAAATAAAAGGTTAAATAACATGTTTAAAATTTTCACCAGTTTTTCTAAGTAGCATTTTTTTAAACCTAGCAAATGTGTGGCAATCTATACCTCACTTAATATTTTAACCTAAATTTATTATTATATTACTTGTTTATTTTACAGGTAGGAACAATCAATAAAATGTCATTATAAGTTTATATATATATTTTTTTTTAATCTAACGTACGAAATTGCATTTAACTTTAACAAACATGAACAACTGCAACATGACTTTATATAATTATTTAAAGCTTCCGAACACCACATAATTAAAGTTGTTATTTCCCATCACCAATTTATAACAATAGTTGTCAACAAAACATTTTCATTATAACACAACAGTCATGGAATTTCCTCTCTGCAGCTACGTATTTATACTTAAGTTCCTTTTTAAGAACTGAATATAGTCTTTGGTTATTTGAATTTTGGATTTCCATTCGTTGGGTAATTGGTCTAAATTCTCTTCTGAGTTAACTAATTTCCAAAAACATTTTCCGAAAAGAGTGTCCGTGGGGACATCGTCCAAAATATTTTCCATGAACGTGGTGTAGAACAATTCCCTCTCAAGTTCTATGTAAAATTGATCTAAAAGCGTTATAATGTCCAAAGGTAGCAGATTTTCTATTACCGGCCAAGCGAGTGAATAATAGCCATGAAACCGGCTCAACATTTTATACATTTCTCCCGGAGTAAGGCATTCTACCCACGATCCTTCCTCTACATATTGAAATATCTTGAGGAGGTCCTCTTTATACCTATCTGGGATCGGTAATTCCATGAATGCAATAAACATAGTAATTGTGAACGGAAACATTTTTAAGGGTAATAGGTATTTTAACAACAATATAATAATTATATAACAATATACACAAGACACGCTTAACCCAGGGCGAGGTTGCGTGCAGAATTCCTCGAATCTTATTTCAATACGCTCGGTTTCTAACTATCAATACTTATCTTGCTTTATAACTTGCGTTTTATTTTTATGTAAACCATTCCATCTTCATAGGACTGCAGATGTGGTGGATGTCTTGTGCAAGTACTCCCATCGCCGCCATCCTTTTCATCACTTACCTGTTGACGGTCGTTAGCACCCGCATTTTGTTGTTTTCTCCCCTGAAGAGTATTGCCCAGATAGCATCAT
The DNA here is from genome assembly GCA_963678985.1 of Spisula subtruncata. Lineage (NCBI taxonomy): Eukaryota > Metazoa > Mollusca > Bivalvia > Venerida > Mactridae > Spisula > Spisula subtruncata. The sequence continues at coordinate 24,101,952 of OY787663.1, forward strand.
TTACGGCTCGTAAGCCATATAGTTGCACTTCGTCCGTTGTTTGGCGGGATCTGCATCGATGGTCATCAACCCTTGCGCAGTTGTCTGTGTAATCATGAGTTATCACTCTTCTGGCTTTGTGTAATACGAACTTCATCACCACAGTGTAAAAACACATGGTAATTTGGTTATGCATGATGAATGCTTTTCTTTTTGCATGCGTTGATATTGTTCAAAGAGTCAGCAATACACTGTATGTCCGATATGGCTTCAATAGTATTGTTTGTTGTGTATGTAGTGTTGTTACTTCCGGCCAGTTCTGGCATCAATCTGTTGATAAGCAATGTTATTTCGAACAATTATATGTCAATTATGATCAATTATGAGGTGATAACAATCATTATTTCCTGGTACTCCGGTGTCCAAATTCAGTATTCTATTGTCCATTGTGTGTCAATTGTTGATTGGAGGTACATCCGGGTTTCTTTACCACATTTATTTGTCTGTGTTTGGTAGGGTGGGATACAGTTGTAATTTGCGTAATATACTAGCGCTCTGGTCGATATTCGAGGTTTTATCTTGATCAATCATCGAGTTAGTGGATGACGGTTGGTTCTGGACTGACAGATATTTCATTGGAACGTTTGTGTGTTTGTTTGGTTTCTTATTCTTATACGGACATTTGGCTCTTACATAGCAAAATACAATCACTGACAATGTGATTGCTGCCAACCCGATTAGTATGAAGACCCAGTATGGCAATTCAAATGATGTGTTAGGAATTTCAACATATTGTAAGTTTCTTATTTGTTTTATTAATTTATTCATTGGAATTTTCTCTAAATCTGTCATATGCTTAGGAAGGCTTCCATTGAAATAAACACCGAGCGCTTCCTTAAATGGTTTCCATATGTTAAAGTTTGTTATATTTGGAAAATTTTCCAAATCCTTAGCTATTATGAATTTCTTATTACTAGTAGACTCGAAATATGAACCTAGAGTAATATAGTCATTAAATGCCTTACAATTCATATCTAACTTAATGACCAATATATGCACGCTCATCCCAGGGCGAGGTCGCGTGCACAATTCCTCTAATCTTATGTCAATATGCTTGGTCTCTAACTATCAATATCTAATTTGCTCTATAACTCGCGTTTTATTTTGATGTAAACCAACTATTGAAATGTTTGCCCTGCTCCGGATAATTAAAACCCTTCCTGGGGTAAGTATGTACCCTTTGAATCAACATAATAGGGTTGGCGTCTTTTTGTATGTAAACTTGCGTCTGTCGAGTCAGAATTTTGCATACAAATCTATAATGAATGCACACTTCACCATCTTTGCTCACAATTTGAATTCTCGTGTCACTTAAAATACCAAAAAGTAAAAACTACCGTTAGACGTGTAACGAATAATTATTATTATTTTTATACGTTCAAATAATACTTAATAAAACTTATTATTATTTATATACATTCAAATATCAAAAAAAAAAAAATTATTGCACTCAACGATATAATTTATTTACTGCATATATGATAAGTCAAAGCTACAATACTAAAATAATAATTAAAAGTTAAAATTGTTTATTCCTAAACTACAATTAATTGTTTTAAACATTCCTTATTTAAACCATTCCTTTGTTACTGTATTCTATGTTAATTATTTATCATTTTTTTGTAACCCAATCCCCCAATAAACATGCAAAAGATACTTATCCTCATCATCGAAATTGACGGATTCATTTTCTTCCCTAGTGTACAAATTACTCAAATCATTAATAAGCAATGACTGTACAAGTATATATTTTCTAGATTGTCTGTTAATTTCTTAATATCTTTGCCAATAATTCGATCTGTTATTTTTAAGTGTACAGAAAAATAACCAAATCACTCACTTGTTGCTCGTATTTTTACTTGAATCCTGCTAAGTATTTCCGGTACTCGTTGGAGGTCGACTTCCCAAATCCTGAATCCTACAGTCACGAACACCACTTAATAAGTCTTGTAGCGTAATGGCTTGGTCGTAGTGAATACACAAAAGTATAGCAGTTTCAATGTTTGTTTCATACCCTCGCTTCTCTCTGTCAATAGTGATTTCACATCGCATTTATATAAGCAAATTAGCCCACAACAAATGCCGGTACATAACATTATAATTAGGTAAACTAATAATACGGCGTGTTCCGGATAATTAAAACTCTCTTCCCATAACGCTTGTCAAAATCTCAACTTTAAATTTAGCAGCTGTCAACCCCGAGTTAACCCATGTCAACATTGGCTACAATGTTATACCTATTCTTCTTACTGAAAAAAAAAATAATTAAAAAAAACTACTATTTTTTCAATTACTTAATACTCAATTTAATTTGCCCGATTTTAATTTTCTCCAAATATATACTTATAATTAATTACTCCAGAACTCCGAATAATTAATTTCTCCAGAACTCCGAATAATTAATTACTCCAGAACTCTGATTATTGTTTACACCTTATATTTGAGATGACAATTGACACAGAGTATTTCTCCATATAATTATCACCTCTGACAACCTTGATCACATATAAGTATTACACCTAAAATGAAAACATACAATACATACTAGTCTCATGGTGATCAAGGTAACTACAATAGATTTCAATTTCTTATCATATTTATAACTGTCAATTCTTATCTTTTTAAATTTATCACATATAATCACAATATTGTCTATATCATTGTAGAAACACATTTTAAGCGCGGCATTTTATAATTTCGCGGCATTTTATAATTTCACACGGAACGTCTTTGAACACTGGAAGATATTAACTGTACTCCTGTGTTTTAGGTATATCCTCCAGCTCCATTACTATCTGAGTCTGTGTCTATCAACCGTAGTTTCTTAATTGCCTGAAATTTATAATAATGATAATAATAATGTTAATAAGGATGTTATCCTTTGAGAGGAGATCTCTCTTTTTTAGGAGAACTGCTTGTACTGCAATTTTTGTGTGTCCGTTGATATTCCGTATTTCATCTGTGAGTACTTCAAATTCTTCACAGATGCTAGCAGGTGTATCAGCATTTGATATGTTGTTTATTCCTGCCTCGAGTATTACTAAATCTGCATTTGAGACTGATTCTGGACGTTGATTTGGATCTTAGATCTTGTTAGTGATATCACTCACAGTTGCACCACTGTTTGACTTAATGTTAACTTTCACATGCTGTGTGGACATCTTCTTTCTATCTAGACCTTTTATAATTTTTAAAAAATTAATTTTCCGTATCATATTTAATGATAACATGTTAACTAACAAATGTACATATTTAACAACTAACACATAATCATACACAACATATGTTTACATCTAAAATATATTTATCTGTTTAAATATGAAATTTAATTAATTCTTATAATAATATAGCCAATTGTATTATTTTACTTAGTATATTTTTTTTGATACTCTATTGTACGTAATTGGATTTCAATTTTAACAAACATGAACAACTGCAACATAACTTTATATAATTATTTAAAACTTCCCAACACCAATTCTCAACAATAGAACAAATGGAACATAATTTAACATGGTAAAATATGACATCATGGAACTTCACATCATTCTGTAGTCAAGTAATAGTATTTATACTTAAGTTTCTTTTTAAGAAGTGAATATAATCTTTGGTGCTATGAATTTTGGATTTCCATTCGTTTGGTCATTGATCTAAATTGTGTGAGTCTTTTGAATTTATTAACCGCCAAAAACATTTGCCAAAAAGAGTGTCCGTGGGGACATCGTCCAAATTTTCAATGAACGTGGTGTAAAACAATTCCCTCTCAAGTTCTATGTAAAATTGATCTAAATATATTATTGTTTCCAAAGGTAGCTGGCCAAGCTACTGAAAAGTAGCTATGGTACCCGCTCAGTATAGCATAATCATCATTTTAGAGTCAGGGATTACAAGACAACAGACAAACATTTCTAAGTGCATACAGGTTTATTTACAACCATCCTCTCCCGGAACTCTCTTTGTCTCTCTCCTGTCAAATTAAGAATTTCAAATGATATTTCTTATATACATATGGCTAGGAAATAGAAAGGGGAAATGAGAACAGACCAATGTCTGGTGTAACCGACAGTTTCCCGAAGTTAAATTAATAATATTTCATAAATGACCCACAACCCCAAAATGGGCTTGTCAAAATTGCCCTCCTTTTTGACTGAACATAAATATCAGAATCTGACAACTATGTTACACCTTTCAATGTGTATATAAAAAAAACAATTAAAAAAAAAACTTATAACACTCCATTTTTAATAAATTTGACAATTACTTAATAAAATACTACCCAATTTTTGTGTCAGGAAGTTGTGATTGAAATGTTATAGCGGAGACTAATTAGAGTGGAGTCTTACTTCGACACTTAATTATCGCCTCCGGTAACATATAACAAATATAATAAACACATGAATTCAACACACTAATCAACATTAAAAATTTTAAATAATGAATCAATAATTAATTCGTCAAGATAAACACCACAATTGTTAAATATATTCACTGGTAGATGTTCAATAACTGAACATCACTTTTTAATCGGAAGGTCTCTGATAAACTGGAATATATCGAAGGATGATTTTTCTCCAGCTTTCAGTTACAATATGGTCCGTTTAGTGATTCTGTTGTGGTGATATCTGTTCCGAAATTAACTGAAATAGGTAAATTAAAAGGTTAAATAAACATGTTTATACGGTAAAATTTTCACCAGTTTTCCAAAGTAGCATATTTCATTAACATGACCATTAACATAAACCTAGCAAATGTGCGGCAATTTATACCTCTTAGTTAATATTTTAACCTATATTTATTATGTTATTTGTTTATTTAAAAGGTAGGACCAATCAATAAAATGTCCTTATAAGTTGATATATATAAAAAAATTAATCTAACACACGTAATTGCATTTAAATTTAACAAACATGAACAACTGCAACATGACTTTATATAATTATTTAAAACTTCCATACACCACATAATTAAAATTGTTATTTCCCAACACCAATTCTCAACAACAATAACAACAAAACATTTTAGTTATAAAACAACAATAACATATGACATCATGGAATTTCCCCTCTGCAGTTAAGTATTTATACTTAAGTTTCTTTTTAAGAATTGAATATAATCTTTGGTTATCTGAATTTTAGATTTCCATTCATTTGGTAATTGGTCTAAATTTTCTTCTGAGTTTATTAATCGCCAGAAACATTTGCCAAAGAGAGTGTCCGTGGGGACATCGTCCAAAATATTTTCAGTGAACGTGATGTAGAACAATTCCCTCTCAAGTTCTATGTAAAATTGATCTAAACATGTTATCATTTCCAAAGGTAGCTGATTTTCTATCACCGGCCAAGCGAGTGAATAAAAGCTATGGTACCGGCTCAACATTTTGTACATTTCTCCTGGAGTTAGGCATTCTACCCACGATCCTTCCTCTAGATATTGAAATATCTTTAGAAGATCCTCTTTATACTTATCTGGGATCGATAATTCCATAAATGCAATGAACAAAGTAATAGTAAATGGAAACATTATGAGGGTAATGTGTATTTATACAACAATATAATAATAATATAACAATATACACTATGCACGCTCAACCCAGGGCGAGGTTGCGTGCAGAATTCCTCGAATCTTATTTCAATACGCTCGGTTTCTAATTATCAATACCTTTCTTGCTTTATAACTAGCGTTTTATTTTGATGTAAACCGTTCTATCTTCATAGGACTGCAGATGAGGTGGACATCTTGTGCAAGTACTCCCATCGCCGCCATCCTTTTCATCACTTCCCTGTTGACGGTCGTTAGCACCCTCTTTTTAGCTCACCTGTCACAAAGTGACAGAGTGAGCTTTTGTGATCACTCTTCGTCCGTCGTCCGTCCGTCCGTCCGTCTGTCCGTCCGTCAACAATTGGGTTGTGTCCTCTCTAGCGGTCACAATTTTGGCCTAATCTTTATGAAACTTGGTCACAATGATCATCTTAACAAAATCTAGGTCAAGTTCGATATTGGGTCATCTGGGGTCAAAAACTAGGTCACTAGGTCAAATCAAAGGAAAACCTTGTGAACACATTAGAGGTCACAATTTGAGCCTAATCTTAATGAAACTTGATCAAAATGATCATCTCTGTAAAATCTAGGTCAAGTTCGATATTGGGTCATCTGGGGTCAAAAACTAGGTCACTAGGCCAAATCATTGAAAAACCTTGTGAACACATTAGAGGTCACAATTTGTGACTTATCTTTATAAAAATTGATCACAGTGATCATCTCTATAAAATCTAGGTCAAGTTCGATATTGGGTCATCTGGGGTCAAAAACTAGGTCACTAGGCCAAATCAAAGGAAAACCTTGTGAACACACTAGAGGTCACAATTTGAGACTAATCTTTATGAAACTTGATCACAATGATCATCTCTGAAAAAAAATCTAGGTCAAGTTCGAGATTGGGTCATCTGGGGTCAAAAACTAGGTCACTAGGCCAAATCATTGAAAAACCTTGTGAACACATTAGAGGTCACAATTTGTGACTTATCTTTATGAAAATAGATCACAATGATCATCTCTATAAAATCTAGGTCAAGTTCGATATTGGGTCATCTGGGGTCAAAAACTAGGTCACAAGGCCAAATCATTGAAAAAGCTTGTGAACACATTAGAGGTCACAATTTGTGACTTATCTTTATGAAAATTGATCACAATGATCATCTCTATAAAATCTAGGTCAAGTTCGATATTGGGTCATCTGGGGTCAAAAACTAGGTCACAAGGCCAAATCATTGAAAAAGCTTGTGAACACACTAAAGGTCACAATTTGAGACTAATCTTTATGAAAATTGATCACAATGATCATCTCTATAAAATCTACGTCAAGTTCGATATTGGGTCATCCGGGGTCAAAAACTAGGTCACAAGCCTTTGAAGGCCAAATCATTGAAAAAGCTTGTGAACACACAAGAGGTCACAATTTGAGCCTAATCTTTATGAAACTTGATCACAATGATCATCACTATAAAATTTTGGTCAACTTCGATATTGGGTCATCCGGAGTCAAAACTAGGTCACGAGGCCAAATCATTGAAAAAGCTTGTGAACACACTAGAGGTCACAATTTTGACCTTATCTTTATGAAACTTGATCACAATGATCATCATTATAAAATTTAGGTCAAGTTCGATATTGGGTCATCTGGGGTCAAAAACTAGGTCACGAGGCCAAATCATTGAAAAATCTTGTGAACACACTAGAGGTCACAATTTTGACTCTATCTTTATGAAACTTGGTCACAATGTTTATCTCTATAAAATCTAGGTCAAGTTAGATACTGTGTCATTTGGGCCAAAATCTAGGTCACTAGGCCAAACAGGTGAGCGACCCAGGGCCCTTTGGACCCTCTTGTTGTTGTTTTCTCCCCGGAAGAGTATTGCCCAGATAGCATCATTAACGGCTCGTAAGCCATATTGTTGTACTTTGTCAGTTGTTTGGCGGGATCTGCATCGATGGTCATCAACCCTTGCACAGTTGTCTGTGTAATCATGAGTAATCACTCTTCTTGCTTTGTGTAATACGAACTTCATCATTGCAGTGTACAAACACATGGTAATTTGGTTATGCATGATGAATGCTTTTCTTTTTGCATGCGTTGATATTGTTCAAAGAGTCAGCAATACACTGTATGTCCGATATGGCTTCAATAGTAGAGTTTGTTGTATATGTAGTGTTGTTACATTGTGCCACATGTGAGATAGTTATTTTTATTATAGACATTACTGTCCTTTATAATGATCTATAAACATTACTGTCCTTTATAATGATCTATAGACATTTCTTCCTTAATAATGATCTATAGACATTACTGTCCTTTATAATGATCTATAGACATTACTGTCCTTTATAATGATCTATAGACATTTCTTCCTTAATAATGATCTATAGACATTACTGTCCTTTATAATGATCTATAGACATTACTTCCTTAATAATGATCTATAGACTTTACCGTAATGGTGTTATAGTCAGGGATTTATAATAACTAACAGACGTGTCATGTGCACAGATTTATTTACAAGTATACAAGAGCCCACTCGCTCCCCATCTGATTAACAATTTCCAATCACATTCTTAAATACATATCACAAGGAAATAAAAAGGAGGAAATACTAAAATGTGTACATATCGATGTCTGGTGTAACCCACAGCTTCCCAAAGTTAAATTTATAATATTTCATAAATGACCCACAACCCCAAAATATGCTTGTCAAAATCGCCCTCATTTTTGACCGAACATCATTGTCAGAATCTGACAGGTATGTAACACCTTTCTATCTATAACAAAAAAAAACAAATAAAAAAAACTTAATACACCCCATTTTTAATGAATTTGACAATTACTTAATAAATTACTACCCAATTTTTGTTTCTGGATGTTGTGATTAACACATTATAGCAGAGACGGTAATTAGAGTGGAGTCTTACTTCAACACTTAATTATCGCCTCAGGTCAGTATAACAAATATAATAAACACATTAATTCAACACACTAATCAACATTAAAAACTTTTTTTCATGAATCAGTAATTAATACAAGATAAACACCACAATTGTTAAAAATTATTCACTGGTAGATGTTTAATAACTGAACATCACTTTTTAATCGGAACGTCTCTGATAAACTGGAATATATCGAACGATGATTTTTCTCCAGCTTTCAGTTACAATGTGGTCCATTTAGTGATTCTATTGTGGTGATATCTGTTCCGAAATTAACTGAAATAGGTAAATTAAAAGGTTAAATAAACATGTTTATACGGTAAAATTTTCACCAGTTTTCCAAAGTAGCATATTTCATTAACATGACCATTAACATAAACCTAGCAAATGTGCGGCAATTTATACCTCTTGCTTAATATTTTAACCTATATTTATTATGTTACTTGTTTATTTAAAAGGTAGGACCAATCAATAAAATATCCTTATAAGTTGATATATATAAAAAAAATTAATCTAACATACGTAATTGAATTTAAATTTAACAAACATGAACAACTGCAACATGACTTTATATAATTATTTAAAACTTCCATACACCACATAATTAAAATTGTTATTTCCCAACACCAATTCTCAACAACAATAACAACAAAACATTTTAGTTATAAAACAACAATAACATATGACATCATGGAATTTCACATCTACAGTTTAGTATTTATACTTAAGTTTCTTTTTAAGAATTTAATATTATCTTTGGTTATCTGAATTTTAGATTTCTATTTGTTTGGTAATTGGTCTAAATTTTCTTCTGAGTTTATTAATCGCCAAAAACATTTGCCAAAGAGAGTGTCCGTGGGGACATCGTCCAAAATATTTTCAATGAACGTGGTGTAGAACAATTCCCTCTCAAGTTCTATGTAAAATTGATCTAAACATATTATCATTTCCAAAGGTAGCTGATTTTCTATCACCGGCCAAGAGAGTGAATACTGGCTCAACATTTTGTACATTTATACCGGAGTTAGGCATTCTACCCACGATCCTTTTTCTAGATATTGAAATATCTTTAGAAGATCCTCTTTGTACTTATCTGGGATCGGTAATTCCATAAATGCAATGAACATAGTAATGGTAAATGGAAACATTATGAGGGTAATATGCATTTATACAACAATATAATAATAATATAACAATATACACTAGACACGCTCAACCCAGGGCGAGGTTGCGTGCAGAATTCCTCGAATCTTATTTCAATACGCTCGGTTTCTAACTATCAATATTTATCTTGCTTTTTTTTAGCTCGCGTTTTATTTTGATGTAAATCGACTATTGAAATATGATGTTTGCCCTGCCCCATGTGAGGAATGTCTGAATTGGTTGTCGTAATCCAGGAAAGCTAAGCCTGGACGACACTAGGCAAGGTCGCTGACAATTTTTGTGTACTTCATTAACTGAGGAGCTTCTAAAGGGAATTTAACTGTATATACAGCAACAAATCTCAGAAATGCAGACGTCCATGTGTAACGTAACAGTGTTATGGTCAGGGTTTTATTACAACAACGAGACGTGGCATGTCCAGCGATTTATTTTACAAGTACATATAAACACGAGCCTACTCGCTCCTCGTCTGATTTAACAACATTCAGACACAAACTTATAGAAATAGAAAGACGTGAATAATACATATTGAGGTCGGGTATAACTGACAACTTCCTAAGTTAAATTTTAATATTTCAAAATTGCCCCGCAGCCCTGAAGCTTGTCAAAATCGCCCTCCTGTTTGACCGAACATATATGTCAGAATCTGACAGCTATGTTACACCTTTCTATGTCTAAAAAAAAAACAATTAAAAAAAAACTTAAATACACCCCATTTTTCTAATTACTTAATAAATTACTACACAATTTTTGTTTCAGGAAGTTGCGAATGACACATTATAACAAATAATATAAACACATGAATTCAACACCTAATTAACATTACAAACTTTTTTTTCATGAATCAATAAGTAATACAAGATATGCACCACAATTATTAAATAAATTCACTGGTAGATGTTCAATAACTGAACATCAATTTAACAATCGGAACGTCTCTGATAAACTGGAATATATCAAATGGTAATTTTTCTCCAGCTTTCAGTTACAAGGTGGTCCGTTTTGTGATTCTATTGTGGTGATATCTGTTCCGAAATTAACTGAAATAGGTAAAATAAAAGGTTAAATAAACATGTTTAAAATTTTCACCAGTTTTTCAAAGTAGCATTTTTTTAAACCTAGCAAATGTGTGGCAATCTATATTTTAACCTAAATTTATTATTATATTACTTGTTTATTTTACAGGTAGGAACAATCAATAAAATGTCATAAGTTTATATATATATTTTTTTGAACCTAACGTAGGAAATTGCATTTAACTTTAACAAACATGAACAACTGCAACATGACTTTATATAATTATTTAAAACTTCCCAACACCACATAATTAAAATTGTTATTTCCCATCACCAATTTTTAACAATAGTTGTCAACAAAACATTTTAATTATAACACAACAGTCATGGAATTTCCCCTCTGCAGCTACGTATTTATACTTAAGTTTCTTTTTAAGAACTGAATATAGTCTTTGGTTATTTGAATTTTGGATTTCCATTCGTTGGGTAATTGGTCTAAATTCTCTTCTGAGTTTATTAATTTCCAAAAACATTGTCCGAAAAGAGTGTCCGTGGGGACATCGTCCAAAATATTTTCCATGAAAGTGGTGTAGAACAATTCCCTCTCAAGTTCTATGTAAAATTGATCTAAAAGCGCAATCATGTCCAAAGGTAGCTGATTTTCTATTACTGGCCAAGCGAGTGAATAATAGCCATGAAACCGGCTCAACATTTTATACATTTCTCCCGGAGTAAGGCATTCTACCCACGATCCTTCCTCTAGATATTGAAATATCTTGAGGAGGTCCTCTTTATACCTATCTGGGATCGGTAATTCCATGAATGCAATAAACATAGTAATTGTGAACGGAAACATTTTTAAGGGTAATAGGTATTTTAACAACAATATAATAATTATATAACAATATACACAAGACACGCTTAACCCAGGGCGAGGTTGCATGCAGAATTCCTCGAATCTTATTTCAATACGCTCGGTTTCTAACTATCAATACTTATCTTGCTTTATAACTTGCGTTTTATTTTTATGTAAACCATTCCATCTTCATAGGACTGCAGATGTGGTGGACGTCTTGTGCAAGTACTCTCATCGCCGCCATCCTTTTCATCACTTCCCTGTTGACGGTCGTTAGCACCCGCATTTTGTTGTTTTCTCCCCGGAAGAGTATTGCCCAGATAGCATCATTTACGGCTCGTAAGCCATATTGTTGCACCTCGTCCGTTGTTTGATGGGATCTGCATCGATGGTCATCAACCCTTGCGCAGTTGTCTGTGTAATCATGAGTAATCACTCTTCAGGCTTTGTGTAATACGAACTTCATCATCACAGTGTAAAATCACATGGTAATTTGGTTATGCATGATGAATGCTTTTCTTTTTGCGTGCGTTGATATTGTTCAAAGAGTCAGCAATATACTGTATGTCCGATAAGGCTTCAATAGTAGAGTTTGTTGTATATGTAGTGTTGTTACATTGTGCCACATGTGAGGAAGTTATTTATATTATAGACATTACTGTCCTTAATAATGATATATAGACATTACTGTCCTTTATAATGATCTATAGACATTACTGTCCTTTATAATGATCTATAGACATTACTTTCCTTTATAATGATCTATAGACATTACTGTCCTTTATAATGATCTATAGACATTACTGTCCTTTATAATAATCTATAGACATTACTTCCTTTATAATGATCTATAGACATTGCTGCCCTTTATAATGATCTATAGACATTACTGTCCTTTATAAAGATCTGTAGACATTACTGTCCTTTATAATGATCTATAGACATTACTGTCCTTTATAATGATCTATAGACATTACTGTCCTTTATAATGATCTATAGACATTACTGTCCTTTATAATGATCTATTGACATTGCTGTCCTTTATAATGATCTATAGACATTACAGTCCTAAATAATGATCTATAGACATTACAGTCCTAAATAATGATCTGTAGATATTGCTGTCCTTTATAATGATCTATAGACATTACAGTCCTTAATAATGATCTATAGACATTACTGTCCTTTGTAATGATCTATAGACATTACAGTCCTTAAAAATGATCTATAGACATTACTGTCCTTTATAATGATCTATAGACATTACTGTCCTTTATAATGATCTATAGACATCACAGTCCTTAATAATGATCTATAGACATTACTGTCCTTTGTAATGATCTATAGACATTACTGTCCTTTATAATGATCTATAGACATCACTGTCCTTTATAATGATCTATAGACTATAACGTAATGGTGTTATAGTCAGGGATTTATAATAACTAAGAGACATGTCATGTGCACAGATTTATTTACAAGTATACAAGAGCCTACTCGCTCCCGTCTGATTAACAATTTCCAATCTCATTCTTAAATACATATCACAAGGAAATAAAAAGGAGGAAATACTAAAATGTGTACATACCAATGTCTGGTGTAACCCACAGCTTCCTGAAGTTAAATTTATGATATTTCATAAATGACCCACAACCCCAAAATGCGCTTGTCAAAATCACCCTCCTTTTTGACCGAACATAAATGTCAGAATCTGACAGCTATGTTACACCTTTCTATCTATATAAAAAAAAACTAAAAAAAAAACTTAATACAACCCACTTTTAATTAATTTGACAATTACTTAATAAATTACTACCCAATTTTTGTTTCAGGAAGTTGTGATTGACGCATTATAGCGGAGAAGGTAATTAGAGTGGAGTCTTACTTCGACACTTAATTATCGCCTCCGGTTGCATATAACAAATATAATAAACACATGAATTCAACACAATAATCAAAATTAAAAACCTTTTTCTTGTCATGAATCAATAATTAATTCAAGATATACACCACAATTGTTAAATATATTCATTGGTAGATGTTCAATAACTGAACATCAATTTAATAATCGGAACGTCTCTGATCAACTGGAATATATCGAACGATCATTTTTCTCCAGCTTTTAGTTGCAATGTGGTCCGTTTAATGACTCTATTGTGGTGATATCTGTTCCGAAATTAACTGAAATAGGTAAATTAAAAGGTTAAATAAACAGGTTTATACGGTAAAATTTTCACCAATTTTCCAAAGAAGCATATTTCATTAACATGACCATTAACATAAACCTAGCAAGTGTGCGGCAATTTATATCTCTTACTTAATATGTTAACCTATATTTATTATGTTACTTGTTTATTTAAAAGGTAGGACCAATCAATAAAAAGTCCTTATAAGTTGATATATAAAAAAAATTAATCTAACGTATGTAATTGCATTTAAATTTAACAAACATGAACAACTGCAACACGACTTTATATATATTTAAAACTTCCCAACAACACATAATTAAAATTGTTATTTCCCAACACAAATCCTCAACAATAACAACAAAACATTTTAGTTATAAAACAACAATAACATATGACATCATGGAATTTCACATCTGCAGTTAAGTATTTATACTTAAGTTTCTTTTTAAGAATTGAATATAATCTTTGGTTATCTGAATTTTAGATTTCAATTCGTTTGGTAATTGGTCTAAATTTTCTTCTGAGTTTATTAATCGCCAAAAACATTTGCAAAAAAAGAGTGTCCGTGGGGACATTGTCCAAAATATTTTCCATGAACGAGGTGTAGAACAATTCCGTCTCAAGTTCTACGTAAAATTGATCTACCTACCTACTTATCCTCTTCGTGCCCACTGGCACATTAGGCTGCATTGATCTAAACATGTTATAATTTCCAATGGTAGCTGATTTTCTATCACCGGCCAAGCGAGTGAATAAAAGCTATGGTACCGGCTCAACATTTTGTACATTTCTCCCAGAGTTAGACATTCTACCCACGATCTACCCACGATCCTTCCTCCAGATATTGAAATATCTTTAGCAGATCCTCTTTATACTTATCTGGGATCGGTAATTCCATAAATGCAATGAACATAGTAATGGTAAATGGAAACATTATGAGAGTAATAGGTTTTTATACAACAATTTAATAATAATAATATAACAATATACACTATGCACGCTCAACCCAGGGCGAGGTTGCGTCAGAGTTCCTCGAATCTTATTTCAATATGCTCGGTTTCTATCAATACTTATCTTGCTTTGTAACTCGCGTTTTATTTTGATGTAAACCGTTCCATCTTCATAGGACTGCAGATGTGGTGGACGTCTTGTGCAAGTACTCCCATCGCCACCATCCTTTTCATCACTTCCCTGTTGACGGTCGTTAGCACCCGCATTTCGTTGCTTTCACCCCGGTTGAGTATTGCCCAGATAGCATCATTTACGGCTCGTAAGCCATATTGTTGCACTTCGTCCGTTGTTTGGCGGGATCTGCATTGATGGTCATCAACCCTTGCGCAGTTGTCTGTGTAATTATGAGTAATCACTCTTCTGGCTTTGTGTAATACGAACTTCATCATCACAGTGTAAAAACACATGGTAATTTGTTATGCATGATGAATGCTTTTCTTTTTGCGTGCGTTGATATTGTTCAAAGAGTCAGCAATACACTGTATGTCCGATAAGGCTTCAATAGTAAGGTTTGTTGTATATGCAGTGTTGTTACTTCCGGCTAGTTCTGGCATCAATCTGTTGATAAGCAATGTTATTTCGAACTATTGTATGTCAATAATGATCAATTATGAGGTGATAACAATCATTATTTCCTGGTACCCTGGTGTCCAAATTCAACAACCTGTCTTAGCAGTTTATGGTCCATTGTGTGTCAATTGTTGATTGGAGTTACATCCGGGTTCCGTCAGCTTCCCGAAGTTAAATTTATAATATTTCATAAATGACCCACAATCCCAAAATGCGCTTGTCAAAATCGCCCTCCTTTTTGACCGAACATAGATGTCAGAATGTGACAACTATGTTACACCACTTCAACTCTTCTCCGTGAGCGTTCTGTCTACAGACAGCTTCTATGATGATTATTTATAGCTTGGAGAATTTGACTTGATCCTGATATTATTTCATTAATTTTTACAAGGTTCTAGCTTGAATACTGTAAAATCATTAATTTTCGTGGGGATTAAATTTTGTGGATTTCATGGTTCATTTTCTACCACGAAACGTGGTTTATCTTCTACCACGAAATATCATTCTCATGAATCAGTGTATAGTCAAGTCCCTTGACTATACTCTGATACAAGACCCCTTATATCGTTTGCAAATCTAAAAATAGCTTGTATTTCGTCACTAGTGTATTCCCGCTATTGTCCAATCAGAACGCGCGTTACGACAGCCGCGGGAATATTTCTATAAACAAACACAAATGTGAACATGGATTATTTAATTAGCGAACGGTGATTGAAATTAAATGCTGAGTTGTTTGTTGAAACATATTGAATCAAATTCGGCGTATAAAAAGTATGAAGAATAAGAGAATAAACTGATATCAGTTCTCAAATGGAAATGTAGATCTACCGGTGATTCGAAAAATATTTATTGGAAATAAATTAAAATAAAACGGCGAGTCGAGTGACATACTGACGTTAAAGGTAAATTCTGTTTTTGTATGACGAACTACCGCTAGTTTCAATCCAAATAACCAGTTATGTTGTGCAATGATAGTAAAACCTTCTTTTGATCATCAATGCAAAAATATCACAATATTTTTTTTTCATACGTCGATTTAATAGTCGGAAATAAAATTCAAACACTGTTGGTTTATATTCTGTATGTAACGTCGATTTTGATTGGACGATTGACGAGGGATCTTTGGAAAACACCGTGACGGAATTTAATCAATTGCCTTATAAGGAAATGAACGAAATGGATTTGATTGGTTGAGATGTTCGTTCACCACGATGGGATAGTTAGTTTTATACCAGAGTATATTACGGAGGAAAAACACGCTGGTTAAATGAGAATGCGAAATATAATCCCATTGAACAATAATTCTGACCCTTGTATTTATTACCTGAAATGCAAAATCACAAATTAACGTACCAAAACAAAAGTTGGTCCCATCGAAATTAAAATATTTTACAGTATATCTGCTAGCAAATCGTACAATATTAGTATTTCAAATTTGTGGCTGTATTACATATCGAGCTTCTTCATGATACTCCCTGATTATGAAAATTTACAACTGGGATAATAAATATGAACAAGATATTGGCTGTTTCATTATGCCAATTAGAAGCGCAGGATCGTGATAAATTCTCCAAGCTATACATCATGTCATGTTTGATGTGATATTTGTGCATTGGTCTCATTGTTGACTTGTGTTGCATAAATAAATGAATTATTGATATTTGTAAAAAAAATTACTGAACTGTTCCATCCCAAGCATCTACTGATGCAGGAGGCATAGTGATTGTCCTTTCCAGTTGTCCGTTGAAATTCTAATATTTTTGAAATCCATGAATGCATTGCTTTCAAACTTAGCATACTTGTTAACCACCATAAACACATTTGCATTGTCAAAGCCATGTATCACTATTGAACATTTTAACTGAATTATGGCCCCTGAACGCAGGGGTGTCGATCTTCCCGATTAATCCAGAATTCCGGATTTACATAACCTGATAGAGCCATGATTCCAGACCAAAATAAGTTATTTGATGAAAATATCTTGAGAAATGGTCAAGTTATGGTCAATTTAGTCTGTTTTGAAGGAATTTCTTAAAAGACACCGAGTTAAATAATGGGAAACAATGTGGTTGAAGGTCTCAAAAATGGTTGACCTTAAGTGATTTTCCTGATTTTGAATTTTGCGCTTTTGACACCCCTGAGAACAACATGTTATGGAAAAGACTTCCACTTGGACATGAACGCAGTCTTGTTTAACCAGGTTTCGAACCATTTGTGATAATGTAAATTTTATAGTTGGAGAACTATCACCATGGTTGTCTGGTATTTCACTGGATTGATATGTGTAGCAGCTGCTGTTACAGGTGTAGTCCTAACACATTAACCTGGTCCTCATTCTTCAAAATGATACTTGAAAGATTAGTTTAAAGATGATTGTTTAAACTGTTTCAACATAATATGGGCTTTTATTTCATAATCAATATTTTTTGGCTCAAGTACAACCAAAATGAGCGTATTTTGTGACATTTTTGCACTCTTGTTAAAATATTACTACAGTGTTAAGTTAATCAATGTAGCGCATTAAATGCATTAAACATTTCATGCACACATTATGATTATTGATTTTTGTGAGAAAGTGGTGCATTGTCGTTCATTAGCTGGACTTTTCAAAGAAAACTTAGAGCTATTGTCAAAGCCAGGTCATTAGAGTCAGTGTTGAAGTTTATTGTAAAAGTCCATTTCTGGAACACTACAAGAGGTATCGATTTAAAACTTAATTTACTATCAAATTGGAATAAAGTCGAGTATCCCGCACCCATTGGCGGTGCTATTGTTTAGCTTGTGTTTGCTGCACACTTCTACTTCTGAAAATGAAGACCAAAGTAAAATTACAAAATAATGTTTCAACAGTTGAATTATGCTAATAAATATACAGAAGCATAGTACATGAGAGCCAGGTTGATATGTTTGGACTATATAACATATACATGTAAAACTATTTAGTATAGAGATGAGAATGTGTTACAATGATTATATGTATTATTATTATGTAAAGGAGTTACTGACTCTGTGGTATCATTTGATCATTACAACAAAATTTCTAAAAGTCATCTTTCTACCCCCAACTGCTAGTTATAGTTGATTCAAAGATCTCTGTCACAACCGCGTAAACAAACATTCACCCTGGTCAATCATTAAAGGCATTTAAATTATACCATCAATAATACACTAAAATGATTAAAAAGCTAATGGTCCTATAGCGTAGTGGTTATACTTGCTGCAATTAGCTATTCAGAAATGGAACATTATGGCAGTTTTGGCAGACATCTTTGAATCGACAATACTGTTTCTCATTTATAAGATATCGCTGGCTTAGAAGGAGAAGGTCATAACTACAAAATTGATATATTGACAAAAAACAAGAGAAAACTGTCTGTTATTTACTCTTTACCTTTGGGAAAACAAGTTTTTAAAACTTCATTTTGGTCAACATGACAATTTCAGATTTTTATGAAAATGGGCTCATAAGAAGCGCCTTGTAAAACAGATTTCAAATACTGTATGTATGAGTCTGATAAGGTCGTAAGTAGTAGTTACGACCTTCTCATTATAAGCCATCCATATGTATGCACTTGTGATTTATTTATTAATCTGAGTTGTATTGTTTTGGATTCCATAATGTTTGAAAATACTAAAATAAACTTGAAAAACAAATTAATAATTGTTTGATTTTATTCAAGGAGCAGAACTCAACGTTGACTTTGTTAGTAGTAACATGTTTTTGAGCATTTCTATCGTTGGCTGTATTGGTATTATAATTAGTGCTGAAATGATTTTTGCCAGAATTATGGTCTTTTGTCTGAGGGAGTGATATTAGTCTGCCAAATGGTAACAGCTCTAAGTTTGACTATTATGACAATGTGATATATAGTCTAAGCCAGTTCTTCTGCTGAAGTCAACAATTACAATTCTTCTGAAGTGTTGAGACCTTATATCGTCGCTGTCGTTCTCAAACCTTGTAGCTCCAAAATTTTCAAAAATTTTTTTTCGTCTTTTCCAAATGTATGAAGTCTGGCGCGTATTATGGGCTATATCTCGTAGCTCTACGCCAATCAGAACCCATTACAAAAGCCACGTGACGAAATGTTGTAGCTTGATTGGTCGCTTTTTTTGTCGGACGAAAAGTCGTAGCTACCATTTCTGAATATCGGGAATTGTCGTACCTCATAAAAATGACAAAACTGTGGTGACAAAATATCGTAGCTACCATTTCTAAATATCGGGAATTATCGTACCTCATAAAAATGACAAAACTGTGTAGACAAAATATCGTAGCTACCATTTCTGAATATCGGTATGACTAACGCGTCTACGGCTTATACCATATTTTGCAGCTTCATTTGTTTGGTATTTTTTATAAAATTTCAATTTCTAGAACATCGTTATAAAAAAATGTGACGGTTTTTTCTCTCTCCTGAAAAGTTGGCATTTTGGAGCTACGAGGTTTGAGAACGACAGCGACGATATGTGACATGTATTATGTACATGCAATGGTCATACAGAGGTTGTCAGCCCACTGTTAACTCATACATCAGTATAATATTTACATATACAGACTTGTCACAACCGTACAATTAGTAAACTGTTTAACTGGTCACTTTATTTCAAGTGATGTAGATACCACTTATTGTACATTGTTCTATCATTTCATTACTTACATATTTAGCATTTGAAGGGACTAAACTCCATTTCGATGATAAAATCATGTCTTGTAGACATTTTAATCACAAAACTATGCTTTACGAATACATAAAGTATTCTTACAACTTACATTATGATCAACGGCAAAATTGATGAAAACTGTTGAATGTTTTTTACCCTCCCTTAAGGCTTTTCTCAGCTTTGAAACACTCCAACGTTAAATTATATATCTTACTGCGTTAGTCACGGAATAGATTTTAGGGGTTGAAAAGCAAACAAACCGAGGTTATGCAATTTAATATCGTCTATTGAAAACCAGAACCTTGTATCTATAGGATTTTGTGAAAATAAGATTTTTACATATTTCTGATAATTGGGTGAAATTGCATAACGTGCCAAAATTTCATTTCTATATCTGCATTAGTTTTAAAGATATTGATCAGAGATCAATCATTGTATCTGTAATAAGTTCAATTCTGTTGAGCCAGAATATTGTATGTAAAGATACAACAGGATTTCGAAAATTGTGAAGCAGATATTTATGCCAGAATGTATTATATAAACATACTACATTTTGGTTTTCTTCTACCATGAATAATTTTATATAATTTTTTCAAACCAGAATATTGCATCTGAACATACTTGAATTTGGCTTTGAGGTAATCACCAGTTTCTATATTTATTAACAATGCCAGAATATTTTATCTGCAGATACATACAGCCGTAGGAGGATTAAATACTGAATTGTTGTAACCATACTATTGTATGTGGTGATGGTTTATTTTAGCTGTCTGTGGTTTATAGTGTGTATCTGCTCTGTCTTCAGACCAAAATACCCTATCAAAAGATAGCGCCTTTAAGAATATAAAAGTCCTCCAAACTGTAGCTAATTAGTGTTAATAAGCTGGTATCTCAAATTTCCAGAACCTGTTGTCGTCCAGATAATTAGCATAACTGACGCGGTATTTGACCAAAATACAACTTAATAATATATTTGAGAACAATAAACTAATAGGATATTTTAAAATATTCTCAGAATTTGTATTTCAATATAACAAAAATACCATGTTATAGGTATTTTATATATTTTTGAGGTGTTTTATTATTACAGCTGAATAAGTTTGTAATAATTAATTACATTTAAACTACAGTTTTTATATTATATGGATTTAATCCACGTTTCAATGGAAGAATTTAAATTTAATCATTCACCTTGATTATTGTTAAGTGTTTAACTTATAACAATGAATTCAAAAGAACAAACATAAACAATAAGTATAAAATAGTTGATGTATTTTAGATGTGGTCTGACGATAACGATGAAAAACTTGTTACATTGGTCGAACTATTTGAACAACAGTGAACTGTTAGAGCTGATTCAACACAGGGGACTGCTAGTGTTGATAATGTTACTGGTTATGACACCACTGAGGGGACTGCTAGTGCTGCTGTTGTTACTGGTTATGACACCACTGAGGGCACTGCTAGTGCTGATAATTTGACTGGTTATGACATAACTAAGGGGACTGCTAGTTCTGATAATGTTACTGGTTATGACAACACTAAGGGACTACTAGTGCTGATAATGTTACTGGTTAAACACCACTGAGAGGACTGCTAGTGCTGATAATGTCACTGGTTATGACACCACTGAGGGGACTGCTAGTGCTGATAATGTCACTGGTTATGACACCACTGAGGGGACTGCTAGTGCTGATATTGTTACTGGTTATGACACCACTGAGGGGACTGCTAGTGCTGATAATGTCACGGGTTATGACACCACTAAGGGGACTGATAGTACTGATATTGTTTATGGATATGACACCACTTAGGGGACTGCAAGTGCTGATAATGTCACTGATTATGACACCGTACTACTAGAGGGGATTTCTAGTGCTGACTTGACGAGTGCCGACATTGGTACTGTTTATGATATCACAATCGCAGAGGGAACTGCAATTGCTGATAATGCTACTGGTTGAGACTAAAATTCACAGGGACACTGCTAGTTCTGATAATGCTCTAAGGGGACTGCTAGTTCTGATAATGTTACTGGTTATGACAACACTAAGGGACTACTAGTGCTGATAATGTTACTGGTTAAACACCACTGAGAGGACTGCTAGTGCTGATAATGTCACTGGTTATGACACCACTGAGGGGACTGCTAGTGCTGATAATGTCACTGGTTATGACACCACTGAGGGGACTGCTAGTGCTGATATTGTTACTGGTTATGACACCACTGAGGGGACTGCTAGTGCTGATAATGTCACGGGTTATGACACCACTAAGGGGACTGATAGTACTGATATTGTTTATGGATATGACACCACTTAGGGGACTGCAAGTGCTGATAATGTCACTGATTATGACACCGTACTACTAGAGGGGATTTCTAGTGCTGACTTGACGAGTGCCGACATTGGTACTGTTTATGATATCACAATCGCAGAGGGAACTGCAATTGCTGATAATGCTACTGGTTGAGACTAAAATTCACAGGGACACTGCTAGTTCTGATAATGCTCTGAGGGGACTGTTAGTGCTTTTAATGTTACTGTTTATGACACCACACTCACAGAGGGAGCATTTTGTGCTGATTCGACGGTGAGTACCGACAAAAAAATGTAAATTGAATTATATTTCAAGTTCCAATGAGGACATTCCCTTTTAAGTGAGTTTGTAAATAAAAGAGCTGATTTAACAGAGGGGACTGCCAGTGCTGATAATGTTACTGGTTATGACACCACTGGGGGACTGCTAGTGCTGATATTGTTACTGGTTATGACACCAATGAGGGGACTGCTAGTGCTGATAACGTTACTGGTTATGACACCAGTGAGGGGATTGCCAGTGCTGATATTGTTACTGGTTATGACAACACTGAGGGCACTGTAAGTCCTGATAATGCTACTGGTTGTGACATCAAATTCACAGAGGGGACAGCTAGTGCTCTTAATGTTACTGGTTGTGATACCAAATTCACAGGGGACACTGCTAGGGCTGAATTGATGATTGCCGACACCAGTACTGTTAATGATACCATAATCTCTGAGGGAACTGTTAGTGCTTTCAATGTTACTGGTTATGACACCAAAATCACAGAGGGAACTTTTTGTGCTGATTTGACATTGAGTACCGACAAGACAATGTAATTGTTCATGACTCCAATACAAAAACACTTATGAAACACAAACGTCTTTCAACAAGGAAGAAATTGAAATATATTTCAAGCTCCGATGAGGACATTCCGTTTTAAGCGAGTTTGTAAATAAAAGAGCTGATTCAACAAAGGGGACCGCAAGTGCTGATAATATTCCTGGTTATGACACCACTGAGGGGACTGCTAGTGCTGATAATGTTACTGTTTATGATACCACTAAGGGGACTGCTAGAGCTGATATTGTTACTGGTTATGACACCACTAAGGGGACTGCTTGTGCTGATATCGTTACTGGTTATGGCATCATTTAGGGGACTGCCAGTGCTGATAAAATTAATGTTCATGACACCACTGAGGGGACTGCTAGTGCTGATAATTTGACTGGTCATGACACCACTAAGGGGACAGCTATAGCAGATATAGTTACTGGTCATGTCACCACTAAGGGGACTGCTAGAGCTGATAATGTTAATGGTTATGACACCACTGATGGGACTGCTAGTGCTGATATTGTTACTGGTTATGACACCACTGACTGAGGGGACTGCTAGTGCTGATATTGTTACTGGTTATGACACCACTGACTGAGGTGACTGCTAGAGCTGATAATGTTAATGGTTATGACACCACTGATGGGACTGCTAGAGCTGATAATGTTAATGGTTATGACACCACTGATGGGACTGCTAGTGCTGATATTGTTACTGGTTATGACACCACTGAGGGGACTGCTAGAGCTGATATTGTTACTGGATATGACACCACTGAAGGGGCTGCTAGTGCTGATATTGTTACTGGTTATGACACCACTGAGGGGACTGCTAGTGCTGATATTGTTACTGGTTATGACACCACTGAGGGGACTGCTAGTGCTGATATTGTTACTGGTTATGACACCACTGAGGGGACTGCTAGTGCTGATAATGTTTATGGATATGCCACCACTCAGGGGATTGCAAGTGCTGATAATGTCACTAATTATGACACCGTACTCATAGAGGGGATTTCTAGTGCTGATTTGCCGTCATTGGTACTGTTTATGATATCACATTAACAGAGGGAACCGCGATTGTTGATAATGCTACTGGTTGTGACACCAAATTTACAGGGGACACTGCTAGTGCTGAATTGATGATTGCCGACACCCGTACTGTTAATGATATCATTATCTCAGAGGGGACTGTTAGTGATCTTAATGTTACTGGTTATGAAACCACAATTACAGAGGGAATTTTTTGTGCTCATTTGACATTGAGTACCGACAATGTAATTGTTTATGACTCAGATACAAAGACACTTATCAATATCGTGCGATTATTATCATACATTATCTGTAGATATTATATACAGAACCGAAAAGCAAATCTTAATTCAATGATGTATTATTCTGGCTAATAAAATATGGAGCTATATACTGCTTATGTTGAACGCCATAATACTGTATTGTTTTATACTATAGTCATCATCTCAATTTAACATCTATATGATGTTTGTTTTGAATGCCACAATATTGTATTGTTATATACCACAGTTTTAATATCAATGTAATCATGGTTTATTTACTTGCATAAACAGCCAGTGTGTATTATCGTCAGATACAAGGTTCTGGCAGTAATTATGACAATCACCGTCGAAAAATGAGATACGCCAAACTGACGCATTGCAAGATAGCAGGTTCTGGCTGATAAGTATTTCAATTATGTCTGTTAATGGTTTAAAGCCAGAATCTATTATCAACAGATACTATGTTCTACCTGCATGTTTTAATTGCAAAACAGGCGATTTTATAGAGCCAAACTAAAATAGGCTACTACAGTCACCATTTTTAGGCTAATTGATTCAAAACATTTAAATAAGTTTAAATAATGTTATAATGCATAACATAGTCGAAAATTACCAAGAAACAATAATTCAATAAAAAATGAGAACATTTTCTTTTGTTCCTGAAAAATTCCATAATATGCAGATACGAGGTTCTGGTTTTGAACAGACGATATATATGTTTCTTCTAGATGAATAAGTCCAGATTCTTATATAAATGTATTAATTCGGTCAAGCCAAAAAATGCAATTTTAAGAGAGCTTTATAGATAAATTTTGCAATTCACCAACTGGAGTTGAGTCCCTTTAAATTATATAATGGCTTATCAGTCATAAATTTCACCCATGGTCAAATGGTTACTCAACAGACAAAGTGTTTATATAATGGTGTGAGCATCATTGAATGTTCAGGCTTTCCATTACAACATATTATTTAAACGAAAGTGATCCATTCGAAAATTGCCTAGTGTATGTTACAATAAAACTGTCACTGTGAATTTTAAAGTGTATAGAGCTATATCGACCGATATTTTTTTAAAAGTTTCAAAAACTGAAAAACAATTATGCTTTCATATCCATTAGATCATCTTTCACTTCAGTTTTATCGGGAACTCTCTCTGTGATTTATTGGACATGCACACTGTCCATTTTCATATGAAAGTGTTCTAGAACACCCTATGAAATTATAAAAATCATCTATTTTTCGACGATTGAATCAAAGTACAGGGAACCCATCCAAAGTTTTAATTTGCAATTAAGGTAGTCTAGTATCATACTTAAAACGATGCAAGTAATTATTTTGACATTAAATGACTGTTAGAATATAGCTCTATACACTTTAATACAAAGATTCTCTTGACATGCTCCTATTTGTTCAAGGTATTGCATACACCTCTTTGATTAATCTCGTTGACAGTTGATCTCATCAGGGGTTACACCATAAACTTTATCAGCGGTACAGTCTGGTATACCATCACATGTTTTACCACATTGACCTGATGGACAGACAATGTCCGTCTTGAGTGGACATTGAGGTACTGCAAGGGAACATATAATACATTACATATTTTGTTAGTACACACATTAAAGGCATACAAAATGATAAATTGCATACTGCTGCAATAAGTTGAAAGATCTGATGCAAACACTAACACAGAGCAACATAAATGCCTGTTTGGTGAACCAGTGGGGCACACAGAGGTTTGTGGTGTTGTATATTAGAGCGTATTGTTTGCTTGGGAAATGATGCTGTGGTGATGACATCCCACCTTCTGCATACTCTAACTTACGAGGAATAGTTCAGTACAGCTTGTTACCACAACAGCATGCCAACGTCTGTGGTCTAGACATGAAAAACACGAACTTATCCAATAAACACAAGTTTTAAAAAGGCCCTATACCCATAGACAAATTACCCGATAGTAATCTTTTTGGTGAATGACATTGCTAATGTGCCATACATGTTGGCTAGGAGTCTGTACACTGCCTTCACTAGTAGCTAGCGGGCAGGCACATTTGCATATGAATACCCCTGTAAACAAACAGTTTATTGCTACAGTCTGTTCAAAGTCAAATAAGAACGATTATAAACATAAACTCGTCAGTGAGGTAAACTATGGGTGTAACTAAGTTAACTGTAGTCCCTGCTATTCTTTTGAATGGAGTAGTTCCTTGATTAGTATAACTTATAGATTGAACAGCAAGTTCAAATACATACGACAATAAGTGAGAATACATATGACAGTAAGTTAGAATACATACGACAGTAAGTTAGAATACATATGACAGTAAGTTAGAATACATACGACAGTAAGTTAGAATACATAGGACAGTAAGTTAGAATACATACGACAGTAAGTTAGAATACATACGGTAGTAAGTAAGAATCCATACGGCAGTAAGTTAGAATACATACGGCAGTAAGTTAGAATACATACGACTGCAAGTTAGAATACATACGACAGTAAGTTAGAATACATACGACAGAAAGTTAGAATACACACAACAGTAAGTAAGAATACATACGACAGTAAGTTAGAATACATACGACAGAAAGTTAGAATACATACGACAGTAAGTTGGAATACATACGACAGTAAGTTGGAATACATACGACAGTAAGTTGGAATACATACGACAGTAAGTTGGAATACATACGACAGTAAGTTGGAATACATACAACAGTAAGTTGGAATACATACGACAGTAAGTTAGAATACACACGACAGTGAGTTAGAATACACACGACAGTTAGTTAGAATACATACGACAGTAAGTTGGAATACATACGACAGTTAGTTAGAAAACATACGACAGTAAGTCGGAATACATACGACAGTAAGTCGGAATACATACGACAGTAAGTTAGAATACATACGACAGTAAGTTAAAATACATACGGCAGTAAGTGAGAATACATACGACAGTGTTGTTCATCTGCTCCATCATTACATTGTTGTATACCATCACACACCTCAGCACATGTGGCCATGTCAGAACAATATACTTCTCCTAGTTTACATTGTACACCTACAATATTGATTGTCAACACTAAACGAAGACCTTCAAACATACACGCCATCACATATCAGAGCACCATCAAAAGAAATATATGGAAAAACAACTGTCTTTTACGATATTGCCGTAATATGCATGAGATGCTTACGCAGGATCCTTGGAATCACATGGCAAGACAAGGTCACCAACAACGAAGTTTTGAAAAGAGCAGGTAGGTATTCTGCCATTTACGCCTTACTGCGAGAGAGACGTCTTCGCTGGCTTTGTCATGTGCGAAGGATGGATGACGGTCGCATCCCTAAAGACCTACTCTATGGCAAGCTCGCCTCAGGTTCAAGAAAGAGAGGTCCTCCGCTTGAAGGCTTGCTTAATTACACCAACATATGGGAAGGCACTGCAGAAAACAGAGCCTTCTGAAAGAAAAAGGTATGCTGGGGTATGGTCACCAGTGATATAGCATTCTACGAACAAAACAACACCAAGAGAGCATAGAGAAAAAACATTCAGCAAGCTACAATACAAGAAACAGAAACAGAACATACAACAGCCTTTGTATGCCAGGGCTGCAGCAGAGCATGCAAATCCAGAAGAGGCGCACCAACAACTTCTCAAGACGGCTATGACTGACGGATGCCTACCACACATGTTATTGTACTTGTGATACTTTGGCATATCCACGTGGAAAGCATGTGCACATACATACAATGACACCTCCTTTTGGCGTTGACATAGCTATTCAGCATAAAGCACGCATTTAAGCAACGCATAATTGACAAACACGTGGTACAAAACTTCTGTTTGAAAGTTTGACAAAAGCATAAATGACATTTCGTGAACAAGTACATACAGTAACATATTATGACAACTACGGTGTTCTGTACTACGCAGAGTACAGTAATGGTGGCTTAGAATGAGAAGGTCGTTAGCCTATTTTCATGAAAATCGGAACTAAGCAACTTGTCATGTTGACCAAACTGAAGTTGAAATAACTTGTTTAACATAAGTAAAGAGTAATTTTCGGACAGTTTTTTTCTCAACTATCGTTTTTTTGTACTAATGACCTTCTCATACTTAGCCAGTGATATGTTTATCAATCGTGAATGAGCATTTAGTGCAGATACACTAGGGCAACCTTCGACCATACCGTCTTTGATGTGACTGTCCGCTCAGAAGAGGGAAGATCTGACAGGACAGGAAAATTAAGGGAACTGCCAAATGACATCAACTTTTGACGACATGAAGATAATTTTAAAACAACACACCAATATGTTGTAATACAAGGGTCTGACCAAACAACATCACTGGATGTCCAGCATAATTCCAAACTTGATCTAAGGTATATCAACGAAAAAGTTCTTTGTTTCAAGTTGTTTTTAATTCTATGCCGCCCAGGAGGCGGCATAGAGTATGAAAGGGTGCAAGCAGATGTCCCAGGAGGATACAAGATTTGATTGGTTATAACGCTGTTGGACTCGCCCGTCAGGGGTAAAATAGGATGATAAATGTTCGGTAGGTACTAAAGTCCAAGTCCCAGGAGGATACAAGATTTGATTGGTTATAACGCTGTTGGACTCGCCCGTCAGGGGTAAAATAGGATGATAAATGTTCGGTAGGTACTAAAGTCCAAATCAGTTCGGAACGGGTGTTTATATAACGGCTACATATGTTGCAATTTGCGGGTCTTAGCAGGGGCTATTAAAAAGTAAAAAAAAAACTATTTGCGCGGAGCGGCGATTTTCCTTTCGAACTTTTATGGAACATGTTAAATACTTTCATGTCTGTCAGATATTTTTTAGTTATGATTTTCGATTTTTTCCAGTTCTTAGGTTTTGTCTTAATCTAAATTTGATAAATGCAAGTGTTTTTTTAATCTCTATGTTTCTTTATTTATGTATGTCAGAATAGTTTGTTTTGCCAAAATTTAAACGGGTAAATATAGCTTGCCAACATTGAACTGACACTTCTTATTTACAAAATATTCATATGCGCTCCTATACTGCTGCCAAATGGAACTAGTTCTATGCATATTTTAAACTATGTTGAACGTATTAATTCGCAATAAATTTACTTATCAAGCTCACAAACCACGAAATAACAATGTCCTTTAGTGTCAGTTTCACGTTGTCAGGCTATACCACGTTATTGGAATACACTTTGTTATTTTATGAAACATGCTAAATGCCATCTGTGAAGCATTAATCAATATTATAATGGTGCTCATATTTCTAAAACATGTTATGTTCATTTGAATAAATATTTCAATAGAAAATAGAATGTTTTCATGTTTTCTATTCTTTCCTGGTGTTTCACTGCCTTCAAGTTTTTAACCAGGTTTTCCAAAGGAAAACTCTGGTTATTAGATTGCTGAATGTCGGCGGGCCTTAACAATTTCTTCTGTGCACAACTCCTCCTACATTTCTTCATAGATTTCAACCAAACTTTCAGAGAATGATTGTCATCATGTGACCTGGTGCATATTATCAGGGTTTTATGATTCAACCAATTTTGACGGAGTTATGGCCCTTGAAACAGAAAAAATTGGCCGCTTTCCTTATGTCGCACGGTACTCAAAGTACACGACATAGAGTCATGAAACCTTCACAGAAATGGTCAGGATGTTTTCTCTACACCTGGGGTTTCACTCCCCTTTCAGTTTAGTACATCCAGAGTTATTAGCCATTGAAATGGTGTAAAATAGCCATTTTTGACTTGTTTCACATGCTACTCAAAAAGTATTTGACCTAGGATCATGAAACCTTTATAGAAATGTTTGACAGCATGTACTCTAGTGCACCTGGGGTTTCACTCCCCTTTCAATTTAGTACAACCAGAGTTATTGCCCTTGAATTAGTGAAAAATACCCATTTTCAGCAATCTTAAGTTTTTGCAGCGTACACTCAACACATGAGAATAACTTCCCTTGTGCATCACACATCACGCCGGAATTTTAGTTTGTTTACAAGTTTCTACCAATACCTTTTACTAAATAAAAAGATTTACTTAAAAAGAACTAGCGGCATCTTTGATGCCCAGCATCAACATTTCACTTGTATTATTTATACAACGTTAATGAACATCACATGGAACAATAACGCCAACTTTGTTAATACAACCAGGAAACGGTCCCTGATCACGTCTTTCTTGTTCTAATATTTATGTTTAGTTTTGCCTTCTGTACCCCATTTGTTACCTGTATAATATTTGAGCATTTAAGAAAATTATGTACCATGTGAGTGCATATTATATATTTCTGGATATTTGATTTAAACAGACTAAAACACTCACCACAGTTGCGTTCGTCTGCTCCTGACTTACAGTCTTTGACACCATCACAAACACGTGCACACGCACCATCCGGGCAACGCAAGTGTCCCTCCCGACACACTGGTGCTACAACACGATATAACTTGTGATATATCTGAATACTGTCGACACTGTTACATCAACATGTACAAGTTGACGTCTAGAACATGGTGGTACTTTAATATGTTGGATATAAGCCCTACACGTTTGGAGTATTTTAAAAATCATAAAGATGTTCACCCGTACCCCTAGATTATAGTGAATAAAAGTTGATTGACGCAACGTTTTGTATTGAGATTTTTACCTTACTGAAATTTTCATATTTCTGACCTGTCACATTTCTGGGACAAAAATACTGACCCATCTGAAATAAAATTCTGAACCCGCGCATACGACTACTGCAAACTTACTTTTTAGCACATGTAATGGTTTATGATATTATACATCATGAAACCTCCCAGAAACCAGTCAAACCACACAATTAATGAATTCGTCCCACTGAGCACTTCAAAAGTTTGCTCTCGACGACGTAGTCCCGATTTAGATAAAGACGCTTCGGGAAGCATCGAGAAAACGTGGATATCACACATTTTCTAATGATTATCTCGGGGACCATTTTATCCGATTCCGGGACTGCATCGCCGAGACAAAAGCATCTCAGTGGGACCAAAGCATTAATGGTGGTGTGATACGTTTAAAAAAAGTGTTAATGTATAATACTGCTGATAATTACAAAATGTATATACAAGCTATTATATAAACGTTGAGCGGCAACATCTACAAAGACGAAGTTTCCTTAAGATAAATG
Organism: Spisula subtruncata; assembly: GCA_963678985.1. Taxonomy (NCBI): domain Eukaryota; kingdom Metazoa; phylum Mollusca; class Bivalvia; order Venerida; family Mactridae; genus Spisula; species Spisula subtruncata. The sequence continues at coordinate 24,133,533 of OY787663.1, forward strand.
GAATGTGTCCTAGTAATGTAATTAGTACTCGGACGTTTTAAACTGTTCATTTAAGATAAAATGGATACATGAAAGGGGCGACCAGAAAGTATGCGGATTTGTACTTTAAAACCGAATTTTTGAACAATGTGTTTGCTCAAAGTCTAAGAGTTCTCCGTCTTTATCCCTTCCTTTGCTGTTGCTGTGTTATGTCTATTTAGCCCTCTCTTACCTCTGGGTAGGAAATACAACACCATGCGTTCGTTCTTAATACTGTAAGTAAATAGTGAAAGCCAACATTTTGAAGTCGCCATACTTTGTGATCGACCCATGTATTGCCGTATCTCAGTTTTCAACAAGAACGTCTTAAAATGTCAACAAAAGATACGAAGTAGTCATTAGTTGAAAGGAAATATAAAAAGATTTACCACAAAATAGTTCATCTTCCAAGCCAGGACATTCTGGTATATCATTACATACAGTAGCACATGTTCGTCCGTCCGAACATCTTAGCTCGTATTTGCCACATTGTTGCGCTGGAGTATAAATGTTTGGTTCCACTACACTAGACTAAATGTCACCAGTTCGAACCCTAGATGCTTGACAAGAGATTTCAATCAAGTGCATTTGTTTTCTACATTGAGACATGGATGCGGGTGTTGGTAAAGCCTGTACCCCACTGGATCTTTTTTGCTTCGACGATGTATTCCCGCTTTAGATAAGTGAAATTTTTGAGGCATCGGTAAAAGGGATTTCACATTTTTAATGAAGTGCCCGAAGCTTCCCCTAGACCACGAGGACACTTTTCCCGATGCCTTCCCATGCATGAAATCGGGAGTACATCGCCGAGGCAAAACTGCTCAGCGGAACTTAGGCTTAACTAAGTTTCAATGGCAATAGCTAACCTCTGACCACCGTACATGATATACATACAGTAAGGAAATGGTGTAACATCATATAGATAGCACTTCCAGAGATATCTGATTTTAAACTACTAGTATTGGTAGCAACACATTCTGGAATGCTTTTGCATCATCATCGAGGATATGTCAGCGACAATATTCATTTCTCGTTATTTAAGGGCAGCTGGTCGTGCAACATAATATTGGCAGAATTTTACAAAATGTAATTTAGATTTGTATATACATGTATTTCGCAGCTTGGAACGAGTAAAAATCATTTACATGGGACGAGCCAAATGATCGAAATAAACCGGCAGCTCGACAAAGCGCTGTGATATATGTATACAACATATATTTAGCTAATTCGCCGGAACTTTGAAATTTGCTCGAAATAAGCCGGATGCTCGTAATAACGAAGTTTTACTAAGTATGAACTACTTACTAGCTTGAGTTGTTTACTTACGACAATCATGTTCATCATCAAGCATTGGACATTGTGGTACACCATCACATACAAATTCTAGAGGTATACATGTGGGGATCTGTAATTCTTTCACTCGTGGGTCAAACTTACATATGTAGTTCTGTTCATACGTACACGTAGCTGAAGATAAGCCAATATTATTACAATAAACTGATATAAAAGTATAAGCACGTGTACACAGCTTTTCGGCCAAATCTATCTTCTAATATTGATAAAAAAATGCTTAGATATCCGTGAAGTAGAATCAGGAAACATGTTTTGAATAGTTCCAGTTGTCGTTAAGTTTCGCGTTATTCAAAGTTCAGGAAATAAGAGACAAATCCTTGAAGAGCTGGTGTCAGAGTGTCTATTATCAGAATTTATATTTACAAAGTAATCTAAGGTAAGGGTCAAACCGTCAAAATGAGAAGTCACAAACAAGTCAAAATGACTCCGTATTGCGTCTCGGCATCATTGGGCCAATGGCGTTCCTTATCACAAGAGTCCGTTTTCTTATCGCATGTACGCAATTTCGTGTTTGCAAGCAAGTATGGAATACATTTTTGTAATGTAAAATCATTTATTTCGATGGGATATAATTTCGTGGTTTTAATAAAAAAAGACCAATTCGATGGGACGTTAATCCATCGATTTTGCATTTCAGGAAATAAATACAAGGGTCAAAAATTATTGTTCGTTGGGATTAGATTTCGAACTCAACGGAATTTAATCCCCACGAAAATTAATGATGTTACAGTATTTGTATGTATTGCCTTGGTCCCACTGAGACTTTTTGGGCATCGACGATGTAATCCCGAGTCAATAAATGGGCATAGAAAAGCATCGGGAAAAGAGTCCTCGTGGTTTAGGGGAAACTTCAGGGTAGTCATTAGAAAATTGTTATATCCCTGTTTCCGATGCCTCCCGCAGTTTATTCATTAACACTAAGGCAAAACAATGCTCAGCGGGACCAATGCGTTTATGAGTGCAAACCTTGAATGGACTGGTAAAAATCTCGATGTAATGCCTCGTTATGGTTACGTCTAACACGTCCAGAATCTCGCTGTGAAACCACGAGGTTCCATTCCAGTAGACAATATAAACAAATCAAGACCAAAACCATAGTCTGAAAAAGGCACACATATACTTGTATACATGTATATAGTAATCCAAAGAATTCTAGCAATAGCCAAACGTCGATAATGAAAGACAATGTTATATCTTTCTTGCAAATGCTATTTTGATTCTCCTATTATTGGTTAAGCTGGTTTCTTCGTTGGTTGAAAGAGGGTAAACTATTATTTGGGGCTGAATGTTTTCCTAACCAGCCTCATATGCATTAATTAATACCAAGGACTAATTTTCTTTCCGACAAATGTTAAAACACTTTTCAACAATACATTATAAACCACTGTACATGTACAGTACCATAGACACGGGAGGAGGTATACAATTGCATGATCGAGTATGAATATAGGGGATGTATGCTATACATTATTACACACAAATATAAGTAAACACATAGTATACTTAATCTATCAGAGGATCACATCTCTGACACACGGATTCCCGACGAGCGTCGATGGGAGCCACGTGTGTTCAGAATGAACCATGTAGACTACCAAACGTTGCTCTACGACGCAACCACCTGATAAAAGGAAACTTTGTAGGCCAAAGACAACCTGACAAAGAGTATCAGGGACCTTGGTGAGATAGGTCTATCAATCGACGAGACGCATATACATTGTATCAGCCAAAGCCAGGACCAAGAGGAGGAGAGATCATTGCAGCCTTATGTCCCACCGGGGACGAAGTTGAATAAGAATCAGTACATTTGTAATAAATGAAAACAATAGAAGTTACGTTTACCTTGTAAATCTTGTAAACATCCATGATAAAAAAAACGTATTGTTTGATATTTTAGTCGAACAAAACCCTACGTACGTTTTGGTGAGGTTAATGTAATTAAATGAGTTTACAATTAAATGTTCAAACGTCAGTTTTACACGTGTGTGTCGTCGGTAATGTTAATACCATGCGGAAGTATACAATAAATTGTATCACATGAAAACCAATCATTAGGTTTGTGGTTATTGGTAAACTATTTGGGACACCAATACAAAATATAACAACAAACATTACCGACATACCAGGTCAATCTGAAGTGATCAGAACGTGTTTTGACACTGACTGCTTAAAACCGGTGGTTGCTACATTCAGATACACATGCATACATGTTTTACTAATACACTGTATATGTATGCATTATTCATTGTTTATGTGGTCCGAGCATGCTATAACCAACGGTTTAAGCCTATGTCCCACTAAACATTGTTTACCTCTAGGATGTACGACCATGCCATAGTCCCACTGAACATGGTTTGCCTCGAGGATGTGCGACCAAGTCTATGTCCCGCTGAACATGGTTTGCCTCGAGGATGTGCGACCAAACCTATGTCCCACTGAACATGGTTTGCCTCGAGGATGTGCAACCAAGCCTATGTCCCGCTGAACGTGCTTTGCCTCGGGGATGTGCGACCAAGCCTATGTCCCGCTGAACGTGCTTTGCCTCGAGGATGTACGACCATGCCAATGTCCCACTGAACATGGTTTACCTCTAGGATGTACGACCATGCCTATGTCCCACTGAACATGGTCTGCCTCGAGGATGTACGACCATGCCTTTGTCCCACTGAACATGGTTTACCTCTAGGATGTACGACCAAGCCTATGTCCCACTGAACATGGTTTGCCTCGAGGATGTGCGACCAAGCATATGTCCCACTGAACATGGTTTGCCTCGAGGATGTGCGACCAAGCCTATGTCCCACTGAACATGGTTTGCCTCGAGGATGTGCGACCAAGCCTATGTCCCACTGAACATGGTTTGCCTCGAGGATGTGCGACCAAGCCTATGTCCCACTGAACATGGTTTGCCTCGAGGATGTGCGACCAAGCCTATGTCCCACTGAACATGCTTTGCCTCGAGGATGTACGACCATGCCTATGTCCCACTGAACATGGTTTACCTCTAGGATGTACGACCAAGCCTATGTCCCACTAAACATGGTTTGCCTGGAGGATGTACGGCCAAGCCTATGTCCCACTGAACATGGTTTGCCTCGAGGATGTGCGACCAAGCCTATGTCCCACTGAACATGGTTTACCTCTAGGATGTGCGACCAAGCCTATGTCCCACTGAACATGCTTTGCCTCGAGGATGTGCGACCAAGCCTTTGTCCCACTGAACATGCTTTGCCTCGAGGATGTGCGACCAAGCCTATGTCCCACTGAACATGGTTTACCTCGAGGATGTGCGACCAAGCCTATGTCCCACTGAACATGGCTTACCTAAAGAATGTACGCCAAGCCTATGTCCCACTAAACATGGTTTACCTCGAGGATGTACGGTCAACAGGTTATATAGCGGTGTATATGTCACCGACGTTATGCGCTGGTCACATCCCTGTAGGCATTCGAACTTCCGAAGAACCAAATGTAATTCCTCACAGCTGGTGAGTGTTCCTCAGTGGGACATAGGTATTATAAAACAGCACGTTATATCATTATAATTTATTAAATATTGATACATGTAATTGTTGTTTTATACATGTTTCAAAACAGTGAAAGCACTAATTGATCAATTAGGTTGGGAAACCGTTAACCTGTATGATCATAAGGTCATCGCATCGTCGCACGATTTGTCTATACAGCTCTGTTCTTCTATTGGCGATGGCTTCTGTTGTACAAGGTAAGCCTTAGATCTCACGGTTCCGCTTTAACCGATATAATGTTTCAATGTAAATAATCAAATCCCCCTCCCACACTTTCTGAAAACATTGGATTATAAGATTCAAGTGGCTTAATGTGAAGCTGTATACAGACGTATTTGTATCAAACATTGTATAAGGGAGGTTGCGAAACTTGAACGTGTAACGTGTACATACCACTAGTGAAAGTTCCGTCATTTTCGTTTGTCTTGGGTATATTTACCAGTTATTGCAAAAAGGCCGATGGGATCAGAATGTCGTTTCTACAAGTAACAGACGTGTGGCAGGCAAAACTAAATGATGTACTATGTCACTTAGGTATGTACACTACCCACAAGTTCTAACCCGCCACCTTACATTTTTCGCCATAACTTTTTTATTTAAGTATGTACCCGCATGAAATTTTGCATACCCGACTACCCGTACTTGAATCCTAGATGCAGTTAATTATAAATTTATTTTGGACAGAAAACGGTTATGATTGTTGTCACAGTCGTGTTACGTAATGGGGTATTTTTTACCAATTCACAAAAATACCCAAACTTTTGATGACAGTGTGCACAAATCAACACCTGGAAAGCACGTTTTCATAAACATTTTGACATAACTGATTCCTCTCCTATACGAAAAACACGTTACATGTCATGATTTGCTCCAGACGAACTCTGCTGAAGAGTAACAACCTTCGAACAAAATGAGAAAAAAGGCTTTGTCAAAACGGTTGGTTTTGCAAAATCACGCTTTTATGTCAATATTCACAAAACTAAGTTTGTTGTTAATAAAAAACAGAGATAACCACTTAAACTACAAAAACAAACCTAAAATAATATTCTCGTGAAATTAAAAAAAAGGGCCGCAACTCTAACGAAAGTCATAACATTCCGACAGGTCTGTCGCATTCTCTGTTGATACAATTTGGCTGTTACAGTATTTGTGTTTTTCGCGAAGGAAATTCATACTTTTAATCAAAACCGTTCGTGAGCACGTGATTTCCGTTGCGTATTTCTTACACGTGTAACCATGCTATCTTACGTAACATGTCTAACGTGGTAAATTCAACTGCAAGTAGGCCAATTATCAACACATATTTGACTTTAATACATCTTTATACGTACGTATGTGGATGTTCATGCTAAAAGATGCATATTGAAAAAAGTATTTAAAAAAATGAAACATTGACACCTACGAAATGTGTTCCAGGGATTTTTCGAAATCCCGTGAGTGTTCCTATCGAGTGGATTTTAGGATGTAAAGTGTTTTTCAAGATAAGCAGTTATCAAAAATGCCGATTTCGCTCATGTGCGCGTAAATTTTGGTGCACATGCACTGCACGTGCAAAAATACGTCATTACGCAATACGCCAAATGCACCGAGTTTAGCCACAATACCGCTAAATTAAACTAACTATCAGCTGTATCTACTGAACATGTATCGGTATGCGAAATCTCAATTGAATATACCAATTTTTGATACTACAGGACTGAAATACCTAAGTGGCGGGTTAGCATTTTTGGGCAGTGTACACTCAGGGACAAAAGAAACGCAAAACATATAAAATGTTATTTTTCGAAGTTATTATTTATTTTAATTAACTGAAACTTTACATAGTCATTGGTGAAATATCAGGGGGACATACTGTAAAATTTCATTCATTTCTGTAATTGAATAATATTTTTACATAGGTTTTAATCTAACAGTCCAACATTGCAAGAATCACATATTTGTCACATTCATTATCTGGTGTAAGCACCACGAACACGAATGCACTTTCAACATCCACGCCTCATCCATGACATGATATTTGTTATGTATTGTTGTGGTATAATGTTTCACTCCCGAATAAAGGCCTTCCGTGTGCTTTAAAGCCAAGAAAAACATAGGCTAAGTTTCAAATTATTGTTAATATAAATCGATTGTTTATTACCAACCAATTGCGAACTACTAAACTGTACATGCATGTTAATGATTTCAGTTGTTGGAAAAATGAACAAGGAAACACGTACATATGCTCATTATAGATTAATTTAGTCAGTGTTAATGATACTGTTTGTAAACTATTGAAGAGGTGTGATGTTTATTGGCTAAATATTAACGACTTTGAAGTGTATCGTTATCGTCTTCAATGTAAAATGAAAAGCAAATGAATCAAAATGAACGTGCGATATTTTGAAAAATGAACTTTGATTTTTCAAATAGGTTGTCTTTTTGGCCTATCCATGGGCTCTTATGTATCCTAGCAGTAATTCTTGCTCGTCGGGAGCGGTATTTTGTTATAAAGCATACGTATGGTCACGTCTTGTCGTCGAGTGGTTATCCTTAATTTCCCTGTGTGTTTGCGGTCCTTAACCGTTCCAGAGACCTGGTATTGTTGATGTAGCCTTGTAATGACTGAAGGGTGTAATGAAATTGCCTGACAACATCTGTAGGACTCGAACCCGTTTGAAGCAGTCCAACTGCTTCAGACCACGTGTGTTCAGGAAAACATGGCATCTTTAAACTTCTTTTATATGTTTTTTGTTTGATGAGTTTCCATGAGTGTTATGGATACCCTGCCATTCGGCAATAGAAATGTTCCGCTTTGCGATTTTGCACGTGCTCCACGTGCAAAAAAATTGGTTTTACAATAAACTGGTATAAAACGGTTAAAATCACATTTAATTGTGTAGAAAAGTGCTGAGATATCAAGGTTGTAACCCATGTATCATTTACATCAAACAAAAACATTTTTTTTAGAAAATTATGACCCCCGAAAAGGTTTTGCGATTCTTTTGTCCCTTAGTGTATATGCGCGGGAAAACTGTGCAAACTATTCATGTATGAAGAGTCATGTCTCAAGTGTCACGTGATTTTGCATGCACATGTGCAGTTCTGCAAGCAAGTTCACGGACAAAAAACTCCCTAATCATGGTCATGTTATCGTGTAGCTATCAAACACGATAGTTTCGCAACCTCCTTATTAACTGGTATAATACTGCCCGGCGCACGTGACATTTATATACAGTCTAGGGCCACAAGTCCAAAACATTTTGTGAAAACGTCGTTTCGAAACTGAGTTTAGTTTTGACGGGTAACCAAATTTAAGGCATGACTTTAAAATGACAATATCGTGTCTTTTAACCATTGGCATTACTTGCCTAAAATACATAAAGACTCCACATACGAAGCAATAAATGTAAATCAAGCACCAAACATGGTCGGGAGGAAGAAAGAATGTAGGCAAGAACGAAAAAAAATCCATCTTTTTCAAATAGTTAACTAGTATTCAGAAATCAGAATAGCGCACATGTACATATGAAGCATTCATAGGATTGCCATAGCATGGTGTATTAAAGTATTTTGCAAATGTGTAATGTTGAGGCTCTTCCGAAAACAAGTAATCCATAAAAAACGTCATACACTTAAACGAATTTCTAATTGGCCACCCTAAAAAATATTATATCATCTGATAAATTGTATCAATAAATCTTAGGCTGTGTTATTTGTTCATTCCACGCAACCACTTATCTATTTCTGGAAAGAAATGGCGTATTCATATACAAAATCATCCATGCATAACGGTTGGTGCGAAATCGCTGTTTTGTACGTTGGCCTCGTGCGCAGCTTGGAATAGTATCGTATTTGGTATAAATATGTTTCCTGTAGATCGACTTATCTTTAAACACTATAATTTTTGAAAATGAGCCATGTGGAACGCGCTCATGACGTCAGATGCATGCATACATTGAACGAATTTCTGATTTGCCACGTGTTTTTATAAATTAGTTTTAAAAAATGCTTTTAGAAGAATATAAATAATCGAACCCCCGATACTGTCCAATTGTATTGATAGAAAATATGTTTCTCGCCGTAATTCGAGCTAAACCCCACGTTATTATAAATATCGCTTTTTACAAAAAGACGTTTTGACGTACATGTCTGGATTTTTATGCTTGTACTCGTCATTCTAACGGCCTCAGCGTGCCCCGTATTACTTATTCTCGCCAGTATTAACATCTTTCATTAAGTCAATCGACAGAGAACACATTTTGGCTGATTTCAAAAATCAAACATGTCGGGCACGTGAACCTCGTGCACGTAAGCTATTTTGCACTAACTGTTCCGCATGGATGATTTCATACATGCATGCGTAATTTATTTCTTGAAATCGATAGATAAGTGCAAAGAATGAAAATAACCACAATTTTAGAAATATTGACTGAATATATCTCATAATATAATATCACATTGGGTGGCCAATTAGAAATTCGTTTAAGTGTATAAGATGTCACGATTCTCGATTTTCGGCGATTTATAAAGAGAATGTTTTACAGACATGTCTTTGCCTTTAGTACAAGGGAAACCACATTTGGGCATTTACTTTTGGCACGGCGCTGTAGAAAAAAGAACTAACTCACATTACAAAACGTGTGTTTCATCAAACTAAATCTTTGAGTACATATTTATGTTTCAGATACAAAATGACCTAATTATTACACGAACTTAGTGACCAAAGTATTAAATCCGGGGTTGTTAAGTCTACTAAACATGCATTGTGGTGTATGTTTTTTTTTCACAGTCATTCGGTAACTATAGGTTATCAGAGTATAAGAGGCCAGACACTGTTATCTGGTGTCCTTATATGCCCCGTCTCGCATGCTTCACTTTATAAACCAGTAACGTTGTTCATGCAAGCACTGCACTTTGGACCATTGCATCGTCTGGATATATTAGTTTGTTCATGATAATATATTGGTTTCAAAAGGTAAGTTTAATGTTACAAAATGGCGTGAGGTTTTTTATATGGATTTTGGTGTACATTATCGCAGGTTGCAGTTAATTGGAAAATTATACTACAAACTATATTCTGGAAATACCATATTTTATCTTTGCTGATGTTCCCACGTCTAAGAGTAGATTCTCGCTGGACCATGGATTTCGAATGAATCCAATGCTTTTAAATAGCCGAGCTTAGCCTTTAATCGCAAGTTAGCTTTCTGCTGAAATATGGCAGACATATATATGAGTGCCACCACCCGGGTCTCCAGGTTAGACATTGTAGTGTATGTTTTTTTTTCACAGTCATTCGGTAACTATAGGTTATCAGAGTATAAGAGGCCAGACACTGTTATCTGGTGTCCTTATATGCCCCGTCTCGCATGCTTCACTTTATAAACCAGTAACGTTGTTCATGCAAGCACTGCACTTTGGACCATTGCATCGTCTGGATATATTAGTTTGTTCATGATAATATATTGGTTTCAAAAGGTAAGTTCAATGTTACAAAATGGCGTGAGGTTTTTTATATGGATTTTGGTGTACATTATCGCAGGTTGCAGTTAATTGGAAAATTATACTACAAACTATATTCTGGAAATACCATATTTTATCTTTGCTGATGTTCCCACGTCTGAGAGTAGATTCTCGCTGGACCATGGATTTCGAATGAATCCAATGCTTTTAAATAGCCGAGCTTAGCCTTTAATCGCAAGTTAGCTTTCTGCTGAAATATGGCAGACATATATATGAGTGCCACCACCCGGGTCTCCAGGTTAGACGGCAGCGCACTAACCACGGAGCTACGGAGGCAGAAAGTGTCTATAATGTCCGTATGGAGGTAATACCGTCCTTGGTCTCCTTAGGACTATGATACTGTCTCAAAATGTGTAGGACTGTCTTAACTAATTCATTTATACATCAACTATAAGCGAAATTTATTTACAATAAGAATACATGTGAAAATAATTTACATGTATTTAGATACTCGTTCATGAAACAAAACATTTAGAACACATCTGGAACAATGTCAACTCGCCCAACATTGTAAGACTAAAACTCAGACTTAGATTTAAAAGTGACAACATTTATAATCACTGCCATTTCTTTGATTAGATTTAACCATGTGTTTTATATGGTTATTTGTTGTACCCATTGAACATGTATACCCAATTATATCAACATCAATTCATTTATAACAACAAAAGAGTAAATAGAACATTTGACAATGTCAAGTCTAAGTGTGAGTTTTAGTCTTTCAGTATTGGTACATTTTCTAGTGGAATTGATCCAATAATTGTGAATCGGCTATGGTGGATTTCTGTTGCAATTGTCAATCATTTCAAGCTTCGCTTCGGGCCATATGCCATTCTAGCTCAAACTGCAAAGTCTGTAAACTTCCATATTGACTTCAATGTCATACATGCATATCATGTTTTATTTGTTAAACATCATCTTGTCCTGGGCGCACGATAGCTTATTTCAAATCGTTCCATCTTTCTTGTTATCATTGGCGCACTATAGTGTGCACTATATAGCAAATATTTGATTTAATCGATACTATGGTACCCAATGCGACAGCAGTTTATGTCTACTGATGTGGGAAGAGTCATTGTCCTGTGCCTTCATTCGTCTGCTCCTCCGTCCAATTGAAAATGTTAACCAAAACTATTTTGGAACTCAAATAGTTCTATTGTACTTCAAGACATCGCTTTCAAATTTGGAAACCTTGCATTGTCAACACCATGTAACCTTATCAAACATTTCAATAGAAGTATGCCCCCTTACTGACCGGGCTAGTTATTATGGACAATGCCTTCATCGGGACATTTATATATATTATATATAAAATAAGCGTTTATTGTGCGCATTCTTGCTTATTTTTGGGATGCTTCAATTTTTGTTAATAACGTCAATTATTAAAATGGTGTAGGCTAATTACTATCAATTTACCTGTTTTTATAAAATAGTTTAAAAAGTTACCAATTTTCGAGGGCTGTTTTCAGCTGTTAAGACGTTCAACCACCCTTTGACATTTTAACTTTCCCTGGTCATTTCGGCTACCTAATGAAGATTACATTCGAGTATCCCTGGGGAGACTATTTTTCCCTGTGGATGTGGCAGCCAGCATCGATCTGCGGCGTCCATTCCACACCTTGGTGGAGAAGATTATGTGGGTTATTCTTAATCAGAGTAATTAACCAGTGATCCAGAAGAGGGTTGAACCCGGTACCTCTGGGTCCCGAATCGCGTGCCCTACCTCTAGGCCACAACTCCCCACTGTTTCATCAAGTCGCTTAGTAATACTTATTTAAACTGCGGGAGCAATGCGTTAGATTGCGAGTAAATATTAATATACATTACACACATATACATTTTATATTATTATTTATGTGTATGGAGTTTGAAATATATTTATATTTTAGGCAGACACGATGCTGGTGTTAGGTAACTTTCTGCTAATGGTATGGATCGGTCTTTCTGGTTATCGTAAGTTTAAAATTTCCTCATATTATTCATTTAATCAACAGGCACACGGTTTCGTATATTTTATAAACTTGCATGAAAAAAGAAACTATTTTCCTTTTAGCTTATTATTAGTTCGAAAAGGAAAATAGTTTCTTTTTTCATGCAAGTTTATAAAATCGATGACACCGTGTGCCTGTTATTTAATCAGGCAACATGAAGTAATTGATTTGTTTTATTTACTCGTACACATCACTTGTAGTAAACAGCCCCCCCATTTGCCTTGATTTAATGTTGTTTATCAAACACGTTTTTGTGGTAAATGGCTGTTTGTCCCGAGGTAATATAAGTTTAAAATATACTAATGATTTCACCTCTACTCGTTTCTAGAATCATTGTCTAAGCATCAACCAAATTGACATTACGCCAGTTGACAATGTATACCCTTTAAATCAATTATAATGGTAAATTATAATCACATGGTCCAATGGATTAATTAATTTAATGAAAACATTCGACAAGCAGCCTTCGACAAACAACCTGGCGGAGCGATCTCTTCTTTGGCGTAATGTCAATTGTTCACTGAACCACCGTTTGTTTGAGCACTTTACGCTGCAAATAGCTGATAAATAGTTTAACTTATTCTGTATGCTTTAGTGTGTGTTTAACTTTTCGTTCAATTAATGTACATTATTTGTATTGTTTTCTAGATGTCACAGCACAAACACCGATAACAAAAATCACAGGTGAGATATTAAATGCACCACCACAGGTAACTGTATCATTAATACTGGATTTTTTTGTAAAATTCTATTGGATCAATTTCGATATAATTTGCCATGCAAGTAGTTTTAGCCATGCTTTGTATGAATGCAATTAATTTATGAAGATATCGATAGTCAATTCTTGATACATAGACAGTCTGGCAACAAATATAGCTCTATAGAAAAATATAAATTTTACAAAAATTTCTTTTTTCGTTTTAGTCTTTATCAATGATACAGTTACGTCTGTGTTTATCACATGTAGGTAACTAAACTAAACAAGTAACCTCATAGATTGTATTGAGCGTATGGTAGCTTCTCAGAGGACCTATTTGACAACTTCTCATTGTAGGGAGAGATCCTAAGAAACTGAACTATAGCTTCTGATATGTCATACATAATTATGACGATTCCTCATAGGTCATGAAGTGTCTCACAAATGGTAGAATAGGTGCGATTACCTCAGAAATCGTATGGTAGCTCGTCATATGCCATAGTGTGTCTCCTCGTAGTTTAAATAAAGCGAATAAAGATTAAAAAGGACATTCATGCTTATCATTCAACGATTTCAACCGGTTCATCACAAAGAAGTTAACTGCCCGGTCATTGATAAAAATGTCGTCGCAAATTGTTTGATCAAATTAAAAGCATGTGGTATCTTCTCAGTCTCTTATCTAATACTTGCCTGATATGTTTGTATAAGCTTATATAAAGAACAACTTGACACATTAAATGTACACTACCCAAGAATTCAACATTAGCATATTTGCCGAGTTGGTGAATTTTTACTCGATAATGTAAATGTTTGTTAAGATGATGGCGAATACCCACCAAAATTCCACCAAAAATACGTATGAAGTCCGAAGCGCACCTATTGACGTTCCGATTGTACTCATTTACGGGTTTACTATATCCTAATGTTTAGCATCAAAACATAAACACTCAGCGATACTATGTAACATAAGAATGGCCCAGCATGGTTCGCTGATATTGAATTAGAACATCTTTTATAACACGTATCTTTAATTGTACGAATTAATGGCTCGTTACCATTTTATTTTGCATCATTTGCCTTCAAAATTGTGGATTTTGAGAACAAAAATTGCAAATTGGAGGATTCCTAAAGTTGAAAACGAACAATACAAGCAGAAAAATGAATCATGTCGAAGTAATGAACCAAATGCACGATCAGTTTATTCTTACAAAATAAAATAAGTATACAGACATCTGATCATGTGTTCCTATATTTCATACTTACTCGTAATTTTCATATTACTCAACAGTGAACGGCTAAACTAATACCATGAAAACATGTGCATATATAGGTGGCCATATGTTCAATAACTTACCATGATAAACACTATTTTGAAAATAAGCTGGGGTTAGAAGCAGATATCATTAGAAATAAAGAAAAATCACGTATCCATATATTTGAGGTGTCAACGTGTACGAACAGTATTTTGGATGAATGAACAAAACTTATCAATCTCCAAAAGCTAGCTGGTTGGTAAATTCGCATTTCCATAACTATTGTGTGTATTCAAGCTCTCTATGTTATAAATGTGGTTTGAGGTAATTGCACATATTATCACAGATAATAAAACTATTATATTAAAATAGTTACAATACCAAATAAACACTTCACGGATACAGTATTCAAGTCTACTTGTATGCTGAATGTTAATGAAGGTAATGAAGGGTTACCTTAGCAACCATAGATTTCAGCATATTGTAGCTATGATCCTGAATATTTACCGATTAATTACAAATATATGTTGCTACACCCGGCTCAAGTTTGAGCAGCATTGGTAGGATAAAAAAAAGATATTTTAATGATATTTTCTCGTTATATATTGGTCATCCCTCCTACATGTATATTGAATGTTTTCAGACTGTCAGGGTAGTGTGTTTGATATATTGGTCATCCCTCCTACATGTATGTTGAATGTTTTTCAGACTGTCAGGGTAGTGTGTTTGATATATTGGTCATCCCTCCTACATGTATATTGAATGTTTTTCAGACTGTCAAGGTAGTGTGTTTGATATATTGGTCATCCCTCCTACATATATATTCAATGTTTTTCAGACTGTCAGGGTAATGTGTTTGATATATTGGTCATCCCTCCTACATGTATATTGAATGTTTTTTCAGACTGTCAGGGTAGTGTGTTTGATATATTGGTCATCCCTCCTACATGTATATTGAATGTTTTTTCAGACTGTCAGGGTAGTGTGTTTGATATCGTGTTTGTCCTGGATTCATCTGGCAGTGTGGGGTATGATAACTTCACTGTGATGAAAGGTTTTGTCAAGAATATCATAGAGAACTTAGAGATTGGACCAAACCAGACTAAAGTTGGACTGATCACATTCAGTAGATACCCGTCTATCAGGATTAGATTGGATGACTATAAGGACGAGAAAACTTTACTACAAGCCGTGGATAACGTACCGTATTTACCAGGTAATGGAATACTAAAAGTATATATCTGGCTTAGAATGAGAATGTCGGAACTACTACTTACGACCTTATAAGACTGATGCATATTTAAAACATGCAGCATTCGGTGCTCCTTATGAGCCTGTTTGCATGAAAATCGAAACTTATCATGTTAACTAAAATGAAGTTGAAACAGCTTGTTTTACCATATGTAAAGAGTAATATTTGGACAGTTTTGTCAGGAAGCGTTTTCTCAAAATATCATGTTTGTACTTACGATCTTCTCATTCTAAGACATCGATATTTAGAAGTTGTAATAAGCCAAACTCCATTAAAATTGAGTATAGTTTTGGTATTGAGTGTACTGTAAAGAGCGGCTCTCTATTGAGGGACAACATCTCTACAACATACCAATCTCTACAACAAGTTCAAAATATCCCTTAATGAAGCTGATATTCACTTTAAAAAAAGTTTACCCCGTAGACCAGCTATTTGGACTACGGGTTTTAATCATTTCTTTGGGTTGTTTGTGGGCATGGCTCTGTGTACAGTGTGTAGAATCACGTAGAATCACGTGATAAAATGAATAATGTTCGCACTCAAAACGATTGCGGTTTCGTCTGCTATAACGGTGAGTTTTTTTCTTGATTATAACGATTGTGCATTTAATAAGGTTATTTTATATAGCATAAAGTATCTCGCGTATATGTAAGAATACCCGGCAAGTACTGATTTCGCTAGATATCTTTAGCTGTTTTTAACAACAGCTAAATAAATAGCAAAATTGGTAATTATCTAGTGCTCCTACATATACGGGAGATACTTTAGGCTGTATAATATAGTCATATAAAGTGCATGATCGCTATAATCAAGAAAAAACTCGTTAGCGGACGAAATCGCCAATGTTTTGAGTGTGAACGTTAATTATTTCAAATCATTTGATCACGTTATTCCCCACACTAATGTAGTTATGTTGTGTTGTTACATTCTTCTGTGTCCGGCTGGTTTAAAAATTGAGTATTGCCTTCCCTGTCCGATTTCCTCATACCTTTTTCATCAGAGAGAGGACATTTACCTAACAATGTATCATACATATTATACGTGTAATCATGGGCACTATGGCTTAAGTTCTGATTAAATTTGCATGAATATAACGATCAGGGCCGGTATTTATAGAGCATCTGAGTTGAAAACTTATAATTTTCGTAAAATATTGAAATTTACAGTTCTCAGTTACGCAAGGTAACCAATATAATTGATTGTATTCAATAGTTGCATGCATTTTGTTGAGAGCTACCATGATCGCTAAATCAAACATGGATTCTATTTCTATTTGCAGGAAATATATGTACCACAAGTTTTGAACTTAAGTCAAAATATTTAAGTTTCCCACTAAGATACTTTATAGATATCGGCTCAGATCTTATATAATGTTTATTTCTGTAGGTATAACTGAGACACAGAGTGCTATAGAATTATTACAACAAGAAGGATTTAAGGGAGACCGACCTAACGCTCCACATGTTGCTGTGGTCATCACTGACGGTAAATCATTCCACACACAACAGACAGCATCTGCTGCTCAAGCTGCCAGAAACCAAGGTAATATATACATTTAGGGTGTAGCATGACTGCTGGTTGGTCCGGCGTAAGATTATGTGATAGGGTATTATGAGACGGTCTATGTAGCCTCGTCCCTGGCTAAAATCTGACCCCTCGGGTGAGCTATCCTTACCCTACATAGAAGCTCATGCTGGATCCTTATAGTCTCCATTTGATAGAAATTCTGATAA
The DNA here is from genome assembly GCA_963678985.1 of Spisula subtruncata. Lineage (NCBI taxonomy): Eukaryota > Metazoa > Mollusca > Bivalvia > Venerida > Mactridae > Spisula > Spisula subtruncata. The sequence goes on from OY787663.1 coordinate 24,150,862, forward strand.
CTCTAATGTGAAAATACCGTTCTTATGCATGTCAATTGGTCAATATTTTGGAGAAAAAACCACTATGGGTATGTATGGAGCGATGGCAAAGGAATAGAGCGCATACTTTAGGATGGAGAGGTTCCGGTTTCCCTGAGAACGAAATACCCCACTACGTTCCACATAACCTATTTGCATGAGATCAACACGTCAGAAGAACGGATGTATGTCTAAATAAGACTTGAACTATGAACTTTACCTTTACTATTTTACGAGTTAGAAAGATAATAATTCATAGTTTGGTGTACTGTATGTTTTCAGGGATTACAATGTTTGCTATTGGTATTGGCACGGAGATAAACATACCAGAACTGAACTCTATCGGTACTGATCCAGATAGTCAACACGTATTCACCGTCTCTAACTTCGCTTCCCTCACCAACATCGTCAACTCTCTCACGACAAAAACATGTACAGGTAATTCATTATAATAGTTCATTGACCACAACGACAGCAGACTATGAACCGCCTCCTCGATAGCCTGGTTGAGCGATCGCTTCAAGTGCCGGAGGTCCCAGGTTCGATCCCAGACCGCATCATACCAAAGACGAAATAAAACTGGTACCAGACATATCCTTGCTAGACGTGGCGATGGATAACATCAGGAATGAGGTGTCGAGAGGGGTTAATATTAGTTGCAAAATCTTGTTTCACAATCTACCTTAAATAAATAAGTATAAACAAACACAGTATGAAAAGAGATTTACGCACTACATGCACCAGCTTTGGTCGTAGGATATCTGTATTGTGGTCGAGGGAATGTGCGTATGTCTTCCTTTCCGAATTCTAGCGCTAAGTATCTTTGTTGGATCCTCTTTGCACATGCTTTGAAAACTGTTCACAATTTTAACGTAGATTTTCATTTTTTCCAGACAGGTAGCATCCATCGAGAATGTAAGAATTTGTTTTTGTCATCAATGTCCAGATTACTAGTATTAATTACAACATTATTTGTGTCATATATTACAGCTCCCGTTGTTATACCTCACACACGACCTCCAGTCAACACACCAGCACCTACAAGTAAGTTATAGGTATTACATGTTCAAGTACAATAATATGTAATACTCATGAATGTATTACGGCTTCATCATCGGCTACCCTCGGTTGGTGCATCCGCTCCGCTACGTACATCTCGTAGCGGAGCGGAGGTATCGACCGTTGGTTTCCGACGATGTACGGCTTATGATATTGCGTGTTTTCTTATAGGAATTGTCGTTTGTCCTCTCATTAGGACTAGGTCATGTACAAAGTTGCTAAACTTTTGTACAAGAACATATGACTGCCATTATATATGTCCTGTAAGAGTTAAGGAAATATTGATCTTGTCTAACTTCAATGTCATGTCCAAAACTACACAAACATTGTATAAGTCAAAGGTTCCCTTCAAAGACCGGCAGTGTTTATGTCTTTGGTTACCTGTAAAACATATTCGACTCCACATGTTGTTTGTTGTTAGTGACTTACCGTCATGCTCACTCATATAATCTGACGTCAGTAAGCATCTATTGCTGTATGTTTTGAAAATAGGCGAAAGATACTCCTGACTTCTACTCTTGCCCTCCTGCATCTGAACAGGACAAATCACCCTTTGGAACAACGTGTACATGTATAAGGTATACCCCCTGAACGAATGTTTTGTAACAGTCACATGGACTTGCCTAGCATATACATTTATAGCAAATATGTTTCTTTTTCTATTTCAGCACCAGCAGTCATAACACAAGTCAACCAAACAACAGGTTCGTGAATAATTGACTAATTTGAATAAGTCATATAAGTATTTTTAAAAATTAAATTAGCAATTCATATATTAGTTGATATACTAGTAGTTTCATCATGCGCCGTTTTAGCATATTTCCAAAGTTCTATGTTGTTACAACGTGCAATTACGACTTTTAATTAACGTACTTAATAAATCTTTACTTTTAAAATTCTATCATTGTTATCTGGTGATGCTTTCCCGATTTTCTATTATCTTTTCAAGGAGTTCCATATTAGTTTAAGGGCTGCAAACATTCACATGACCTTGAAAGTTCTCACCTTTGATTCTCCTGTTTGTGCTTATCGCGCCAGGTTTATTGTGCAATTCTTATGTTAATGACCTTAGTTTTGTTGACAATGATGATAAGCCCAATGTGTGTCTTACGTGACTCTAATTTGTTTTTATTTTGTATGTATATCTTGATGGCGTTACAACGGCAGAGCTATGATATGCCTATCCATAAAGTCCAAATCTTAAAGTCACATTATTGCTCCTACAACTTTATGTCAACTTCTGATCATCCATTACATACAATGAATTATGGAACCATTAGGCTGCTTCTTAACAAATGACCAATACTCGGCGACAGCATGTTAACTATAGCTGTTGAAAAGCTAGACCAAATATCGTATTTAGCAAATTGTATGGTGAACAAAATACTCATTTTGCAAGAGTTGCTCCTCTTAGACTAAAATTATGCATTTATTGTTTACAAATTGTCATTTTGTCAACAAACCATTTCGGTGTTTTATTACATTTTTTCCATCTTTTGATGTTTTGGGAATCAACTAAAGTGCTCAAACGAACCATTCTGCACAGAGGTTTCCAAGCTATAGCTGCTTATTAAAATACTAGTAACAGTTTAAGACTTTAAATGTTTTTTTTTGCTAATGTTCTCTGTGCTCATTACTCCTTGGTGTTTGTGTAAACAAAATGCTTCCCACACAACAAGGCCAACATCATAGCATCATCATTGATGAACTTTTTTCCTCGTTTACGAAATAAAATGTTTGTTTGCATTAATTAAATTAATATATCAAATATGTGTATGTACTGCACAGTGAATGAAACTCTCAAATTTTCTCCTTGGTAAATCGCTGTTGTTGAGAATTCTACCTCGTATACAAAGTAAAATGTTACCGCCTCCTCGATAGCCTAGTGGTTAAGCGTCCGTTTCGAGTGCGGGAGGTCCCGATTTCGATCCCTGGCCGCGTCATACCAAAGACGAAATAAATGGTACCAGAAATTCCCTTGCTAGACGCTCAGCATATAAGGGAAACTGGCTTCTCTTCTCTCATACCCTCGTGGCGATGGATAACACTCCAGATTGATTAACATACGTTGGAAAAACTTGTTTCACAATCAACCTAAAATAAATTAGTATTATGTATCATAAAATAAAATGTATGATACAGTAAAGTTTCGCTAATAAGACCACATGATCATTTGAAATCATGCAGATTTTTACCGGTTTATGGTCCAAAAGTATTAAATTTAGAACAAAAAAGGTCCGCTAATAAGACCGATTCGCTAATAAGGCCACCTTTTTGACTGGTCTTATTAGTGGAACTTCACTGTATATGAATTAAAATACATAGTGCATGTTTGTATTTACAGGAAACTGTAACCGATCCCTAGCTGACATCGTGTTTGTACTGGATTCATCTGGTAGTTTGGGATTACTCAACTTCACTAGTGTCAAAAAGTTTGTCATCAATGTCGTCAACTATCTGGATATTGGAACTGATTATACGAGGGTAACATTGTCTCTGTCAAACTTAGGTCATACCACACGATTTTTGTGTTTAGCGACGTCGTGCGTCTTGGTCTTGAAGTTGATTTTAAAAACCATTTGAAAAACATTATTTTTTCTCGGTTTTAGTGCTCTAGAGGCATTTGTCTTATGTAAAGTTGTGTTCCATTTGAATTATCAAACTGACGCAAACAACAGTGGTTCCAAAATGCATTTACTGACTTGTTCCCTTGTGGGTGGATATTGCCGCTCGGATGTTTCAATGCAACTTACGGGTCCAAGTCAGGCAGTGCTTTTTTAAATGCTTTTTTTTAATAGTTAACTAGGTTTCAGAAAGCTAGACCTGACGTTAAACATAAAGACGATATTGTGTTGCCTTATACATGTATAACGTGATTTCAGTTACATTTAAGCGTTAGTCAATAAGTCAAAATGCAACCAAAGGAATTCAGAAAACATATTACAATATCTGTCCAACATTTGTCATAATTAAAAACATTGCCGTGCGAATTTCCATTACTATCGACATGAATAAATTCGTATACATGTCAATACATATTGATAGTTTAATAGTTTATTTCTGTCTCATCCATTTACATTCTTTACATATATACAAGTCAATACAGATAAAATATGTTATCACAGATAAAACATGTATATGGCCATTCTATATAGAATTATAAGAGACTTTCAAATCATGTACAATCTCATAAAATACAACGCTACCAATAGTAGTTAAGACATACAATATTGGATAAAAAAGTTAGAATAGCAGATATTATAATTAACTAACTTGAATAAAAAAGATTAAGATGTAAGAAATTGCTAACATAGACAAGCAATATTGTATTCTACAGTTGTGGGACAAAGTTTAGAAAATACATTTTTTTTTTTTTTTTTTTTTTTTTTTAAATGCAGTGAGTACACCACTACAGCTTAACTGTGTAATACACTGTTTCATCTATTTATAATAAAAAGCTAAAAAAGGTTCTGATATAATAATCAACCTACATATTTTTACTGTACAGTACATTGTTACGTCTAGTTAAAATGTTAAAACAGGTTTTTGCTAAAATCCTGATATTGATACCATTTCCATGGATGTGTTAACTCGTTCTTAATTATCAAGTACTGTGGTGTAATTGCATTGACTTTGATGTCAAACCAAAATGATCATTTTCGCACTTAACAAACACGCAATCAGCAACCAGTCGCTTCAAGCATTTAGATGTGTACCCTGATTACTGTCGCATTGACCACCAGTATTCAAGTAACCGTATCACTGATAAAAACATATACAAGTTTATACATTTGTTGAACATGAATATGTGTTCGTTATTTCGTTGTCATTGGTGCAGTTGAGCTAACTATCATGTGTGGTTTCTCTCCACAGGTCGGTGTGATCACATACAGTAACTATCCCATCAAGCGTATATCATTAAACAGTTATAAAGACAAACTCTCACTCGTCAATGCCATCAACCAGATCCCTTATTTCCCAGGTATGTTACAGGTATCACTTCCATCTCCATCTCATTTAAAACGGATTATTGAATTTAGGTTTGTACACTTAGTACATATAGAAACACGCAAACAAACGTTAGCTATTATATACAAAATTAGTTTTGAGAAAACAAGCAAAGGATGTCAAAAATACCGTTTTCATTGCGAGCAATGGCTTTTTCTGCTTCAGTTTAATCAACATGAGCTTATCTGACTTTTATGAGCGTTTGTTTATCAGCTGCACCTTGTAATGCAAATTTCAAATGTGTATTTCGGTCATATAAGGTCGTTATTAGGCACCGATGTATAACACTGTGTATTGTACATTCAGGTAACACGGAAACAGATAAAGCTCTGGAGATGTTACGGTTTGAAGGCTTTGAAGGAGATCGTCCTGATGTACCCAACATAGCAATCATAGTTACCGATGGTCTATCAACAAATCCTGGACTCACCAAAATAGCAGCATCAGAAGTGAAGAAAAATGGAACAACTACGTTTGCAATTGGTTAGTAGATTCGACAATGTATATTACTTTGTTCAGGTTTTGTTGTGTCTTGTTATACTGATATGTCAGATGTAAAGTTTGGAAATACATACATGCGCAGTTGTGATGAATTGTAGCAAACCGGTCTATTTCGTGTGTGTATAGTGCGTTAGCGACTAAGCTGGACCCCCATAAACCTTAAATATCTTAAAAAGTAATTATGCAATTTTATTGAAATTTGGCATAGTTAACTTAATTACCTTTACCAACTCTGTGTTTAAAATTCATATTATTTTGCTGTCTAATTAATGTTTTTCCCATTGGGTCTAATGTATTATTTTTGTTATTTTAATCAACAAATAGACAGGGAGTAAAATAAGCCATTACGATCAGCTAGTTAAGATTATGCTATTGTATTATGTAACAACTACAACGGTATAATTTTATAACTTTGACTTAAATTTGTCCAATCACCAATGTTTATATAGTTGAGGCCCATCTTATGATTGGAAGGATCATTTATACAAAGAAGAAATACATTGTTTTTCTTGCAAATATTGCTACGAAGTTGCTTCAGTTATACAAACTAAGATAAACGTTCGCCCAAGGGCCTCATTATATATTTTCAACAGTCACTTGTGTGTGACTAAATGTACAGTTATACTGGACCAAATTGTTGACCTTTGCTGTTCCGGTCACTTCCAATACCCATACGTTTTTACATTGTTTTAGACTCAAAACTTTGCATTAGGCGTCTATGCAAAGTACACTTTTCTGTGGAGCGAAAATTCCGTTTTATTTTATCAGAGTTGGTAAGGGTGTTTTACGAAGACATATCCATTTTTGTTCTAATCGGCATTGTACTTTTTAAGATATTTAAGGTTTATGGGGGTCAAGCTTAGTCGCTAACGCACTATACTGACCAACAATAAAATCGTCTACTCGTAACTTGAATTATCGAATTAAGACATACATTTGGTGTATATACGAGGGTATATCCAAAAGTAATGTCACTCTCCCCGTGGTTTATTTGTTTATAGGCCGATGTGCATAAATATGATATCAAAATGTTCAGCAATTCAATTCTGATTAATATACAACGTGCTGCATTATTCGAATTTCATAACTGGATTATATGAACATTTAAAATATACCTATGACGTCATATCGCCGCACACGAAAATTACGATTTTTTTTCGTTATCATAACAATTTTCTTTTATGCGTTTTTATAAAAAATAATTATTGAAAGCAGACAATACTTTTGTGACGTGATGAAGCAAATGTTTTGTGTTTGCTGCTAAATATTCATTAACGTCACTCTCCTTTGAAACTCGCCATATATTTTCAACGTACTGAATACTTAGTGAAAACACGGCAGATTTGCGACAAAAAGACGCTGCGCGCAGAAATGCACTTTTCCTAAAAGTTATGAAAGTTACCTACTGAAACTTAAGTTACACAAGGCGGCAACAAAGGCTCATGTGCATGTAGTATAAGCTTTTAAGGGGACATTGATCACCAAATCGTTATCGATAGAGAATCGTATGAGCGGTTTCTAGTAGATCCGAAAAGAACACCAAGAATATTTTTAACGCCGTCAATTCAATCGACGCTCAAAACTGCAATCATTATGTGGCGAGTTAAAACTTTTGCCTTGGGACTACCTAGAGGACACTTAAAAATAATTTGATTTCCCAGAGGGTACGTGTCGGGTGGGTTACACATTTATAAAGGTCTTGGAAATGACTGCATGGTTTATGAGTCGTTAAAAATCACCAGGGATGAACTTCTGCTGGATGAGTAGGTGTCAGCAAGTAACGTCATTGTGACGTCGTGGACGTCGGACTTGCGGCGATGTTCGTAAGTATGTCTCATGTAAATGTTCATATCTCCAGAACTATTATGTGCATTGTTAGGAAATTTGGTCATCATATTCAAATTAGACTGAAGTTACGGTGTGAAAAATTTCGTGGTTTTACTGACATTATACACGATTTTATAGCATCAGTGACATTACTTTTGGATATACCCACGTATCTAAAGAAAATAAATATAGGCTCACTCAAGGAAAGTTAGTTTTACTACTAAACTCCGTCAAGACCACCACTTTACAAATCTAATACAAAGGGAGTTGTGTCTAAAACTACAGATGTATAAAATGTTGCAACACAAGTTGTGCCTCAATGATAGTCAAAGTGCTGTCGTTCAGATACAGATTCCTTGTAATCGTTTTGCAGGGCGAAGAAGCCTTCGAAAACAGAGCTGGAGTTATTGATTGTAATATACGAGCAGTAATTTCTATGTAACTGTATGTTGTATACGAGCAGTAATTTCTATGTAACTGTGTATTTCCAGGTGTTGGAGTAGAGATTGATACAGAAGAATTAAAGTACATCTCCAGTGATCCGGATTCAAGCTATGTTTTCTTTGTCTCCAACTTCTCAAGCTTAGCCAGTATTGAAAGCCAAGTTGCTCATACCACATGTGAAGGTAAATTTATCATTACCCCCATCCCCCAATTCGATCATGGGATTTAATGCTTTGCGGGAATGTGTTGTTTGTTGGCCGGTAAACCAAAGGGTTTCCGTTCAATAACCGAAGCACACTTGCTCTTTGAATCCTAACAACTTTACATGGAGTTTGGTGGCCGGCAGTAGATAATCTATAGATTTAGGGAGGACAGTAGATCAAATGGTCAGTGTCACCATGGTATATCTACCTATCGTGCTGCTATTTGGTGATACATGTTACATGTCATGTTTTTTGTAGCGTAACATTATGTCAGGATTAGTAATGCCATTGTTTCCGTCTGAGTGGATCTTTTGAAGCTGTACAAATGTACAAGTTTTAAGCTTCTCACAATAATGTATTCTGGTTTTTTTTTATTAAAAATATGTTATAGGGAGGAGGTCCATAATTGATGGGGTCGATAATAGACTCACTTGCCATATTTATAATTATATTCTATAACAGTTCCATTGATGACGACGACAGTACGAACTGTACCTCTACCAATGGAGACAACTAAACTACATACACCAACAACCAAACGACCACAACCTACCTTGGCTCCAACCACTCCAGAAATGTAGGTATACGGTATACCGTCTATACGTAGTTGAAATTAATTGTACAAACGATCCCCCGAATCAAGCACCTTTATTTAACGACTACCCAATGTTATTGACAATTATTAATATACAAATTCAGTGGCTTCGAAAGACAGTTCTACATGCTCTAGGCCTATAATGGCCTTTGGGGTTGCATGTATCTAGAAATATGTTATATAATTGCCCGTCCTCCTAAGAATCTATTAGCTTTAGGTCGCTGCGCATGGCTTTCGAAATTAATAACGTAAGGTCACTGCCCATGGTGTTTTAAATTAGGTCACGTCATAGTTATGCCTCATCTGATCGCTTGGGTTACCGTTTTGGCTTATATTTGTGAATCTAGGTCGTCTTGAAATGGGGGCTTGGGAACTTGGTCGGGTCTTAGTTGCGTTTCATTCGGTCTCTTGGGATCACCGTAATTGTGTAATTTCTTTGTAAAATTTGGTCAATTTGCAATTTTGTGGAGGGTAATTGTACTTCTAATAATTTCTTCGGCTTATGTGTGAGCATTGCTCCATGTAGTTGTGTTGTGGTGTTACTGATTTCTGTGATCGGCTGGTTAACTTGAGTGCTACCTTCCCTGTCCGAATTACTCATACATATTGTCCTTTATGTCGAGTTTTGATTTTAAAAAATGTTAGAATATTAAATCAATGATATGAACAATTTATCCATGTTTATTTTGTTTATTTCAGGACTACACCATGTAAGTAGCTTTAAGATACAAACAGTTTATGACAATTTCAATTTAAACAAAAATGTATTCAATTCATTTTGTTACAACTGATGTCAAAATGTCTCTATACAATGCGACTCAAGGCAAAACACACCGAGACCAAATAGTTTCTATGGTTCATTTGAAGGCATGTTAATGTATGCCGTTTTGATAATTTCTTCAATTTTCAGTTATATTGCTCCTGTGTATTTTCGCGAGGTTACATGCCTGTGTCTGTAATTGGTTACTGACACAAATCAATATACGTACATGCTTGATATGACGTTCATCTGCACTGAAAATAAACTCTTCTTAATGGTACATGATACTTCTATATTTCCCAGCATGTATTGCACGTGTTGCTGATGTGATGTTTGTATATTTACCAGCATGTATTGCACGTGTTGCTGATGTGATGTTTACACATTTATCAGAATGTATTGCACGTGTTGCTGATGTGATGTTTGTATATTTACCAGCATGTATTGCACGTGTTGCTGATGTGATGTTTATATATTTACCAGCATGTATTGCACATGTTGCTGATGTGATGTTTGTATATTTACCAGCATGTATTGCGCGTGTTGCTGATGTGATGTTTATATATTTACCAGCATGTATTGCACGTGTTACTGATGTGATATTTATATATTTACCAGCATGTATTGCGCGTGTTACTGATGTGATGTTTATATATTTCTCAGCATGTATTGCGCGTGTTACTGATGTGATGTTTATATATTTCTCAGCATGTATTGCACGTGTTGCTGATGTGATGTTTATATATTTCCCAGCATGTATTGCGCGTGTTGCTGATGTGATGTTTGTACTGGATACATCTGGTAGTGTAGGGGTAGACAACTTTATCAGGGTCATAGATTTCATGAAACAGACCATCTCAGTATTTGATGTTGCTACACAGTATACACGTATTGGTGTGATCACTTATAGTACCAGTGCCAACATTGCCTTCCCACTGAATCAGTATAATACAAGTAGCGACATCTACACAGCTCTTGATGGTCTCACCTACTCACATGGTGGCACAAATACTGGTAAGTTCTAAGTACACATGATCCTGTGTTCCTTAATATATCATATCCGAAACTTTTTGCAATGTGCGGTTTCCTCTAAATTTACATTTGTTCAAATACATCTGACCTTGTTAAATTTGTTTTGTATTCATATGCAAACGCAACTGACCCCAATTCTATTGTCGTGATATGAATACCCAAGTGACACAAATATTATAACGATAAAAATGTGTTTTACCTACATATTAGTGGAGATCCGGAGTAGGTCTATTCACCAACACTCTAAAGATAAACATTAAACTTGCATAATTTAACCCCGCCGAAGGCGAAGGGGATATGGTAATGGTAGGCGTCCGTCCGTCTGAACTTCTGTGTGCAACTCCTCCTACTTTTCTAAAGGGAATTCGACGAAACTTTCACAGAATAACTGCTATGATGTCCCCGAGCGCATATTGTCAGGATTTTTTATTCGACCATTTTTGACAGAGTTATTGCCCTTTGTTCTGTGTGCAACTCCTCCTACATTTCATAAGGGAATTCGACGAAACTTTCACAGAATAACTGCTATGATGTCCCCCAGCGCATATACTTCATGTATGTACACTATATAATCTTGCATCATCAACAACAATTCAACTGTAGTGGTCATCATTAGGAAGCTTTCGTGATAATATTTGTCGTTTACCTCAATTTTTCCTTCGGCGGGGGATATGGCTGTCAGTGACTGCTTCTTGTTTAATTGAACTTAATTTTCGTTCCAATATATTTTTAAACTGACAAAATTCAGTGTGTATAATTGTTGTTATCTACTTTGTGTCAAAATCAAAATTGAGACCGTTTCACTATGTCCAAATTTTGCAAATTTGATAAGTCATTGTTTGTATTCACGAACATAAAAGTTTACTTACTTGAATCAAATTCGCAACTAGAGCAATAATAATCCTTCAGAAAAAACATATGATTTAACAGCGCTACTGTTGTTATTATTAGTGATTCTTGTTATTGACCGCGCGGTGCATCTGTAATTCTTACTCTTACGTTAACATCTGCACTGTCGTTAATGCTTTACATGAACATTATCATAAGACTTGTATTATAAATTATAATAGATATAATTTTTGTATTTATACTTTCACTTTTATCATTATGCTATTGCACGTTTACAGGTTCCGCCCTGGAATTATTGAGAACTACTGGGTTTGCGTATGATCGACCTAATGCACCAAATATTGCTATTGTTGTAACAGATGGGTTATCCAAGGATAGTGATGCTACCAAACTACAGGTCAGCTTCTCTCTTTGCACTTTTCCACATTTCACATAATTCACATTGATCACATTTGTATGTGATATTTATCGGAGTTGCCTACTGTTGAAAACTTGGTTTCTTAAGTAAATACATATGGTCAATTACTAGTATATACTAACATAACACTGATAAATCGGGCACACTTGGTTAAACCACCTAAGTGGGCTGTACCAAGTGATCCGCCTTTAACGTTATCTTGGGCGCAATAAACACAGTAGGTATTTTACTCGGATATTTGACTGTTGGCAATTTATATGATGTTTTATGTTTATCAAATGATATTCATCCTGTTAGAAATCAGTTTGTATAAAACTAGACGTAAATGTTTCTGAAATGTTGACTTTGCAGTTATAGCATATTTTGTCGGTGTGACACTATATCGCACCCGAATGTCATAATATTGAAAAAAAAACACAAAAAAAAAGCAAGTGCATAAGTTGACGCAGATTGTCGAATGGCTGTTGGTGTCTAAACCCATCCGGGGCGATGGCACAAACTGACTGGCAACTAAATTCCATGCTTGGAAATTGGCATTTGAAGCCAAGTTAATGTACAATTTGATATACATTTAACTTTGATTGCAACTTTGCGGCGGGGACTTAAGGCTTTTAATAATTTCGTTGGGTTTTGTGTGGGCATTGCTCAGTGTAGTTGTGCTGTGTTGTTATTGTTTTCTTTGCTTGGCTGGTTAAGTTGAATGCTACCTTCCCTGTCTGATTTTCGAGTATTTATATAGTAAGTAGCACAGTATAAAAATTGTAGTAACGTTATCATTCTTATGGTACAACCATTGTTAATTGCAGGCCCAACTTGCTAAAGATGCAAATATCACCATCATCGCTATCGGTGTAGGAAACTTCTCAGATAACACAGAGTTGGTGAATGTGGCAAGTGTTGACCATAACTCCAATAAAACACTTGTATACCAAGTTGGCGACTATGCTGCACTACAGACACTCAATAATTCTGTAGCTAAAGTGGCTTGCTCTTGTAAGTCTTCCATTACTTATATAAGTATTAATTTATCTTTTTTATATTACAGTAAAACTTCGTTATCTCGAAGAGTAATCGGGACCGATAAAATGCTCGAGATAAACAAGGTACTCGAAATAACCAAATGGCATGTCTTGATTATACAAGCGGAAATTATTTCAAATTTTGCTCGAGATAGGCCGATGCTCGTCATAACGAGGTTTTACTGTATTATATATAGTTATACTGATGTATTCCTCCAATCTTTCAAAAGTGATTCTCGTGTTAAATGTGTATCAGTCTTATAATATCGTAAGTACTTACGACCTTCTAATTCTAGCCAGTGATTTATGAGGTATTTTAAAACTATAACATCAACACATACAAAAGTTTGATATGTAGCCTAGACTAGTCACCCTAACAAATACCATTCTGATCAACTCGAACGTTTTGCTTTAAAATAGTATTATTTACCGGAGACAAACGGAAATGGCCGAGCTTTCACGATTTTAACAAATACATGACTGCATTAGCTCCTCTCGCTCCATCAATCAAGCACATAGGTACGTAGGTATCATATACCACTGGCACTCAAAAATAGCACTCTACGGTTTTATATCACAAACTACAGTTTTGACTTACCCCCATGCCATATAACAATCATCATATTGAATGGAGGAAAGTGTGGGGAAGTGAAAACTGTGGGTTGTGATATAATTGTATAGGCCTGTGTAAATATACACCGGGATGCTTAAACTTATCCACCACTCAAACATGTGTATATAGTCATGGTAAAGCCTTCTATCACACAAAAAAGTATTTTCTGTACTGAACGTGCTTTCACCATTATTGGTAACTGTATATCATTGATAAAGACAATAAGAAAATGAAAAAAAAGTTTTTTTGTAAAATGATTATTTTCTATAGAAAGAAAACATTTTGTTTCGGTTTATTTTCGTTTTCAACAATTCAGTTACCTGTGGTCGCCATATGGGTATGTATCGAGTCTGGTCATTCATTCACTACACTAAGTAGTCCAGAGTCAATAAATACACCCAAATGACCTCCTCATCCTGAAAAACAATGTCATGTAGTAAAGGTTATAACATGTGTTGAAACAATTGTACCCATTAACTTCCTAGTGCTGTGATTGAAGATCTGTGTTACCATTTATCACACTTAGTTTTGATATTTTTCTCAAAATTACACAAATACTAGGATATCTGACTATGTGAGACTACCGCATGCCATGTATATGTACTGGTAGTATTGTTAAATCATGTATATCTTGTCCCCTACGTATGACCGTACCATACATGCCATATAGGCCTAGTCAAGAGAATTTGATACGACCCTCGACTTTCAATTTGTATCTTAATTTAAAAGCTGACATATTGTCTATATTTACACACGGTTGTGTGTTTTTATGCGGGAAGCATCACGAAGAAGCTCGATTTGTGATACAAACACAAATCTAAAAACACCATATTTCACAATTTGCCGCTGATAGTTATATATTCAACGCAAGAACCATATGGAAGTCCAATTTATATTTATGCATAAAGGTCAGGAACAGGTAAACATCCCCGTGCTCTATATCATGAATTGTGTTTCCTAAATCTTACGTTATCATGTACATGTTTGTCATTTTTGTGTAAAAAACTTCACATCTGTGGTCAGAATGGAGGTCTTGAAATGTATTTTGAGCTTTGTTGTATATTTTACAGTCGTGTTACCCCCGGCTGTAATGGTAACAACTACACCAGCTACGACCGTCTCCTCGGACTGCGTGGATGCCATACCTAACTGTGATGAATACGGTGTGGATATATGCTACGATTACCAACCATGGGCGAGAACTAACTGTAAACGTCGATGTGGATTCTGTGTCGGTCTGTATTCGAGTTATATATTTCATATTTTAAAAATATATAATTATTCTAACTGGAAATGTTTTAGTGGTGGAATTTATCGCTAGATCTCGTATGAAGTAAGGATTATTTGGTTTTACGTTGTCATTGACTATGTACATGAAACTACCGTGACATCACCGGGTGATTTAGATCATCCTAAATGTTAAGTCCTTTTTAAAATCAATATGTGATTCGGAGAATGTGTAAAATTCCTGTATGATTCCTTGATAACATGTAAGCTCTTTTGGCGATTCTTTAACAAAGTATTAGCCAAACACGTATGTCCAATTTGCCATTGTTTTTTATTGATCATCCATTTGTACATGCGTTGAAGTTGTGTCCATTCAAGGGTTCCAATGGAACTCTTATACTCTCTAGAGTCGTGACAGAGACAAGGAAGCAACTCGTAGTTAGTTCATGTTGTCAACTTGTCATTCTAAACGTGATGTTTAAGTTGCAGCGATTCATCAAAGCACGGCTGTTTAATTGATGTATTAACTTTGTATTGTAATATTTTAGGACCAGCCACCTCACCGACACCATGTATGAATCGATTAAACAACTGTCCGGAGTATGGTACTTACATCTGTACCACGGCCTCGCTCATTGCATGGACAAAGAAAAACTGCGCTGAATATTGTGGCATTTGTGGTACGTATAACCTTGAATTATTTTCAACCATTTTAGTCTTTTTACAATGAAGCTCATTTTGGTTTAGGTCGTGGAATTTGATAAAAGTCAGATAATCATATATAATATCATTCTTATCCTTTAACTATTTAAATATCTGTGTAAAATTGTAAATGCATAGCATGCTTTGGGTCTGTACTTTTGACGTATGCCGACCTTTCATTATGTGCATTGAAACTATTGGTATTATAAAACAAAGAGTTTGTGTGTTGAATATGCCCTGCGTGTGTCTATAACCTTCTAGATGACTTAAAACAAATGTTAAACATGTCCAACTTGTATTTGTTACAGGAACCAATTCAATTCCAACAGAACCTCCCAGTACCCTACCAGCATCCACAGCAAGTATGTAGTACTTTATTAAATTCATTCAGTTTAAAGCCAATTACTCGGCTGTTGTATCAGCATAATAATTAATCATTATAAATAGTTTTCAACATTTTTTATTATGCCCCCGTATCGATAGATCGGGAGGCATATAGTAATTCACCTGTCCGTTCGTCCGTCCGTCCGGCCTGGTTAACCCAAATTGACCGTTTCTTCTAGCATTAATATGGCTTGCTACAAAGTTTTCAAACTGGCATGGATGTTGTATATGACCACTCTCCACGCGCCTGTATCACCTGACTCCATTTTGACCTTCACCTTGACCTAATTTTGGACTTAGACTTATTGAAAGGCCAAATTCTTGGTTAACCCAAATTGACCGTTTCTTCTAGCATTAATATGGCTTGCTACAAAGCTTTCAGACTTGCATGGATGTTGTATATGAAAACTTTCCACACGCCTGTATCCCCTGACTCCATTTTGACCTTCACCTTGACCTAATTTTAGACTTAGACTTATCTCCCCTTAAGTAGTTTTACAATAAAATTTTGTCTGGAGAGTATCTTCAAAACTATTAAACATGGTGACTTAAAACTTAAAATATACATAGATGGCAACTTGGAGAAGTGCATTTACAAAGGACCATAACTCTGTCTGTCTTAAATTTGGAATTATCTCCCCTTAGTGATTTTTATAGTCAAATTTTGCTCTTTGTATATCTTCAAAACTATTTAACGTATTGACTTGAAACTTGGGATATAAATAGATGTCAACTCGGAAAAGTGCAATGACCAAGAGCCATAACTCTGTCTGTCTTAAATTTTGAATTATCTCCCCTTTAGTATTTTCAGAATCAAATTTTGACCGGAGTGTATCTTCAAAAGTGTTTAAGATATTGCCTTAAAACTTGATATATAAATATATGGTAGCTTGTAGAAGTGCAGGGACCAA
Organism: Spisula subtruncata; assembly: GCA_963678985.1. Lineage (NCBI taxonomy): Eukaryota > Metazoa > Mollusca > Bivalvia > Venerida > Mactridae > Spisula > Spisula subtruncata. Next base: position 24,167,432 of record OY787663.1, read on the forward strand.
GAACCATAACTCTGTCTGTCTTACATTTTGAATTATCTCCCCTTCAGTATTTTCATGATAATTGTTTGTCCGGAGCGTATCTTCAAAAGTATTTAAAATATTGACTTGAAACTTGGTATATGAATAGATGTCAACTTGGAGAAGTGCAGTGACAAAGTACCATAACACCTGTATCACCAGATCACACACGAAGTTGATCAAGTTGCTTTCAAATGTGGCATATTCCTTTACCATCATAAGCCCCTTATAGTTCAAAGCCATGTAACACTATCAAACATTTTAACTGAATAATGGGCCCTGATTGACTTAGCTTTTTATGGACATGGCTTCCACGGGGGCATAGGCGTTTATTGAACGCAGTCTTGTAGTACAAATGGAATGCACGGCCTATTAATACTGACATTCATTGACTGTATATGTTCAGTTTGGTATTTTAAACAGTGTAATCATTCAAGTAACAAGCTAGCTTAAGTGTGTGGCCTCTGTAGCCCAGTGGTTAGCACACTTACCGCCTAATCCAGGGACCCGTGTTCGAATCCGGGTGGAGACACACGTATTTCTGCCATATTCAGTACAAAGCTAACTTGTTAATACAGGCGATGCTTGGCATTTTTGAGAGATCACGTAAGCTTAATCGTAATACATTTGATTCTGTATATTTCAGGCCCCGTATGTAAAGATTTACTAGCCAATTGTAACGAATACGGAGGCAAATCTATGTGTACTATGCCATCGTACAGGATTTGGGCACAGAAGAACTGTGCTGTGTATTGTGGATTCTGCACAAATACTATTCAGTTCAAAGGACCAACATTGACGAACAATGTCACGTAAGTTTATTGTACCATTTCCAAAAAAGTTAAAATGTCAAAGGGTGTTTGAGCGGCCTAACAGCTGAAATGAGCCCTAGAAAATTGGTAACTTTTTTGTACCATGTTTAGCACCGATTTTAAAACAAACTTCGAGAAATACAAAACGGCAAAATGCATTAACCTAAGGTGCTGCCTTCATGGAATTATCAATTAGTACTAACTATAGCTGTTCTGCAAACTATCAAAAGTTCTAAACTTTTAAAATCAGACGATAACCGTGGAATACTTTTCAGTGAATTGTTTTACCATTTGGATAACAAACCGTAATGAAAGTTTCTGTCTCATGTATATAATCAGAAGTACTGATTGTACGATTTAGAGTGGATGCTTTATTGAGGCATGACAAAGCAAAGTTGCTGATGCTTATATTTGGAGATGTAATGAACCTTTCCTTGTGTTTTAATGAAACATATAACAAAATTGTGATGCATTTGGTAATGCAGTTCTTTTTGACTGTATTGTATTTTGTAAAAACAAACTCGAGTTCAAACATTGCTTGTTTACAGTTGTCCAGACTGGCAGTTACCAACAGTGTGTACAATGGGTCCCAGTGATGGAAGCTGCTGCCCTATGCCACAATGTCCTGACGGTTTCACCCTCACAGCAAAGACAGCATTAGAACTTTCTTAACTGCATCAATTACATGAATAATGTGTTCCAAATTCATTTCATTGTATAGTTTCTGATATACATGTGAACGTTCATTTAGACAATACATGCATATACATGTATCGTAATCAACATTTATCTAATGATGTATGTATTCAAGTACAAATGTATTGATATATTACATTATAAATGGTAGATAGAATAAAATCCTGTTCAACCTGATCATACCCTCTCATGTGGATAAGTAAATATTGTACTGTGCATTGTTTGTCGTCTATAACCCACAAGATAATACCCAATTAGACCAGAACGGCAACACTCTGCAGAAGCAGGAACAGGGATTTAAACTGGAGCATCGAATGCCCCAATTTTCAACTTTATCTGTGAAATCCTGATTTTGTTAAAATAACAAACACATGGAGAAATGACATTTTTATTTTCATGTGCAATTTAATATTCCATAGATTGGCAATAAATAATAATTATTAATAACACACGGTATAATACAAACAAAACAAATTGGAATTATGATAATATATAAATGATTGGCACATTTCTGGTGACATATAAAATAATAAACTAAAACAATATCAGTCAATAAAACAAATAACTTTATAATGCAGTATAATAGATCAGCTGTATATAGGGATGGACAGTTGAAATGATCATGGGCAATGTTATTAAAAAATATAAAAGCGGACATGTTTAAACCATTCATAAGGACACTGCACAGTTTTACAGCTAAAGCCTTGAGATTATTGGCATTTACTATACATATAATTAACACATTTAACATGATATTTTATTTTATTAGAAGCAAATCGCCATTTTGAATCAATGTTCGGAAGGTATTTAAGTGGTAAGTTTTCATTGCATTTTGTATGAAATTAATGTTTTAAAAACGTCATTTAAAGAGACATTTCCTACATTTTGGAATGTTTATAATGATTTAAATAAATTCACCATTCAATAAGTATAACTAAACCCCTTCAAACTTTCAGCAAAAAAATCCAAGAGAAAGGAAAATTTCGGAAATGAACCAAAATAGCCATTAGTATATTAGGTTTGGGCCAAACGATCTTGAACCAGTTGTTTCCCTTTGTCAATAATTGCTATAAAAATATTATGTCCTTTCCCTTTTTATGATCATAGAAAACTATTTAAACACATTTTCTTATTAAAGATTAAAATGATTTGATAGTTGTTTTGTACCAATAGCCCATGAAATATGCTAGTGCAGAATATGTTAGATGTGGGAATGCCTCTTTAAGGTTGTCAAAGAATGTGTTATAATATCAGATCAATACATGAGATTTCCAGGTTAACATAATCTATAAGACACTGAAGTATTGGTGAATGATATGTTCCATATTATGTTGTATATAAATATAATTCTATAGACTTTTAAACGATGTCCTCAAAACAAAGATCGTCTACATGGACAGATAAAGACAATATAGCCATATTTATGGAATGATATAAAAGTAACACAAACTTATGTTCATTCTGTAAATTATACAACGTCACCAGCTAACAATACCATTTTACATTAAAACAAATTGAAATAATAAATAAATAATGAAATGGTATTAAACAAAAAACTTATTACTTACTTATGTTTGAGTACAATCTCATGAAGTTGTAATGAAAGTGGCTAGTTATTTCAGGTAAAGTTAATGGAATGTTTACATTCAGGTACACAATTGAAAATGGCCAGTTATTTAAAGCAAAAGGCTGAATGACATAGACCAAATATTTTATTAACAGGTTTAATAAAATAGTTTGAATAAAATCACATAATATATCAACATATTTTTCCTGACATTAAAACACTAAAATAATTCTGGACACCACAACTAACAGAAATAAAACGTAATGGACATTTATGATTAGATTAGAAGTCTCAAACATAACATTTTGAAAAATATATAACAATACCTTTACTAATATATCACAGACTGGCAACATGGAGTTACGATATAATAATGATCCGCATCTCGACATACAGTTGTAGTAGGATACAAAAATACTTTGTAATTATTATACTAACACTTAAACAGTTTCAAACACATTTCAATTTAGAATATACACTAGGGCTGTAACGGTATACCGCGGTACACGAAATACCGCAGACTCCAGTCCCACATGGTTCACGGTACAAGAGTTGAAAATTTCGGTACGGTTCGGTATAAGCTTTTTTATGAGCAAAATGATATTCAGAGAACGAAAATGTCTGAAAGCCCTCTCATTATGTATAATTACCATGCATCACTCGTTTTAATAGTATTAAGATATGCCTCATATTGTCGAAATTCATTTAAAATAGTTAATAGCCACATAATAATTGCTGTTATAGAATCAACAAATTCATTGTCACTTAAAAATTGTAGTATTTAAGCTGCTGTTAGAGAATATTGTATCATACCGAAATATACCGAACCGTTAGAAAAAATGACGGTACAAATCATACCGTGAGGTAAACGTACTGTTACAGCCCTACTATACACCCAACAATACTTCCATCATAATTCTCTCAAATACACGTTTCGTTATAACATGATCTCTACACAAGCCAATCAACAAACATTTATATCCATAATTCGTTTATTCAGGTCAGGCATCTGTTTACAGAACGATATCTACATAAACATTGAAATCTCTTATCAAAATTTCTTATCAAAATGTTATTTTCACTGTTATTTATAATTGTTGTTTCCACTAAAAATCGCCATAATCCATTGAAAGCATATAATAATAGCAGATAATGTATGTATGAGCATGTTGCTTAGTGCATAAGGTTATTACTTTACAATATGCCTTTGAAATGTTTAAAACAAAAAACGACCATGTTAAACATGCATTAAACATGCGCTATGATATGACATTGTTTGTAAACAAGTGAAAGGCCTGAATAAACGAATCATAGATATTTACCCCATCAAAACAATGAGTTTGAAAACAAAAACAATTTTATACAAGTACTGGTGAAATTAAACAACAATGTTCATCAGAAATGCTGCGCAAATGATGTTTCGTTCGGTCTTGGCAGTGCATGAAAGTGGTCCCTACAAAAAAATTTTTTTGTATTATTTCAACCTTATTTTGTACCAGATACGTCACAGCTAATGGACCAAAATTTTGGGCATTCAATTAATGACATAGACAATAAAATAAGATCACCACAATTAATTAAATCCTAATCCATTTAATAATACAATTTAATGAATTTCAATATTGTAACAACTTCAAATGTAATTTTATTGTATTAAATTCAGACATTTCAGACATTTCAGCAATACATCCTTTTTCTGGGATTAACAAAACAATAAGTGTAAACAGGATATGTCATCGACATAATGTGATGTCAGTGAACAATTATTTTATCTTAAAGTTAGAAAAAATTACTACCCTACAATACTGCATTTATGTCACAAAGTTTGATGCTCATGTACGTAGATGATTCTTCAGTAGAAGGACACATAGATTAACAGCAGTTTCACTGAATACTTTGTGTATGATGAAACAGAATAACAAGTTAAGCTTAATTACAGTGTATCTATAGCTACCTCCAGGATTTAAGCTTCAGCATTTCTAACAATGGTTAAATATAATACATCATTACATATGACCTTTGATGCAAAGACAGTGCTTCCCTTCCCTGTCAGGTTAATATAACTTTACAAACCCTCTAAACCTCAGACAGGGTCAGCTTCATCAGTGCTTGCCTTCCCTGTCAGATCAATATAACTTTAAACACCCCCTAAACCTCAGACAGTGTCATCTTCCTCGATCCTAGCACAATGATGCTATATCAGTAAACTGTGGATGGCTCAAACAGGTTACAAGATGGAGTTATCTTCCCTGTCTGAGAACAGTTCAAAGCATCAAAGTTCTACTGTATTTGACCGTATACTGACACCAAACTACATTCAATGAGTGAGAAATAATCCCGTGTAGGAAATATGAAAACATAAATAATGAATTATGAGAAATAAATAAGAAAATCACAATTTCTGTACAAATGATCTTTGGTTTCTTGTCACTGATTCATTGTGATAATCACATTGATTCGCATCTTGCCTAGAAGATTATTTCTGTAGACTGAAGCCAAACTCTTCAGTAGCAGACGACAGAATGTGTTATCACTGTAGAATTTATGAGCTGCCCACAATGATGCAAATATATACATATTGTAGAATAATGTACAATTTGATAAAATAATCAGCAAATAGCACTTTAATCCAACTATTGGTTCGGTGGCAGTTACATTTTGTCACTCATTATGGGTTTATAGAAGTACATGCCATGTTTACACAAATGCCTGATCCACAATGTACCTTTAAACAGCTCATCTCATGTAATTTAAATTACAAGATTCCTGGTCAGGAAATAATGAAAAAGAACATTCGATTTTTCCAGAACAGATCACAAATTTTCCATTCCGCTATCTATTGCGGTCAGTATACCAAAGTTCTAAGTTCATCTAGACTCCAAGAATGGACTATGAAATGCTGCAACGGTCAGTCACCATACAAACTCCATACTAACCCAAACATAACTTCACACACAATATCCTGATGTCAAAATATACCATGTCCTTCCTGACATTGAAACAGCCTCGTCTTCTACTATAGACAACAGCAACAACAACTTTGGCCAGAATGTGCACCTGTTTGCTCCGTTCAAATCAGGAAGTATAAACAGGTATATTCCATGCAGGGTCAGCAGGCTGTTCAGATCTTACGGATACAATACTGTGTCATGCCATGTTATACTGACAGCAAACATCAGCTGAATACGATAGCATGGTTTTCCCGCATTTCCATCTGACGAAGTCTCATATTGTTAGAAGCTCCTCGTATTCGCTGAGATTTCGTTGAACGTAAACCTGATACGTTTGATGCAGCATCGGACATATTGGAACTTGAATGGTGAGAACTGATACGACTAATACTTCCGCTAGAAAACGATGGATTAATACAAGCAGTAACTGGTTCTGAATGATGTTCAGGACGCTGGATAACTGGGGCTGGACCTGGAATGGAAAATACAACATTCATCAAAAAAACAAAACAAAAAAAAACATACATCCACATAAAGGAATCCAATCTTCACAACATAATTCTCATGCTTCTAGCTGTTACAGAAATATCCATTGGAAATATCGGATATCCCGATTCACTTCAGAGTGCATTCCGTAGAAAAGTACAAAATGAGCTGTAGGTGTTTAAATAAGGGTGTATTGATAATTTTTGTCTGTAATTTATAATAGGGAACTAGTTTGGTATATATTTTATTCAATTTCAAACCATTTCTATACATTTTTTCCATTATACATCATGGGAGATTCACCTAACCAGTTTTCATTGACTAATCATCTTAACCACTAGCTCTTAAACAAGCTACTTCTGCACATGTTGAGGAAAATGAGCATTGTTTCTTATTTTCATTGAATGCCTAGCACTAAGTTACTGGATGATCGAGTGGGGAGCGGTGGCCTAGAGGTAGGGTGCGGGCTTCGGGATCGAGAAGTCCCGGGTTCAATCCCCATCTGGACCACTGGTTAATTTCTCTGAGCAAGACCCACATGCTCCACTCCACCATGGTGTAAAATGGTACCTGCGAGGGCAGTCTGTTCCTGGGCGCCGCAGATCGATGTTGGCTGCCACACCCACAGGAGAGAAATAGTCTCCCCAGGGAGACACGAGTGTAGGTTTCCATAGGTAGCCCAATGACCAGGGGAAGTTATATGTCAAAGGGTGCTTGAGTGGCCTAACAGCTGAAAAGAGCCCTAGAAAATCGGTAACATTTTTTTGGATCCAGATAGACTTACCTGACACTACAGACAGCCCTGGACCGTGCTGGGAAGGATACCGTGGCAGGTCTGAAAGAAAAGTAAGATTGATTTTACTTCTTTATGTAAAAATATTTCATAGCATTCCTGACATTCATGTTACTTCGTATTATTAGGAGTTAATATTTGAATATACATTTTATACAAATACATATGATTATTTTCCAATTTATAGATATAACTGTTATCAAATCAAAATATAAATATACTAAATATAGTTAATGTAATGCATATAACAAAATTAATCAAATCATACATATTAAGAAAAGAAATATGAATGGAGAAGATAGGAGCAAGTTTTACAGTATTTCTGATTTAACATTGTTAGCATTAAACATTAATTATTATAAATTGTAACACAAATATAAGACGAAACTTGTTAACAGCTATATTAATTCCACTCAGTGATGTCCTAGTTTAGTCTACCCAATATTACCTAAAATAATCTTTTAAGTTTACTATACAGTAATTATTAGGTAAAAAAATATACACACATATAGAAGGCAATTCTTAAAGCAATCATTGTTTTTGCATAACCCTACCTCATCCACTGAATTCTGACCCCAGACTTCTAAATCTAGGTATAATATCATGGGCATGAATTGAGAAATAATTATAGTGCCTTTACTCTTGACAACATGGGAACACACTGCGGGTAGCTTCAGGTAAATTGACCACATTTTCGTGTTCATATGTTACAAATGCTTTTTAATAACTTGAGAATAGAGATGCACATGAAGCTAACATGTAAGTCTCTAATAGAAAAAGAAGGGTGTAGCTAAATATATTAATGACCTATTGAGTAAACGGTTAGGTGGAAAAAACAACAGAAAAACTGATCAAATTATAAGGGCACCAAGAATGCAAGAAATGGTAGGTAGAAGTACCATTTACAATATTTAAGGATGACCAACTGTGTACAAGTGTGTAAAATAGATGTGAAATAATAAGGAATTTTATGTTATTGTTGATAAGCATATTTTAAAAGTAATGAACATGTTTTATTGTAACAGTAGTGAACGTCTAGCAGTAATACTAAACAAGCAATTATTACAGATATAAAATATATGTGGAACACAATTACATGTATACGCTTCAACAGAGCATGGAATATATTTCAATATACTCGTGACTATGGCACTAAGTACACGTGTAAAATGCCCATTATAAATCATGTCAAATCATTGGATATGCAAACAAATAGTCAGTCACAAAAAGACAACAAAGTCATGATATATTGAATACACACAGCAGTGAAAGTCAGTGATAGTTTTTGGATGTTGCTTTGCCTTCCCAAATGATGCTCCTACCAATGGTCAACATCTTGCAGAGCCCTTGTATACACAGGGACTCTGACGGTAGGGGCCTGTGAGCATATTTGTACAATATTATTTAACAAAACTTCTCTTATATCATATTTCTTAGTGAACAAGGTATAGAATAGGATGCATCTTTTACAAACAATGGAAATCTCAAGACAGGGTTAACAATTTTTATTTTATTATCCAATTTACATGATTTAGAGGCCGCTAAATAGTACTGACTGCAAATACATGAGTGCCTTTGATTTAAATAACATAGACAAGCATGATCTAACTGTTTGAGCATCATACTGGCATCCGTGTGAACATTTTTTCAAAGTCTCCCTGAGAACAAACATTGGCCATAAGCAAACATGAGCTAAAACAGCAGCTAAGTAAAACTTCCAATGGATCAAACAAGTAGGCATTGTGTCAAGTATTGGTGGATAAATGGTATAATTTACATCACAGGTAACTGTATCGTTGAAAACGAAAAAAAAATTATTTTTTTTTTTTTTAAAAATTTATATTTTCTTCAACGATACAGTTACCTGTGCTTTATATTGCAAATTAAAGCATGTTCAGATATAGAAGCTGCAGTATAAAGATGTTGATTTAACACTAGAACTATATTGAGATGTAAAACAACAGTGTTATATACAATACTATATATTACAATCTTGTTACATTCAGTTCTAATGAGTCTTCCACCACGATACTGAAGTCTTTCCATACTTTGCTAACAATAAATGAAAACAAGATTATTCCATTACATATTTATCAATTTATTTTAGTAGAAGAGTAATTGTTGTTGACACCAATTCCTTTGTCTCCCACAAAGCGACATGCCTCTGGCAATACTCATGCAATCTAAAATTCCTGTCAATATGTTTAACTAGCTTGGTACCAAGCCTTCATGTGAAATTTCTTTGACACCTGACCAGAGATTAAGGAGAACTAGTGTAAACAAACTTTGTGACATCTAGACAGACACTAAACATCCTGCACAAAATGAATATGTCTCCACCAGTATAAATTATTCAATATAGAAATTAATTTAGGACAGCATTGAATGTTACAACTATAGTCAATATTAATTCCTCAAAAATATCCAATCCACTGAAACAAAATCCATTAGTAGATGTTTTAACTAACTAGAAGGAAAATGGACAATGGCTGCTATTGATTGTGATAGTGTGCCTGTTTGTTTCTGATGAGTGTACCTTTATATGTACAGTAAGTAGCTAATTTGCCTTACAAACTTCCCTGGACTGTAAACTAACCAGTACTTTCATTACTAACGATTCTACCAGGAACCTGAGCAACTTCTCCACACAAGGTCACTTGACCAGCGCTGCAAATCTGGAGTGTCTGTATTTATGGGTAATGACAAGAAATTCTTAGGGTATGACAAAGCAAAGTATGTACACAGTCATTGTCACCAATCATGCTGACAGTTACATGTTCACCTTTCAACAAAAAAACTCCCCAGATTAAGTTTCATTGAATGAGGAACAGTAGTACCAGATGCTGATCTAGCTAAGAGATCGCAGAGGCATGAATGCTGGTTGAAAATACAGACAAGGAACCTCAGCAGTGGCAGCGTAACAAGGTCCATACAAAACCTCCCAAACAAAATTCAAGAACTTTTCAGGGCCTTTTCAAGTACATTTCCCAAACTTATAAGGACTAAAAATTATTTTTTTAAAGGCAAAAAATGCAATAATAGTCTTCAAATGCAATGAAATAACAGTAGAATTTTGAGAAAGCAGATGCCAAGTATCACATAGGTTATATCCAGTTGTCTCAGTTCAGAAAAAAGATGAGTCAATACGGTTGTGCATAGATTTTGCTCGATCCTCTGGCCCTCTTAGTCATATTTTAACTGATTTTTTCCTTTTGTCTGTTTTCTAATAGCAGCATACTCATTAAATGCTAAATTAACCAAAGATTTTTTTCAAAATTCAAGTTCTTTCTTTAATATGGTTCCTTTTCAGGGTTCATGGATACTACGGCATGAAATACTGGTACATGCATAAAGAATCTAGGACAGGGATTGCTGAATGTAATGATCATATCCCCTAAATATCTACTTTTTTGAAATTGCGGAGAGTACATGTACGAAAGGGGTAGATCCACGAAGGCATGAAATCGGCCCCGCTTTTTCCCATATTGTGAAGTACTTGTTTTATAATGCTTTTTATGCTATTATTGTTTATTAAGCATCGTACTTTCATTCAAAATAAAAAACTTTTAAAAATTACGAGTTGTTGTTGTTACATAGGCCACCAAACCCCACCCACTTTGAACAAAAATGGCATTTTTTTACGAAATTTACCACTTTGAGCATCATTTTCGTATTGGCGGCAAGTGTAACCAGCGACTAAATTTATACCAGTGATTTGTAACTATAAAAGCAACCAAATACATAAAAATCATCGCTGGTCATCAATGCCGCCAAGTTCAAAAACGAAAAAAATCGTAAATTTTGATCAAATTTCTGCAACGTCAACGTAAGGAAATGACTTCATAGACGCGCGCCATTTTTCCCGGATTTTCCAATCAATTAACTGACATGTGTACAATGGTATAAAATAATAATACTATTTGGTTAAAACTCGCATCGTACTTTATCCTTCTCCAGGCAATATTATTTTAGTGCAGTCTGACCGTTGCATGCAGTGATAGTTCTCTCCCCTTCCATAGATGGCGTGAGTGTCGCTGTATTTACATGTTTTTGTAAACACTGCATTAAAATATATGGTTTTGTAGTAATATTGACATCGATCGCAGTATGATCTGGTTGTTATCGGGTGCTATAATTAAAACGAACAGGTAAGTTGTTGTTTATAATTTCTGTCATCACACTGCCACTGTAAATAATACTAAATATCGGGATCTACGTAGGTTGAAATTACCCAGAAGTGTAGGCCTACAAGCATCGTTTGTTTGTTTGTACATGGTGTTGGATTTATCTAAGATCGTGATTTGTGTCACGGACATCCATAATTGGCTCCAATCAACAGTAGACTAAATAATTTTCAAACACAATTATTACATCGGCATTAATTCGATGAGACATCATAACAGTGTAGTTCTAGCCATGCCTAGCCTACGTGATATATTCGTTTGTGAGATTCCTGGGTACAGTGGGTAGAATGGCCAAACTACAGCTTCTTTTATAATAGCCTAAATAGGTATATGTTATTTTGCCTCTCAATCGTGTTTGTTTACCTCGAAATGAAAGTACATTCCAGATGCTTGTATTGACATTCATTGCGTCATATATGACGTCATGACTTAGAAATATTTAGGTCGTCCAAGGGACACAATCCCTACACTTTTTAGAGAACAGATATAATTCAGTTATCCCCCTTATTATCGACAGCCACTCAGAACCGTCATGATGACGTTCACTTGTGGCTCGGCACTCGACTTGATCACCATTTTTTCCATATAAATAATACACTATTTGTTACGACTCAACCTTTGATCATACACTTGAAGCAGACTCTCTAAATCTAGGATATTGCAGTTATTCTTAGTTTAAAAAGTTGCTAAATGTACGCAAAGTCTTTATTTGCCAATCAGCCGAAATAAGGAACGACATATAAGTGTCTCAATCTGTATTTGAACCCGGGTCGGCTGCTTGCGAACCACGGATATGTATAAATTGCAAAACACATTGAATACTCAATAATGAGGCTAAGTGCTTTAAATTAAGGCAGAACGAGCTGTTTAACACTTGTTAATGTATATAGACATTGACAAAGTCACATATTTTTCAGGTTATCCATTTTGTTATTCAACACACAAAGAAAGTGCGAACTATGTGGGGAGTACTGTGCTCCGTCACAGACTCACAGGTAATCATTCTGTTTCATCTGTTAGTTTCGATTTATGAATCCATCTCCGGGTGTTTGTCAAATTATGGTGAGAAGTGTTCTAACAAGCGTTGTCCTTAATGTTGGCAGTAGAAAGAACACGTCCCACATATAAAAAAGATGAACACATATGCCTAACGCACATCGATTGCAGCGAAAGTGACGCATACATGAAATGTGCTACAACGTGTCTGCGCACTCCCAAAAATGTACCGAAGATAGCACTGATCAGTAACCTTGCACGGTTCCTACGTGTTACCTATGTTTCAGCATGTAGACAACACGGCTCTAATTGTGACCGCTGCTATACTGTAAAGTATAGATATGACAACTGATAATGAACTGGTTGACCAACTTAACTCAGACAATTCCCAGACACTTCTTATCTACCAATATCTATATCATACGTGTTATATTGGTGCTGCAAAATCAAAGTATTTAATATGATACCCTGCCGATGAACTGTGTAATTTGCAAGTTTATACGAATATGTGGCTAGTCATATTTTTGAAAACAATATTTGTAAGTTATTTATTTCTTTTCAGACGCGTTGACGCTGGTGGAACTATTTGGATTTGCTCCTTATTGATGAGTCTTGAATCTACTGGATGCTGTCAAAATATGCTAAGTCCACAGATTCAATATTGTAATGCAGAACTCCATTCACATGTCTTTAGTGCCAGTAGTGAGGAGGAGTAATCTTCGAACAAGTTATATACAATCAACTATCGGGACTGAGAAACAATGCCGGATAATGGATAAAACAGGTTCTGTTGAAACCAGGGTACTTCAAATAGAAATACAGTGGCATTTTGCCAGGACCGACGAACAGTGCTGGTTAAATCATAGTTCGGGTAGAATCAGGTTCCGGATAAACCAGGTTATATTGTATTTGTTTGAAGTGCGTCATTATTATAGTACATGTGTATAAACAAAATTGATCATCACTCATATCAGAATGTTATGAAGTTAACCAGCAATAAATTATAGCAAACCAGTGTATCTCGTTATTTATTATTTGTAGTTGAGAAAGTATCCATAATTAGTTCAAATATATTCTTATGGCGAAGAAAATTTGAAAATATGTGCAAGTTTCTTTGCAATCAAATCATAAATGAAACCATTTTCATTCTGACGCTATCCTATTGGCAATTGTTTATTGCTGTTCTCACTGTTTATGGCTGTAACCACAGAGGACAACATAAGATATTCAGATCGGTCACAAGCTTGAATGGAAGCCATCGCTCATGTCTACGTAATTGTTATGAATTGGTGTAAATTAAATCAAAAATGGAATAGCTATAGTGAAGATTCTTTAAAAGGCCTAAACCAACCCCAACAGAAGCCTAGAATCCAATTTTGTCAAATAGGTTACCATGGTAACCAAATAAAAACAACTGTCAAAATGTTACTTTGAATCTGTATGAACACTCTCATGAAAAAAAACTTACTTTCTACAAAATATGAAAAATTATTTATTTTTCACAATTTCGGCAAAATGTTGTTTTCGTTGTTATGGTTACAGTTACAATGTTTAAAAACAACTTGAAATGTAAAATACTGAGGAACGTCTTAAAATTTATTTCGAGCGATATGCAGCTGCAAGTAAAGTGTTAGGCAGAAAAACCCTGATGAGGTTTCGTAAATAATCGTTTTGGACATTATTTAAAACTGTTACCATAGCAACCGAAGTGAAAAAAATCGTAACAAATGTCAGTATAATTGCTTTGTATGATTATATGGACGCACACCTCCTTGCCTTTTAAAGATTTTGAAAATATAAGCAATTTTTCATTTTTTTTACAAAATATTCAATCCGTTGCCATGGCAACAGTTGAATAACAATTTCTTTAAAAAATGCCTTTTTTGAAAAACATTTGAACAATTGATATCACATTATCATTTTCACAGGATTTCGAAATGGGGCCATTTTTTACCCTTCGTGGCTCTACCCCTTTTAACTGCACACAACCTCTTTACACTATCAACCATAGATTTAGGACTATAATATTGGTATATATATTCAACAATCGTGGGTGTTCTAAGTGCTAACATGGTTGTTGAGGATGATACATAACTACAAACACATTGTTACCTTTATATTACTGTATCTAGGTAAGGTTGTTCTGATGATGAGTCAATAAATAGCCATCTTGTAACACAATCTATGCTTGCACCCCAATACAATATAGTAGTATACTACAGGGTATATCGATGGCTTAGAATTAGAAGGTCGTAAGTGCCACTTACGACGTTTTAAGATTCATACATATTTTGAATAAGCAACACAATGCGTTTTTTATGAGCCCATTTTCATAAAAATCTGAACTTGTCATGTTGACCAAAATGAAGTTGTAAAAGTTTGTTTTACCATAAGTAAAGAGTAAATGTCAGACAGTTTTTCCGTGTTTTCTCAAAATATCGATTTGGTAGTTACGACCTTCTTATACTAAGCCATTGATATATTCTTTAACTCATTGAAGATGTGACAGATGAATACATGCTGTGTGTGACAGAGTGAGTACAGGAGCCCATTGCCTAACTACCAAGTGCTTTTTGGTAGTGCCTTAGAAAGTCTTTGCACAGACATGTTACTAGTTATCGTTAGTAGCATACTGTTTCTCAGCACGTTGCTAGGAGAGTGCTACTGAGCCTCATCTTAAGCAATGGACGTTTGGGTAGCACTTAGTAACATTTCCTAGCAGCACTACCAAGCGCTCGGTAATGGTTAGGCAGCAGGCTCCAGAATTACGTTAAATACATGCTGGTTGAGAACTAGGTATCTATGTCTATACTGTATTGATTAGCAAATAACTAGTATAGGATGTTAAAACCAACCAGAGCAAGTTTTCTGACAATTCTACTGATGTAAATAGAAGTACCCTTCATGCAACCAAGTTATGGTTCAGTCATTTAAATATTGCATTGCAATTGGCACAAAAAATTACCCCCACTTACTAACGACTTACATATGAAACTGTCCACAATACTTAAGAAATGCATTTGCTTCCCTCACAATTCTCGTTATCCCCACTGTAGCAAAAAAATCTTGATTTATCGAAAACTCATATTTCTCACTATTGTTCAAGTTTTCACTTATTAAAAATGCCTGTAAGTTTCAGGCAAAATCTGAATCTAAATGGATAAAATCACGGCATTATGTATTTCTATACTTTCCCCAATAGCTTTCTTTGTGACACATACAACTGCTTTTCTTTCAGCAGCATCATTCTCCAACAGTTATAATTGCAGTAATATAAACAGCCTCTATCAACCACTAAAATGGTCAAATCTGATAATGGATTAGCCTTTCCCCTATTACTCTATAAAAGAATAAAGCCTCATGCCGTTGCTGCAATCGCTCATTCCCCATGTTCAATCCTGTCATTTACATCAATAGAACTGTGTACAAGAAATATGCCATAGTTGTAAAATTTATAAAGAAGAAATTATACCCTGCCCTCCGATGAGATGGTACTGCCACAAAGGGTTTGACTGGTATGCTGTGCGTAAACCTGATACATAACAATCATAAACTGCTACATCAATTCAACAGTAACAATCATGATAAATCATAACAATTGATGATAATTCTAACAATTGATGATAATTCAGAAGTAACAATGATAATTCAATAATAACAATCAATTTGAGAAGATAACATGTTTGCAAAGGCAGAACTTGTTTTTGAAACCCTATTTGATTGGCGAAAATCCACACAAAATCTCTTAGATCCATCTTACTTATCAACAATTACGACCGGAAATGACCATTCTGACAACTTTTTGGTTTAAAAATAAAATAGAAAATTTAATCCAATCCTTTTTTAAACAAAGGTCAAATGATAGCTTAATAGTATTCAAAACACATAGAGTGATGATAATTTAGTCTTGAAATTGATGGTTCAGATTTCAAATTCATAATAAAATTAAATTGTCAACGGACAATTCATTCTAACTACAGGTAAAGTACAGTTTAACCACAAATGACCCAATCATTATGTTTCTAAAGATGCTGATACTTTATCATACAATGACACTAGTCACATGAAGTGAACAAGACTGTGTTCAGTAAACGCTTATGCCGGAGTGGAAGCCTTGTCCATAACAAATACCTAAGTCATTCAGGGGCCATAATTCTGTTGAAATTTTGGATAGCACTACATGGCTTTGGAACCATAATGTGTTTATGATGGTAAACAAGTATGCCAAGTTTAAAAGCAATGTATTGATTGACTTAAAATATATTTGCGTTTCATCATTTTGTAACAGACGGATGGACGAACAAACAGACAGGACAATCACTATATGCCTCATGCATCAGTAGATGCCAGGGCATAAAAAATCAAATAATGAAATACAAAAATATTTCAATAATCAAAACTGGTTCACTAGAAAATATTATGAAGTAGCAGAAGAGATTCATTACAAAAAAATCAGAATTCTTTTTCCATGACTTTCCGTACAAAAATCCCTAACCATGATTTTACAGATGATGAGTAGTTAACAATAGTACATTTTGCATCATGCATGTGAGCAGATCAGATTGCATGCTGTATTAATAACAAACTATTGTTCTAGTCAAAAATAGGGTTAAAACAGAATGGAAGGACCGGACAACCATCTATAATGATTATTGTATCAATTGAGCATGTATCTGGGTAACATAATAATTTGCCCACATTTCAAAAGCATCAATCAAATTAAACATGGCATGATTATCCATACCAGGTACTGAATACAGTGGCTGTAGAGTCTAGATAACACATCTGCGATAATGTTATCATTTCCAGGTATGTACAGAAACTGTGGATTGTATTCAGCAATTTTTTGACATTCTAACTCAAATGCATTTTTTATAGGAGACTCTTGTTAAATTACGACACAAATGATTGTTGGGTACATCTTCATTGTCTGATTATGTTATAATAATCACAATTCAAAACACAATTAAAAGAGAAGCTATACGAGGATTGCTACTGGTGTATAAAGTGCTGCTTACAAACTGCTAAAACTTGGTAATAATACACAAAACGCTAAAACTTGGTAATAATACACTAAACGATTGTTATTTTACATCTTTGTAAGTATTCTAGATTAATTTCAAAGCTTATTGACATGCTGGACATTAGTATACAGAAAATACAGACTTTCTAAACAAGTATAAAGCATAAAATCAGTTTTATCAAAACACTCTCAAGTAATCATGCCAGTGGGTGGGGTAATTAAACATGTACATATCAATCAGACTTACAGTCTGTAGTTGGCTGAAACACAGACCCAAATGGCGCATTAATATTCATTCACTCATTGCAATTCTAAATAACAAAGTAAACAACAATTCAAATACATGTCCAGCCAATGTGATACTAAATTACAATACAAACTGTCTTAATTAAACACATTGCTCAACATAGCAAGACTCATATTGAATACATGGTATGATAAAATATTATATCTGTCAGTGACTTGAATATCTACTATAAGTTACCAGTACCTACTTATGCTGTACCCCAAACACATACAGACACTTGAAATGGTGTCTACCCTCGATGATTTATCCAGAGGAAATGCAAGCTTTTTAACTCCACCAAAATACATGGAAGCATTACGACTTTAATATTTATAAATCTATCCTAACTATATGGATGCAAAGGTCTTTGAGAAAGCAGTCATAAATATAAATAAGCAATTATGCTTTACTCAATAACAAATATGGTGAAAATGACAAATAGAAACCAATGGTAATCTGCAAGCAATGATTATATAATCCAAATGTATACAGCATGCAATGAGCATACCAAATTTAAGTACTGTAAAATCATTAATTTCCATGGGAGATTTAATTTCGTGAATTTCCTCCATGTTCCCCTTCAAACACAAATCAAATCCCATTGAACAATAAATTTACCCTCGTTTTTATTACCTGAGATGCAAAATCCACGAAATTAACATCCCATCAAAATACTCTTTTACATAAACCACAATGTCATCCCATTGAAATTAACTGATTTTACAGTAACACTCGGATTGTGATAATAGGATAGCAATCTTATGTAATTTAAAGAAAATTTATTTGGTTTAAACAATATTTATTCCATAACATAATATACATAAATTTATTTATACAAATCAAGGATTGAGTAGAAAGCTAAGCTTGTTTAGAAACTCATTCCTAAAGTTTATTTGCATGTCAGAAGGTAGTGTGATTATTGTCCTTTCTAGCAAACATCTTTCATTTTATCTCTCCACTATTTAAGATTGTCGATGTGATGTTTAACAAAGTTAGATTGAGGACAAACTACTCATTAAGATTTCAGTATGTGAGGAGACAGTTGGGAACAAAACTTTAGTATACAGGTAATTTCAAACGCTCTGAATTTGTTAGGAAACGACATTGACATCAAACACAGAATTATGTGAGCTTTTTGGTTTGTTTGAGTGTGATCACAAAAGTATTCATCATTTGACAAGGTACATAAGATTAATAAGTTAATACATACAAATTTTACACCTACGCCAATGTAATTTTTCATTACAAAACAACCCAGAACACAAATTCAGTAACATTACCCAAAACTCCAAATATTAATGTACAAGAAAGTTTAAATACACTACAATTTTATGCATATAGTAAGTTAAGAACCCCAGGATAGTTATTATAAATACAAAGTCTGAGATCATAAACTGAGCTTTGAGACCAGTCACAAAACTTGAGTTCAAATTTTAAACGGACCAATAGAAATGCTTTCTTAGTACTGAGACTGGTTTTGAAACTCAGTCAGACAAGCAAGAAGCTCTGTACCACACCATGTATATATTGGCACTTATAAAACATACACAAAACAATCCAAGAAGAAAGTCGCTCGATATATTCCTAAAATAGCAAGCAAGACTAAATCTTGCAAAAATACATTTTTTTCAACTTTCAAATTATCAAAAACACTTTCAACTTATCTGACAAACTTCTTTCATTTCAAAAATGAAGATTCTGTGATTAAAATATGAAACAAATAATTATTTTCCACAAGTCTCAACTCTGCTTTCTTGTGATTTCTAAATAATGACAATATGATATCTCAAAGATGATACTCATATAAAACAACAAAGAGCTTAATTGAAGTGATGAAAGCACTATGCAATCCTAGACATATAAGTAATGTAGTGAAGCCTGTTTATTCATGACCCATCCATTAAACATTAATTAGTTTTACCTTGAAAAAAATCATCAAATTGCCTTATACTTGAATATCGAGAATTAAGAGTTCCTGGTTTAGGTATTTAAATTCCTTTCAAAGACCAAAGACATATGTTGTAACACAATTAAACCCAGATTCTGGATAATGTGAGTTTTAGGGGGAGATTCAAATCAAGAAGTCTGACAATAGAACACAGCAAGGAGTTCAAAGCTCATCACATACCAGTAGTCTCACTCACATATTTGGTCTTAATCTGCGGCTCAACCATGCCATCTAAAAACCAAATATACATCAAAGAAGGTATACCCTAATGTCAGTTTGACAAGACAAGACAATTTAAGATGTTATATAAATAATATGTACAGGATGATTTCTCATAGATTCATGACTTACCAATACCTGATTGTATCAATTATTTCAGACTGGAAATCTCTAAATGAAAAGGTAGAAATGTTGTACTGGTGCTAACATTTAGCTTTATAACAAGAATTTAACTTTGTTTGTAACATGTATGCCCCCATGACAGCAAAATATTCATTCATCAAACTCTTAAAGGTCACAGTGACCTTCACCTTGGACCTAATGATCGAATACCAATAGCAACAGACATTCCTATAAGTTCATGTTGTCATTCACTAACTATTTGGCCCACTTATTCACAGTAAAGGTCCTTACTTACTGTTGATGATAAACCTCCTGGTAAAATTTAAGGGCCTAGGTTCTCAAGTCATTGAGTGGAGACTGATTTGTTCAACCACTGACAGACAGACAGACCGTTGAGGATAAATCTTCATGTAAATTTCAGGGCCTAGGTTCTCATGTCATTGAGTTGAGACCTATATTTCTACCACTGACAGATAGACAGACCGAAAGAAATGTGCAAAGCAATATACTTCCTCATCAAGAATGGAGAGCTTGATAAAGAATACTATGAGGAACCATACATGTTTAAGTAAAACTAACCCATTGCCCTCACATCTAAATCAAATCAACCGCATAGGAAATTAATCATACTTAGTTACTGGACTATTGTTTGTATTGGTCTAGGATTTGGTACAACCATTTTTCTGAGAGTGATAGAGAACCTCTTAATGTTAGGGTGACCGTGTTCAGGCAACCTGTACCTGCGCAGAGCAAATATAAACAAGACTCAGTGATTTCTGTACTGTTTGTAACATGATAGTGGACTGACACACATGCCCCCCTTGATTAGCTGCCAAAGGTTCAGAACACATCATTACTCATTTACATATAGTTAACCCCTATATTTGGATTCGAACCCATACTGTCTGATGCCATCACAGCAAAGTAAAGTGCATAAGCATTACAATATTCCAAGAAAAGGGGTGTACAAACCAGTATAAATAATACTTCAGCAATAAATGGTTGAAAGTGTGACTTGAACCCATACCTTAAGAACTTGTTTTAAAAAAGTTAATCTGGGTTAACCGTGACCTTGAACATGAAAACATCCTAATATCAATAGGAGTCATTAAAAGGTCCAGATCAATGCCTCTACTAAGATTAAGGGTCCTTTAAGGCATAATTATGTATTCCTTTGTTATTGATTAAAAATCATTAGGGCTTCTGATGGACCAACAGACATGTGCAAAGCAATATTGCCCATTTTTCATGAAAAAGGGGCAATTTACCTCCAAATCAAATTAACAAAGTATATTTTTTATGTAGTTAAAATGAATCTTCTGTCAATATCATATGGTTTTCATAGAGAGCCTAAAGTGATGCTAAAATAATGAAGATATGTCCTTATTTGTAAGTCAATGAAGAACACTAAAATAAAGTTTTAGGAAACAATTGCATGATATCCGACTGAAATCTCTAACCAGTGCGAAGTGCATGCACACCATGTCACCCTGCAATATGATATGTGCATGTATATATATTCAACACAAAGGGGGGCGAATCAAAACAAAGTGTTCATATAATACTTAAGCAAGCTCATGCTACTACCAATGTTTTAACATGCAGCGGGCAGATCAGTCACACAGAAGCAACTAGACCTGCAGAGACACTGCCAGTCAGGAGAGACTCATACTGGACTATTTTAGTATTTTATAGGCAAAAATTGTGCGGAGAGACAAACAGATGTGAGTTTTGAAAAACGAGAACATCACATAATAGTGCTGGATGCTCAATTTTCTCTTATTTCATTAACTTGTTTTCGAAAAGTCAAGCGAAACATTGCAATAAGTTAAAAATCCTTTGGATGAGCCCTTTGCATCAAAACATTGATTTGTGCATTACAAAATGCAAAGAAAAGCACTATTGCAATCATAATTGTGTGCATTAAATATCTTACCATTGTCCTTTCTCTGACCAGAAGCACTTAATACTCGTTTTGTATTGGAACTAGGTGTAATAGAATCAGAACGATTTTCTAACGGTGCATTCGTGTTGAAACCATTGCGTGCCAGGATTCTATTTCTCTCTGCCTCTGTTTCAATGAGTGATGATAAATTCCTGTATTCAGAGTCCGGTATCACTGCACCTGGAGCACCGTTCCTTCCTGTACTACCCAATGGTTTACGTATGTATTTGTTTCTCTGCAAAAAAATATATACAAAATAAGCAAAGTATATAAAATATATGAGGCTTAAAAATACAAACTGTGTAAATTGCTGTTAAAATGATAAGAGAGCAAATTGCATTTTTTGGGGAATCTTTTAAGATCTGTGTAGGAGCAGATACCCTTCATAAAATGTTGCTGCTAATTTAATGGTCTTTCTAGTAACTCAACACAAACAAATATATCAAGCCTGCTTTAACAGAGAAGAAAGTAAATTGACATTCTGGGAAATGTAACACTTAAACAATCATGAAGAAGTTTGTACACTAATTGAATAGATTATGTTACTTAATAGTTAATTTAACAGAAAAAGAATAAAACCAGCTGAAGTTGATTAATTTCATACTCATTTCCATAGAGAATACTAAGCATTCTGGCAACTTTTATAAAATCACAATACACAAAATGCATATTGTAGCATCAACACTTCAAATGATTTAAATATAGCATGAGATGCAGTGCATGATAGATTCTAGCTAATGTAAGTAGAATGTCAATAAAATGTGTACAAAATAACTTCTAAGAATAAATTAAACAGCAAATTCGCCATACAGGTGCTTTGTAGATAAACATAATTATATGTAACCCCATAACAAAAGCATACTTCAAGAAAAATATAATAATATTATATAATAATGACTGTGCCAGAATGCAGCCAGTGCAAATCAGTTCTATAGAATAATATAATGTAATAAACTATGTTTTAATGATGTCTCAAGTAACATACCACATAAATTTATATGATTTATAAGTTCATGGGCTTAATGATGAAAAAATTGAAAACTATTAAAGAACACTATGATAACATCCTTTTCCAAGAAATATGGGGCTTTATGCAAATGACTGGCAACATGATGACAGATATAACATGAGAATGGGCCAATGAGTTTTATGACAAATAAACACTGAAGTTTGCAAATTCATCATCAATTCAGTACTAATTTAGAATTAAGTTGTATGTTATATTGTAAAATTTAGTTTATTTCAAACATATCTTATATAACCTAAATGATACACAATTTCTAACATACAAATATTAATACATATGGTATGCAGGGGTAAAAGGGTCAAGTTACATGTTCCAAAATTAAGTCACAGCTCTCCTCCTAAAATTCAATAGAATTAGTCAATTTCGGCATGTCTAATGTACAATTGAGTAACAGTTACCTACACAGTAATACTGTATTATTGTAATATTACCTGATAGGAGGGTATTGTTCTCTCATTTACACTGCCAAGGTTGCTTGTTGTAGCATTTGTCTTGTGGGTCCAACTTCTTCCACCATTGCCAGGCTGAGGTGACGAGACATTATTGTTTGAGATAGGGACGATTTTAGATAAACCAGTAGTGACCGGTAATATTGGCTTAGCTAGAGGGTTCGGTGGTGGGTACAAAGAGATGTTAGTTGTAGAGTGAGCGCTCGAGTGAGTGTGCAACGAAGCCTGGGAGCTCTGTGAGTTGGTGCTCATAGAACTATGTAAACCTAGGTGAGAGTGGTAAGTTTGAAGACCGCAAGTTGTTAGCTCAGTGTTCAGACTAGGCATCGTAATTGGATTATGTGAAGAAGCAGCAGCACCAGACAGACCACTGACATGCTCAGGAAGAAAGCCATTAACAGTGTCTATCTGATTGTCTAAAATATGAGTCAAGGTTTCCTGATCATTCTGAAAATAAATCAGAAATATTGCAAGTGCTAGATGTCTGCTATAGCCATTGAGAAATTGTGATCAATATTAACATGCTACAGTGAAGATTATTATGAGAAAGATTAACACTCAGGTAAACAGGTTTTAATTCCAACTTTTTTTTTAAATCAAGTTTAACAAGACTGTGTTCAATAAACACTTATGCCCTGGTGGAAGCATAGTCCATAACATGCTTCGGTGGAAGTCTAGTCCATAACAAATAGCTAAATCATTCAGGGGCTATAATTCTGTTGAAATTTTGAATAGCATTACATCGCTAAGACAATGTAATGTTTTATGATGGTAAACAAGCATGCCAAGTTTGAAAGCAATGCATTGATGGACTTTAAGAATATTTGAGTTTCAACATTTTGTGATCGAACGAACGGACGGACAGGTGCATCGCTATTATAATAATGCCTCCACATCAGTAGATGCAGGGGCATAAAAATTCTGAATGCCATGCAAGCAGGGCTCGACAAATCCACTCGCCCGCTCGTAATTACGAGTAGAAATTCACATCGGACGAGTCAACATCCAGCAACGCTCGTCCTGCAGGAAGAGTGCAATTTCTGGCAGAAAACAATCAAGTTTCAATAATTAATCGCGCATTAAACAACATAATTCGATAAAAAACCCATCTCGTATTCGATACAAACGCCAGATCATCTGTCAGTCAAAAACGAAAGTTGGAAGAATCAAAACATGAGTGCGCTGTGATGTCACGGGAATTCCCCGGTTATGCTCGATTAATGATTGACACTGTTCCTAGTTTAATCGATCGAAACATAATTTTTAGCGTTAAAGCGACGATTTCGGTTCGTCACAGTGCGCAAAATGAACATTATGTATGAATGTATAGACTAACAAACAAACTCCTTCCATCGGTTTGCGTAATTAAGGACAAAATTTAATGACAACATAGTGGTCATCACGTGAAGAATAAAGTTCGTATAGACACAGTGTATTTACCAATCAAGCTGATCAAAAGTTGTCTGCTTCAGAATGGAGAAAGAGCGGAAATGCGGAACACAATCATTTTTATATTTTCATAATTTTATTGACAGTTGGAGACGAGAATCGACATCGTTAAAAAACAGATTTCCAGATTTTTCTTTGATTTTTCTTTGACTGAAAAATACGGGCGAGTTGATTTTGCTGCTGGACGAGTGGTTTTTTGGCACCGCTCGTCCGGCAGGACGAGTGGCTTTTGAAAAATTTGTCGAGGCCTGGCAAGTTATCAACAAAAGTGAAATATAAAGGAATAAGATATTGTTACCAAAATTAATGCAAACTCATTAAAATATTTTAACCTTAAAACCTTATTTAGTGTTAAATGATAATTATTTATTTTATTAATAACAAACCAAAACAATTAAAACCTGATTCTAAACAATACTTGTATTAAGATTATGACATATTAGGTATTAATAATAGCAATCAAACACATTGTTTCAGTATTCAATTTTCAGATGAAGAAATGAGGTCTGTTTTTGCATTGAAAGAACTATGAAACACAGGCCCATAGCGTTGGCTATTAACTAGTATCTACAAGTCACTTACATTCTCTAGACATTCATGTTGACTTAAAATGGAATTGCATTTTGGTATTTTCAAGCGTCCGTAAGTCTATTACTTAGTATGGCACTATGTGACAGTGTTGAGAACCTCTGTATTCCTATTAGCTCAGTATGTAACTTCTATATACCTAAGCATGGTATGCCTACATGGTGTAGCCATGGGCCTGGAAACAAGCTAGGTATGCCTACATGGTGTAGTCATGGGCCTGGAAAGAAGCTAGGTATTTCTACGCGATGTGGCCATATGGGCCTGGAAAGAAACCTACCGGAGCAAGGGGTTAGTATAGAGTTAAGTGAGAAACATCACTCAAGGACAACTCTACTTGTCACACATTGTACCACACCTCACACCCACATAGCTAAGCCCAAATATATTACATACAAGCTTTATAAATATTTACAAACAATAAATAATCAAATGCATTAATAATGCAAGCATATATAAATACATATACTAATATAATGTATATATTATAATTATTCTTAAAATATGAGTGTAACTATTTAAGGAAATATTATAAAAAAAAAATATTAACAAAACTTTTAAAACTTTCTGTAACTCTTTTCCATAAACTTGGTTGGTTGGTTATTTCAAATAAGAAATCTGCATATAGTTAAACATGCAAAATATCTACACTTCAAAGACATGCATATATAAGGCCTATAGCATCAACTGAATTTAAATCAAACCAATTCCTTAAAAATTCATCACATTAAAATTAATTAAATTAATGTTGGAATATGATGTTTTAAATAAAACATGGTTGTTATTTCAATGAAGAACTTTGAATTTTAAGTGAGGAATTATGTGTTGAAATATGAAAAAGATGTGTAGAATATATATAGGTAATTTTTAATAATTTATTAGATGACACAAAGCTACAGTAACTACACAAATTGCAAAAGCAAAAATACATTCAAACACATATGGTATTAATGACAAAGATGGCTGCTTCCAAATTTGAAAACCAATTCACACCAACTCGTTGATATGATACGCATGCAAAATCTGGTTAACATAAATACTGAACACAGGCAACAATAAAGTCACATGGCTATGTACTGCTCACCTAGTGATAAAATGGCGGTACCATTTCAAGATGATTATAGGATTATTCTAGATAGAAAATACTTGACACTGTGTTGTACTAAATTAGGTTTGGGATGCCACTTCATAATGACAGATTCTTATGAAAAGTCACTTGATGGCAACCCATATCTTTCCTAAATTGAAAATTTGAATCATTTTTAGTTAAATACCAGGAATCGGCAACATCAACGCAGATGTGTTATCCAGACTGAGACAAGAATAGTATAGTGTTTAACTAGGTGGAAATTACTGTTATTATTAACTTTAGATTCAGAGCAACTGTTATCTGTACCAGAAACTATCAAAAGGGAAGACAGACCAAATATATGGAGACAGTTCAGCAATATTGAATTACTTCAACATTTCAAAACATTTTTGTTTCGAAAAAAAACCCCAGGTGCTTTCATTAGGAGACTAGGGCAAATGTGATTACAAATAAGGTCACAAATGTTCATGTGAATTCATTTGCCAAGAGTTCTTAGTTCTATTCAGCAGTTTGCAAGCAACTTTGTAATTTACAAAATTATCACATGTTTGACTGTTTGAATCCCTTTCAACACTGCAATTGTGAGCAAAACTAACCACTGACAAACATAGAGTGACCACAATAGCTCATTGTGAGCAATTTGGCCTGGTGAGCTAAATAGCATAAATATGAATTAAAGCAAAATCAATTAACAGAACAAACAGTTAGGTATAAATCACAAACTGGTTACTTTCCTGAATACAATTGAATCTCCAAGCATTAATTTGGCACAAACATCAAACAGCAAAAGCCCAAGATTGAAACCTTGACATGGTCAATATAATGGCCACCAAGGTTAAACATACCTCTAGTTGCAATACTTCCTCAGTATCAGAACCTTCCAGTATGAATGGTTCATGTGTCAGCAGTACTTTCTTATCACTGCTACTGTATGACAGTCGTACATGAGGAAACTGACGATTCAAGTCATCTTTATTGTTTAACCCACGCCCAGGAAATATACGATTTGATCTATAACCAGTTTTATCGTTTCTAGAATTGTTTTCATTGGCTAATGCATGATTGTGACCAAAATAGCGATCAAGGAGCTTTTTGTAATACTGTTTGTCCTTAATACGAATTGGAGCTTGACGTCCTGACAGGCATGAATCCATCTGTCGATTTGTGTACAGCCATCTTTGATTTTCCTACCAAAGTGCAACAAGGAGAGGTAACCAACAAGAACGAAATGCTGACAGTATGACAATAAGGCAGGGAAACACTACAGTCTAAATTATGCATAAATGTGATATATTATATGAATTCTATGAAGAATTTTATGAAGAATTAGAGCATGTAAAGTCACACAAGTCTTAGAATAGTTGGTGTTGAAGAATTAATAATAGCTATGATTTGTACAACATGAAGAAATCATGCACATAGGGTTTAAAATCCTTAAAGATAAATCACGAAAATGCAAAAAGAGGTTAAAATTCTGTACGAAATTCTATAAAATAAAACACACAATAGAAGACTTAGGTGACTTAACAAGGCAATACATGTAGAAGATATCATAGATAACCCATATAATTAAACATTACTTTTCATACAAATAAAGAACCTAATTTTAATATATTGTAAGCAACAACCAATTTTCACACATTTTTTCCAATTATCAATAAATGTGTCACTTACTTTAACCAATCAATAACCCTAGTAATCATCAAATCCATTTAGCACAAGCAAATAATTAAAGACTTAACAAGTCTATTATGCCCCCAAACATTTAATGGGGATATATATCTGGAATAATGAAGTATAAATTTAATAAGAGTGGCACCATTGTTCAATATTTTCTAGGCCAGAAACAGTAGCTAGCTTTCCTGATACCATAAATGCCAACATAGGAATTGAACCAGACTCGAATCATATCTAATGTTAGCTGGAAGGGACTATAATTCTATGGTCTGTTCATACAGTAAAAACGTACAGGGCTTTTTCTGTTCATTTTAGGAAGGGGCCTTAGACACTAAATTTTGGGGAAAATATCAGTGTATTTCCTGCTTTTGCAAACAAAAAGTAGGTATAACTTTTTTGGAAAAACTGCATGATTTTAGAAAAATTTCCAATTGGGAAGGGGCCTTTTAAAGGCCTCTGTTATAGGAGAAAACCCCCCAACATAACCCTACACTTTGCTCTTAACATATTGATAGACATGGCAATGTCACTTAGAGAATGTCACTTAGTTTAAGTGCTTAGAGAATGTCACTTAGTTTAACTGCTAAGACAATATCACTCAATTTAACTGCTAAACATGCTAGAGTACATTTTGAAGTAAATTAACTACAGGGTTGATATATATAGAGAATACAGTCACTGAGCACACCATATTGTACAAGAAGACAGTAATTAATACAAAGTGTGTGATAGAATTTGAAGTTATATAATAGGAGAGTTGTAACCTACAGAAGAAGAGAAGGCATGACCTAATTGTATATGATCTATACCAAGGCGGACATATGACTTCATGGCTAAGTCTGCAAGTAAAAATATGTCAACATACATGAGCACTACCCACAGAACTTTAAAGTTTTGTGAAACCGGCTTAACTGATTCATGTAGTTGAGCCTGTTTAGGGCAAAATCTATGAGTTTCTGTTGAAACAAACTAAGTTGTGTGGGAAGTGCTTATTCTCTGCTTGAGTGCCGAACATATTTCCTGCAAATTGGTCAAAGAATAAGATACTTAGTACATTTGCTTTTGTTGACATATTTTTACTTGCAGACTTAGCCAAAATGCCACATGGTATGTCCACCCTGTATACTAAAGCTTTTAGAGAAGATGATAATATTAAGGTTATCGCAGACTGGTTATTAGTAAAAGACACATACCTGGGGACTGCCTAGATTTCTTAAGGCAAGCCTCCGAATATCGTGTTTTATGTTCTGTCAGTTAATAAAGGGAGATAATACAAGAGTTATACAACTATAAGCTACAAATCAAGTTTCTGATTAAATTTATGTTTTTATCAGTGAGGGTGGTATATAGAAACATTGTCAGGTATATTACATTTAGAGATGTTTGTAAAACACATTATGCCCCCATGGCAGCCCAAAAATCACACATGGTAAAGGTCATGGTGACATTGACTTTTGACCTACTGACCTACTGACCTTAAACTAATAGGGGTCATCCACTGTTGTGGACCAATCTCCATGCAAAGTTTACAGATCCTATGGCTAAGTGTTCTTGAATTATTGAACAGAAACCATTTGGTTTCAGACAGACCGACTGACATGAGCAAAGCGATATACCCCCTCATCAAAAATAGAGGGCATTACAAGTTATATTTGAATAATATGTGAATACTATGGGGAGTATAATATGTACTGGAGAGAATATTCAGCAGGAAAACAACACAGAATACATGGTTGCTTCTCATACATGAACACAGTGCTGCATGTGTTTCAAACGTATGGACAAATATTTTACCATACACTTGTGCATTTAAATAAAGTACGAAAAAATAACTGGCAGCATTACTCAAAGTTACAAAATAAAATCATGTTCGAAAACTGGATGGTTACAAATATTTATATTAAATATGTACTTAGATAAACCCTTTCCACTTCATGGGTAGGATAAATAAACATATCTGAATGAATAAACAATTTAAAATAATGCATATTAAAATAGTTTTTGTCAATATTGTTATTGTTACAAGTCATAGAAGACCTGAGGCTAGAGAGATAACTATGAACTAGAGAAAAGGATTGTTGCAAACTTGTTATAAATGATTCAAAACTGACCTCACACGTATTTACATATTAAGCACGATCTGAATGAATTATAGTACTGTATTTGACAACAACTGTACAAATGTTCACAAGTATACAAGAACAGTACAATCTTACAAAATAGAGAGCAGCTAAAGATTTGGGGCAATAAAAAACCTTTATTAGTCTTGGTCAATAAAAGACTAGTCTAAACTAGATTGACAACATGTATTGAATATTGCAAACACAAATGAATTCCAACCATTTTCAAACAAACATGCGTGGTATCCTTAAAACAGCCTTTGAACCGGCCAATACTTATCTCATTTTAGCGCCAAATGGCTAAGTTGAATTTGGAACAGCACGGACATATATCGCAGTTTCTAATTATACAATTTGAAACACAAGCTAGGTAAGAAAGGCTATGACCAGAGAGTAGCGTAGCAGAGTTTTACCTAGGTTTCATGTAGGAGGCTGTTAGTACATTTGAGGAGGCCAAGGTGCCTGAGCACTGAAGCTGAAGATGGAAGGCAGCTGGGGGTAAATTTGAGGCAACCCAAATATCATTTGAGGCAGTCAAACTAGCCTCCTGCGGACAATGACAACCCAGAGTAGTACAGTAACTGTTTTATTTATTGGCATTGAAGTGAGGATACACAGAGAGATGACTGGACTAGAAGTGATACGTTCTAAACTTTCAACAGAAACACAAGTACAGTACACAATACAACTGTGACTGCAGGGAACACTTCACATGGACAGTAGCAATGATTATAAAACTAAGGTGAAGCATTTGTAATCAGATTTCGAAATTTAATTGAATCATACTGTAAAACCATTAATATTCCAGGGGATTTAATTTCATGGATAATCTCAACAACAAAATTAAATCCCCATGAATATCAATAATTTCTGAAGTAATACTATATGACTTAGTGGATAAGATACCCTTGAAATTACGTCCGCACAAAAAGGACTTTTTCTCCAAAACCACGAAATTTCTTCCCATTGAAATTAAATGATTTTACAGTAATTAATTGTTTGATCTGGCAAATCAAAAATCCTTACTGGGTACATACATGTACTGAAGAACTCGGCGCATTAAGCATGCACACAACATTTAGTTACAATGCAGCTACGAAAGCGTATCATCACACGGAACAACAAATCCTACATCATTAGTCTGTACAGACATTTCTAGAAAATTCCATTTTCTATAAGTTAGATATCAATAGTCTATGAAATTAATGAAGAATGTGGCAAATTGTGACCAGTCTTGCGTCAGATATGCATTTGCTAAATGAACACATATTACATTCAAAGATTATAAAAATTCTGAAGAAAGTCTAATGAAACTCCATTTCTAATATCAAATTCAAACTCTTTTAGCAGCTAACAACCTTTTGGTTGAGGTGATTTTTAATCACAATACCAAATTTGTCATAATTAACATCCCCCATGAAAGTAAAATACGAATGCCCCCCCCCCATGGCAGCCCAATAGTCGCAAATGGTAAAGGTCACCGCAACCTTCACATTTGACTGGGTGATCTACTGTTGCTGACCAACCTCCATGTAAAGTTTGAAATTCCTAGGGCAAAGTGTTCTTGAGCTATTGAACGGAAACCATTTGGTACCGACCAACCGACAGAGCAGTATATGCCCCTCAGCAGAGCTGGGGTGGGGAGGGGCATAATTAGTTTAATATAGAAACACTTTAAATACTATGCATGTCCAGATAATTCAAAGCCATACATAACTGGTGGCAGCACATAGCCAGCTATGCAAGAGACAGACACAAAACATGCTGTTTATTTGCATATCAAACAAAGGACTTATTTTGAGAAGCCCACATTATTGCCGAGGTATTAAACCTCAGTGCATATGTTTTGGTAATGTATAATCATGCCATAGTAATTTGGTGATTCAAAGCTAAGATTCATTATATCAATCAACATATTGGCTGCGTTTTTTACCTCAGGTCAAGTTCAATCTAAAACTAGTATTCTTCTTGAAGTAAACAATTTGTTTGAAATGAGTTTGATTCATGAGTTTGACATAGATATCAAACTCATTTTGTTTTGTGATTCTGAACCCAGCAGGAATTTGGATTTTTCTTTTCTAAAATATGAGGAAGGGTCTATAGATAGAACAGATGAATTCATTAGGACAACTTTGGTATTGTGACAGTACTGACTTTCGCCAACTAGCTGCTCTTCATAAATAATCAGATTCAGTCAAGTGACAAAAACAAAAACACATAAATACATTTCTTGGAATTTGTGACAAAATCTTACAAGACTTCTGTACTTCTATTTCACTACATTTAGGCTTGGGGTAGACAAAGCATTGGTCAACAGAATAACTCACAAATAAATGATGTTTCAGAGGACAGTTTGGTGGACATAATTTAGTACACCGTGACACGGACACATCATGTGTTTGATATACTGTAGATCTTCTCTCACCCACCTTGATATGTCGAGTTTTAGGTGGCTACAAAATGTATGTGTATAACAAGATACTATCAGTAATTATGTTACAGAACTATCTAGGTATATCTATTTATATCTAGCCAAATCAATGACATAATGGAGCCGAACACGGTTAAATAAACCATTTGGTGTCCAATTTAAAATGCGTCAAGTCATGTTTTGACCAAAGCAATGACCTAGCATAGCATCTAAGCTAACTTTAACCCTTTACACAGGATTTATATAGTTTACCATATGATTTGGTAACAAGACCCAACTACCGGTAAACCAAATTATATTTATCTATTATATAGTTATGCATATATGTATTTACATAAGGTAGGCCAAACACCTCACAGCACAGCCAAATTGTTTGCATGAAACATATTACAGTTAAGCAGCAGTTTATTACCTGGCCTTGCCCCTGACCAAATACTCCCTGATATAGAAAAGTCGATAAGTTACATTATATCAGTTCATATACAACTATACATATATCAGTATCATTAATGATTTGTTCTGACCATTCCCCTGGAATTTATTGTCACAAAGTCTCAGTAAAAGGTACTTGTTCCTTTAATATGAACTAAGGCACCGCCTAAATGAGGGATTAAGTACACATTGGATATCTGCTAAGCTATGTTTCAGATAGAAACTGACTAAATATGAGTTGAATTTAGATGTTATAAAATATACAAAGATAGTTATTGATCAGCAACTGATCACTTTTCCTCTTTAAATTTAAGACCAGAAATAATAATTATTCAAAACTTTAGATTGGCTATGTATCTGTGGTTGATGTTTTGAATAAGTGTAGGCATCCCTAACCTGGAGTTTTACCTATATAATACTGATTTGTTATACATTGCAACGTAGCGTCATGAGTCTATTTGGCGTACTTTTGGTATGACATCATTTCCTGTTATTTGTGATGTCATGACATCACGTCTTGTATTGGCGCCGTGTATCCAGTACAGTAGCGTATTTCTTACTTCCTTTTGTTTTTTAAATAGTTTGTTTTATTTATTGAATATTTTTAAAGATGGTTATAATTCGAAAGAAAATGATAGGGGGCAACCGTTTACAGATTTCTATTTTTTATGTTCAAAGAACCATTCACCTCGGAAAACTGCCTGAAATTTTTGACCGGAAATAACTTTTTCTGAAAGCATAAGTACCTGTGGAGACTCGACGAAAATACGCACGTGGACATTATTGGTATGGGTATTTACAATAGACAGCTTCGCTGGCTATTTAATCCCCTATCAATATAGTAGGGCACCTTTAAGATAGAGTTAGCACAGCCATGCATTAAATGTAGCAAAATGAAACTAATTGCAAAAACACTTCTGATAAAAAATAGAAATAGAAATGAAGGGGCCACACCATTTGTCATGCAGAGAAGACCCCTGTGGTATCAACCAGGAAAGAAATATTGAAAACACAGGAAGACTATACTGCCAACACCACTATCATACCAGTATTCCATAAAATCTCAAAATGATAAAAGTGCAATATGACCGCTTACTTTCAGTGCTGACTACTTACCGGAAAGTTGTAAAAATAACCATAGTTAAAATCAGTCAGCAAGGGAGGTAACTATAGAACAGAAGAGTTGTGTTTTTTAATTTCAAGGGAGGTAACTATGGAAAAGCATTTTTTTTTATTTCAAGGGAGGTAACTACGGAAAACATTTTTATTTATTTCAAGGGAGGTAACTATAAAAAACATTTTTGATAATTTCAAGAGAGGAAACTATGGAAGAAAAGAGCTTTTTTCATATCCGACTATTTGCAGCTTAATCATAAGACTTAGTGCAGAAAAGGAAAGCTAAATGATGTGTTCTTTAAAGTATCTATTTAACAGTTACATAACATGATAACTGTTAAATAAGCCAGGAGGAAGTGAGAAGGGTAACATTTGCATCTATAGTGTTAACTTTGACCAAATCATAGGCACTTTGTGCTGCTTATTAAATTTACTTACATTTATCTGAAGCTGACAAAATATGAGGATTGTTTATTTTTTACTGCCTTACATCACACACAAGTGATCAATTGTATTACCAGAATCAAGCAATAGAGATATGGATCTCCACTTATCTGTAGGTACAAACAGATTTTTACCATAATCCTTGTTTCACTTGAATATTCATATCTGGACAATAGATTTGGAGTCAGTTGTGTTTGCATACAAGTACAGAGTTGGTGGTCAGTTGCATTTGTCTATGAGAAAAAAACCCTCTAACTAGGCCAGATTTGTTTGTACCTATATGTAATTTAAGGGCAAAACCACCTTGCAGAAAGTTCCGGATATCATCTATTAATGCACCAAATCTAAGTTAACCTAAGCATAATCCTGACATAACCATTAATTTATCATAATATATAAAATACACCAGTGTCATAGAAATTTGGACCAAGATGCCTAGATCATAGAAATTGCATTTATGCTACAGAGCAATGAAAAATGGCTATATATTGAAGAGGCTGAGTGACTGAGTGTGATCAGACACATAACTCTACGAGCATAATATGTCTCATGTGATAGAAGTGTAGGCTTTGAGGTTTCAAGCTACGTGTACAACATCAGTGTTGGGCATGGTTTGTTGGTTACATAGCAACACATACTTCAACATATACAGGCAGCATGCTGTAACTCATCATGCAATAGTGAAAACATGCCCATACGATTAGTTCACTAAAGGTTTAGGTAATAACAATTACGGCTACAAATTATTGTCAATTTAAACCAAGGCTTTCGTACTATGTGCAATAGAATGGGGACAATGAATATACCTCTTGAAACTTTAACCCATTGAAATGTCTAATAACAACCTACAGGAAATGGAAAATATTAGCGTTTAAAACACCTTATTCAGCTGTAGAATAATAAGTAATTAGGAATTATAAGCAATACAAAAGTCCCCTAACTGATTTTCTATGTTTCTTTGTCCATAGTAACCACAATTTTTTCTGTATCATAAAAATATTAAACATGCATAATCTCTTTAGTGGTACCTATCCAAATATTAAGTTTCATTAACCTAGCTTGAAAACTGTTTGAGCTATGGCAGGATCCAGATTTTATTGACAGACGGACGGACTGACGGACGAAAGGCAAACCTATAGTCCCCTCTAGATGAAAACTGGTAGGAGACTAACAAGTATACAAGTATAGATTATAAGAGAGTAACAGTAGAACCCATAGAATAAACGTCATCTAAATGCAAATATACCAATGTGAAATACTTGAAAATTAATACAGTTTTGAATCTTCAAAATGTTATGAAGTCATTCAGAGGGCAAAATATTAACTTAAGAGAAAGAAACCTCACCAATGCAGTACACTCAGGTATTTATGAAGGCAAGACACACTTTTTGGGTTAAACAGATAAACTACATAGTAATATTTGATAAAATGTGTCACTTGAAAGCATATCAATGAAACTAAGAATATCTACGTCATTTTGTATCAAAGATAATATACATTAATTAAGGTAAAAATCCATGAATTTTAATAGTACAGGGTGTGATCTTAATGATTTGGTTCATTTTAACAATCTCAGAAAATGCATGTTTATTTCTACATTTACTGCACAAATGATTCAATACAATGAATTTAAATAAACTTATGTAGACTGATGGATCTATTAAAACTAAATAATGTTTACAACTTTACAAAGCTTCAAATCAGTCAGACTCTGTAATTGCATATGGACTTGACTAGAATTGGATAACTAGAATGTCTCAATTAATGGGATCTAGAGAGAGATAGAGAGTAATTTACCGAACTTATTTTGAGGGCTTTGTGCAAAACTATGGTACATGCTTCTATAAATTGATGTAGTTACTATAGTTTTGCACTGCTCCCTCAATTTGGTGTAAGAGAAAATCTTGAATAATGTATCATATGTAGCGAAAGTGTTGCAGAAGAAGAAATACATTATACATGTGTTTGTAAAGATAATATACATGTATATCAGATTTATTGAGTTATTTTAGAAGGATATGGTCGTCAAGGAGACAGAGGTATGGTTCAGATAGAGATATTTTTCATCTAGAATAGAAACTTACGACAGATAGTCGATAGCCTACCCTCTTTTCATACTAAAGAACAACACAATAATCTGTCATTTAACTAGAAGGGTTTTGAACATAAAAAAGTAAGTTTTCCACATGGGGTCACATCTCCAGCAAATAACATCCAATCCATAATTCCTGAAACTATGCACAACTACGCTTGGTACCAAGTATCCATATGAAGTTTCATTAAAATCGGACAAGTGGTTACAAAGAATAATTTTGATATCCAGACATAACGACCAGCACAAAATCAACAACTCTCCCCCCTCCACTAGATCATGTGGGAGACGTAAATATTCCATCTAGTAATTCAAACTATTCACATTGTGGCATCGAAAAATCTACTGCTATGCCATTAACTATATTAAATCCACTACATTTTTTAACTACCTAATTACTTTATGTCGTAACTTGGACAATTATTTTAGCCGAAAAAAAAATCATTATTTAAACATCTTATAATAGCAGAAATTAATTCATGAAGATCATAAAAACATATACCTCAACATCTTATTCAAGGCATGACAAGGAGAGGGCTAATATAGGCTATGCCTGTTGCCAAATCCTATTTCTTTGGAAATAAAATAAAAATATAATTAAGGCATGATTAAAATTCTGCAGACAATGAGAAATACTTACGAGGGGAGGAGGAAGTGGGCGTGGCTCTGACTTGAGTACTCCCATAGTTCCTGGTGTACAATGTAGTAGTCTATACACATGTTCTACGATACCCAATCCACGCACAAGATTATCTCGTTGTAACAAGCCACTAATTCTTTCTAATTCTTCTTCCTCTAAAATTTCTAGTGGCTTTTTGGTATCAACTGGTTCATCAATATTAACTTGTCGTGAAGACTCACTGCTTAATATCTAAACATAAAATAAAGATCAACAGGTTTGTGGGGAGTTAAACATTGAAGATTTACATATACCTATTGACAGCACTAATTCAATTTGCCCAAATAAATATAAGTAATTGTAGTGGTGTAGGGGGGGGCACAAAAATAGTCGCAAAAATAGTTTGTACACTTGCTCAATATCATGCAAAAGTGTAGTAAAAATATGCTTGGGGTTAGGCCGAGACTTAAAGTTTAAAAATAAGCTTAAACTATTTTGCTACGTACATCAAGGCTTGTTCTAGAACTAGATTGTATCCGTCTTGCAGGCATAGTTCTTCTCTGTAACGACCGTCTCCTTCTACTGCCCGGACTTTCTGGACGTGCAACACCTGTCGAACTTTTCTTGCCTTTTAACATAGATTCCATTTTTTCCTTCTTTCTTGAAATTTCTTCTCTTTGTTGCCTAAAAGTCACAACTTTAATTTAAAAAATCTACTCAATGATTATATTTAATTTTTTATGATGTTTTGTAAATGTACCACAACAACAAATATTTGTCAAGCACGTATTCGCATCCCAAGTGCCAGCCAATACATAGTAATGTTATGTTAAAGATCATTGCAACCTTGACCTTAAAACCATGGCGGTGCAATAGGGGTTAAATACTAATATTGACCAACTGCCATGTGAATTCTGAAGATCCTGGGTTCAACTGATCTTGGCTTATTGATCAGACACCATTCTGTCTATTCATTTATATTTTCAAAGGTCAATGTGACTATGACCTTAAACTTTGGCTAACAGACGTGACAAGCAGTAGTAGTCATCTGGTGTTGCTGACCAAACCTTTATGTCAGTTTAAGGATCCTCGGGTCCATTTATAATTGTTTATTCCATAGCATATATAAATACATGTGCAAGCAAAATCACCATAAACCACAGTATTTTTCAGGCAAGCATGCATACAAATCAGTATTTACAAAAATGCTGAGCATAGCCTTTATTGGGCAATCAGCCTTTTGCTTTTTGCCTCCACCAAGATTTGAACCCGGATTGCAGGTTTAGGTGATATGCGTGCTAACCACTGAGCTACGGTATTACAGAAATTGATCAAAATCTACAAATACCTAGCAAGTTCACTTCTAGCTTTGAATGCGGCAGTTTCTTGAAACAATGTGCCACTACTGTGAAAGAACTTTTCATATTTATCTGTTCCAGGACCCGGGTATATTCGTCTAAAGTTACCCAGGTGATTATTCTCATACTTATCCAAAGTCTCGATATATTGTTGCTGAGCTAAATCTAATTCTTCCCTGAAATATGAATATAATGCCAACAATTAGCTACTGTAGATTTTCGACGGGGGTTTAAATTTATGGGTTTCATAGTTCACCTTCAACAACGAAATAGATACAATCCGGAATGTACAATATTGTGGGTTTTCCGCAAATTTGTACAAATAATGTTGACCTTAATCCTTTGCTTATGCTATTGTGATTTAGATAAGCTTCACCCTTTTTCATATATGAATATTTATCGAACGAAAACATGGATAACGGTAAAAGTTGTTTGTACCGCAGGATTAGTGTGGGAAAACCAGATTGCTTTGAATTCCGGAGTATATCTATTAAATCCCATTAAACAATAATTTTGACCTTATTTTACTACCTGAAATGCAAAAACCACGAATTAACGTCCGATTGAATTGGTCAATTTTACCAAAAACCATAAAATTTTCTCTCATCGAAATTAAATGATTTTACAGTATATGCATTAAATAGTATAGGGTGAACAAATTAACCGAATCTTCAGACCTTCAACATGTGACTTTTTATTCTATTATCTAATTTTGACCTTAGTTTTTTCAAGTGAAGAATTTGACAAATATGGGTGAATGGTAATTTAAACATGTTTCTACTTCACCTAAGACATGTCACACAAGGAGCTTGTAATATA
This sequence comes from Spisula subtruncata, assembly GCA_963678985.1. NCBI lineage: Eukaryota > Metazoa > Mollusca > Bivalvia > Venerida > Mactridae > Spisula > Spisula subtruncata. The sequence continues at coordinate 24,207,187 of OY787663.1, forward strand.
CACATGGACACAATTTGTCACATTCATCGAGCAAACATCAATGCACACATCCAGTACAAAATGAATATACCTCCCACACTATAAGTGGGAGGCTTAAAATCACATCATTGCTCACACAACTTTTTTCTGATCATCCTTTACATACAATGAATTACGGAACCATTAGGCTGTTCCTCAACAAATGACCAATACTCGACAACAGAATGTTAACTATATCTGTAGAAATAGTAGACCAAATGTGGTATTTAGCAAATTGTATGGCGAACAAAATGCTCATTTTGCAAGAGTTGCTCCCCTTAGACTTAAAATCATGCAATTATTGTCAACAAATTGTCATTTTGTCAACAAAACATGTAGATGTTTTATTAAATTTTCTTCCATCTTACGGTATTTTCCACATTTATGAATCAACTAAAGTGCTCAAATTGCATCATTCTGCAGAGAGGTTAACAAGTTATATCTTATCAAAATAGCAGTTTAAGACTTAATGTGACTTTAAAAATAGATGAAACTCAGTCTAATAGAACTACAAACAAGTCATCGTAATTACCTTGTATCTTTTCTGTTAGATTTACCCAGTAATCTATCAAACAATTCATTGTAATTACCTTGTATCTTTAAGAACTACAAACAATTCATTGTAATTACCTTGTATCTTTAAGAACTACAAACAATTCATTGTAATTACCTTGTATCTTTTCTGTTAGATTTACCCAGTAATCTATCTTTAATTCTTCTACGTTCCTCCTCTATACATTTGCGTCGATCACAAGCACCAAAGTTAACAAGATGTAGAGTATCATAGACGAGCGCACCTTTGATTTCTCTATCCAGTTCTGAGTCAGTGTTAAAACTCGGAGAGTGATTCACCTAAAACATGTAGCTATAGTTAGCAGGTATCACTCACACAAATAAAGCAAAAATCTTAATAAGATTATTTGAATATGTATTACAAAGGAAATTTCTTCACAAAAAGGCAAAAATTATAGTCATAGTATGACACAGAGCATTGAATAGCTATAACATAATTATGCTGTAAAAGTGTACTGTAAAATAATCAATTTTTGTGGGGGATTAATTTTCGGGGATTTCAAGATTCACCTGCAACCACGAAATTAAATTCCATCAAACAATAATTTTAGCCCTTGTATTTATTTCCTGAAATGCAAAATCCCTGAATTAATGTACCATCAAAATGGTCTTTTTTTCAAAAACCACGAAATTTCTTCCCATCAAAATTAAATGATTGCACAGTATATAACCATTGGAAATTTTTCCACTTTAAAACACAGCAGATGCTCAACATATCTCCAAAACAAAGTAGAAATACAATACCTCTATAACATAAGGTCGAAGTTTTCTATCCAGAATCACATCAAATCCAAGAATTTCAAAACAAGCACTTCCTTTAACATGGTTAGGAAAACATGTGCGGTAGTTATGTTTTAATACTGAATGTGCTGATATACACGTTTTAATGATAACGTCATCAATGTCTGCCCACATTTTATCTACATCATATCCCTTCTCCGCCATATATCGATTTGTTGTACTAATTCTTCTTTTACTTCCAGCCTCGTCATCACGGATGAAATCCTCACTATGTTTGTTTATTGCATAGTTTGTTAGATGCATGTACACATTATCCTGACAAAACAATCATATTTATAAATATAACATCGCATTGATGAAGAAATGGACAGAGCTTAACATTAATGAATATATATCTATTCTTCAATAGAGCTTTACATCAATGCATATCTATTCTTCAATAGAGCTTAACATCAATGCATATCTATTGTTCAATAGAGCTTAATATCAATGAATATCTATTGTTCAATAGAGCTTAATATCAATGAATATCTATTGTTCAATAGAGCTTAATATCAATGAATATCTATTGTTCAATAGAGCTTAATATCAATGAATATCTATTGTTCAATAGAGCTTAATATCAATGAATATCTATTCTTCAATAAATAAGTATGTTTGCAAAAAGTATTATCACATATTTTAACATGTTAGTAATTAAATACATGATATAAATTCCAATCTGGTTTGTTCTTTTATAGACTACAGTGTGATTATTTTCATCAAATTACTTTTATTTTCGGCACGAAAGTTCATTCTCTCTAGTGCTAGATTATTTGAGATTGAAGGACCCTGTAAGAATGTTTGTATCTTACATTATAGGTGCACTGCCCTAGCTCTTTCTGAATAGACTCCTTGGTTAACGTGCCTGGTGTATAGCACTGATACAAACACAAGTACCTCTGGACTCCAACCAGTTTTTCACTATATGGGTGGCATTTAAACTCTGAAAAATGTTTCTGAAATTTCTAGGGCCCTGGACAAGATTCAAACCAGATACCTCCAGATTGATAGTTGAGAGCACTGGCCACTGTTCCATTATTATCTTAGACACAAACTTTATGCTTTTCAAGTACAAGTGAATACATAGGACAATACTTACAATATTTCCATGGGTAGGCTCCATATATTTATTGGTTGCAAACCTAGCAAGGCCATCTTTGAACACAAATATTCTCAGTGGATCACATGAAGTGACAAGTGTGTAGATTCTTAAATCAAACTTGAAACCATCTATTAATAATGGCTGAAATAAAACAAGATCCTTGTAAAACACAAATGCCCCACAGCAGCCCAATAGTCGAAAATGGTAAAGGTCAAAGTGACTTTGACCTACTGACCTCAAAATAGGGGTCATGTAAGGTTTGAAGATCCTAGGGCAAAGTGTTCTTGAATTAATGAACTGAAACCATTTGGTTGACAGACCGATCTACCAACCAACAGACATGTGCAAAGCAATATACCCCGGGGCATGATAATTATCCATTTTTTAGAACTTTATCAAAACCTTGTTGCATCAAGTAATTACATAATGTCAAAACCTCATGGCTCATGTCTTGAGGCCCATATGGAAGATTGCATTATTGTAAACATGTAAGCCTTGTAAAATTAAGACTTAACTCCCTCACCTCACCTCACCTCACCTCACCTCAACTTACTTACTTAAACAAATGAAGAGAACTATACTTACTCTAGACATATATTGCTGACAGATCATATGTTCATGTGGTTTCACATCTTTGGGATTTTTAGTGACCCAAATTCCACGACCTTGACATCCAGACTCAGGTTTTAATATATATGTTTTGTTCTTTTTCTGACGACAATAGGCTTGGTAATCACCGTAACTGTAACAACAAGAAGATAAATAAAAAAAATTTAAAACTATTAAATCCGCTCAATCTATTGTAGTAGATAACATAATAAATGTGAACATTTTATCTATACTGTAAAACTATTTATGAGGCCATAAAATCTAATGGATTTTGCTAAAAGGTTAGATTTAGTGTGTGATACTGTAAAATATGGGGATTTAATTTCGTGGATTTTTTGGGTGAAATCAACAACAAAACTTAATCCCCTACAAATATTAAAGTGTATAGAGCTATATCGAACGATATTTTTTTTAAAAAGTTTCAAAATCTGAAAAACAATTGTTTTCATATCTATTATCTAGATCATCTTCCGCTTCAGTTTTAACAGAAATTAACTCTCTATTTGATTTATTGGACATGCGAACTGTCCATTTTCATACGAAAGTGTTCTAGAACACCCTATGAAATTATAAGAATCGTCTATTTTTCGATGATTGAATCAAAGTACACGGGACCCATCCAAAGTTTTAATTTGCAATTAAGGTAGTCTAGTATCATACTAAAAATGATGCAAGTAATTATCTTGACATTAATTGACTGTTAAAATATAGCTCTATAGACTTTAATAATTCTATAGTAACTGGCTTAGTGGAAGATGTATCCTTGAAATTTCATCCCTACAATATGTGATTTTTCACAATTTTTTTTTTAATTTACAGTAAATCATGGATTTTATAAAGTATGCCCCATTTCATTTAGGCTCATTTAGTCACCCACTGAAATAATGTCTGTACATAACTAATGATACAACAAATCTACCCGCTAAGACTGATCCATGCACCAGACTATTATTTGTGTCAGTTTTTGATGACGTTCACGAAAACATTGCTCTGTTGATAATAGTCAGCTCATAAACTTCAAATGACCCTTACTTATTTTCAACAGAAAATCCCATTCTTTTTAAAATAGCAAAATGAGCAAATCCAAATTTCCGAAATTAGAGGACCCTTCACTGTAAGGGAAAACTAAAGTACCAGGACGGAACAGAACAGAACAATAAACTATACATACTCTGCAGGAAGGCACCAGGTTTTAGGGAAGACATTATATTCTTTGGGAAACATTTTCAACATCCGGTTCATATTTCTTGCTAATAAATCTTTCCTACAAATCTCACTCATACCAGGAAAATGGTTGATTTTCTGAAATAAGCAAACATAGATAAGCATTTATTAACAAGGAGAGAAGCACATACAGTACAACCTCTCCAGAGCAGCCGTCTGTACAGCATCACCTCTCCAGAGCGGCCATCATAACAATACAACCTCTCCAGAGCGGCCATCATAACAATACAACCTCTCCAGAGCGGCCGTCAGAACAGTACAACCTCTCCAGAGCAGCCCTCTGTACAGCAAAAACCCCTGTAACAATACCTCTAAAATCTAACAGTTGATATTTACTATGAATTTAACCTCTGTAGAGCAACAAGTTTGTACTTGTACTTCGGCTAGTATTTGCAGCTCCAAAAGGGTGTTGCTCAGCCTCTACAGAGGTTGTACAGCATTTAAAAGACAGCAAACAAGCTCTTAAGGATGCAAATACTAGCACACCAATAAAAGTTTGTTTGTTTTATTTCTAGTAGATGTTATGTCTACCTGAGATAGCTTTTTTATCATTCAGGCTTTCTGTTAGTTTTATGAAAATAACTGAAACATACAATTTGGACAGACAAAATTTGAACTGAAACAGTTAGGCCTGCCTAAAGTCCCAAAGGCTGGTAACAGTTTAGATTTTTGGAAAGTGTTCATTTGGTTGAAGAACATGTTTAGATTTTTGGAAAGTGTTAATTTTTTAAAGAACATGTTTTGATTTTTGGAAAGTGTTCATCTATTAAAAAACATGTTTTGATTTTTGGAAAGTGTTCATTTTGTTAAAGAACATGTAAGTACCTGATATTTCTTCATGTCCATGACTCTTTCCAAGGCCACAGAATAATCTGTCCAGTATAACGTCCAGTCATCATCATCAGACACTTCCTTGAAACCAAATTTCCGAGAAACCTTACGAACTGAAATTGAAATTTTGTTGTTGTTCAAAAACGTTATTGAATCGTAATTTATGCATGTGGTAAGAAAATAGCAGTAACAAAACCAATTATTAATAAATATCAGCTAAATATAAATTGATTGCCAAATAAAGGTTTTTATAACAAATTGGAAAAAGGTGGAATCATTTTCAGACACAAACAAGACTGTCAATCAGGGGCCATAATACCATGAGGGTATGAGAGAAAAGCTACAGAGTTCCCTTCTTATGCTCAGTGTCTAGCCAGGGAATTACTGCTACCAATTTTGATTTTTTGTCCTTGAAATGACACAGCCTAGGGTCAAACCTAGAACCTCCTGCACTTGAAGATCACTGTGACTGGGTGATCGAGTCAATTCAATCCTTATATTATAAAATATTACAAATACTATAAAATCATTTCTTTTTGTGGGGCTTAATTTTATTAAATTTGTGGTTCACCTTCAACCACGAAATCAAATCCCATCACACAATAATTTTGACTCTCATATTTATTGTCTATAATGCATAATCCATGAATTAACATCCCATCGAAATGGTCTTATTTACCAAACCCACAAAATTTTGTCGATTGAAATTAAATGATTTTTAAGTAGGTCATTGTAGAAAATAATCTCACTTACCGACATCATATTTACAGTTGGAGAGACATATATAGAGCCATCTGAAATAGTATAAAACAACACTCATCAAATATCAAGTCATTAAAATTTCAACATGGCTTTATTATTATTAAGCACAGTAATTTTATAGCTGGACCACATTGACATGAGCATGATATATGAGTCAATATATCGTCTACGTTTACAAGACTGAGTGTATGTTTTCATAATCAGGGAGTATCACGATGGCGCTCGAGATGTAATACAAACACAAATCTTAAATGCTGATATCGCATGATTTGCTTGGGGAAATTGATATATTCAAAGCAAGAGCCTTGTAATGTATTCTGGCATAAAGGTCAGGCTCAGGTCAAAATAGCCAAGCTATACCATTCAGCCACTACACAAGTAGACTGGGAATATTTATACAGTACTGATTATTGATCTTCTTTCAGTGAGATTATATAATATGTACAATTATAAAAACTTTCAATTAGTGTTTCACAGTTCAATAGATATGATTATACATAATTATCCACCTTGTAGGATTTATTGAATACTTGTTATACCCGAGTGTATTCCTAAATTACACATGCATATCAATTTAATTTGCAACACTATATCTTGAAATAGTGAAAGGCAAGGCCATCATAATATTTCATATAGTAAACTCGAGGTTCCCCCAATTTAATACTGTCAATTCAATATGTAATACTAATGAAAGAATAGCGGGAATTACAGTTGACTCGGGTATACCCAGTTAAACTTAGATAAACCTAGTTTATCTGACGGACAAGCTTATGTTTACAACTGTTATCAATTAACTTTGAACATACTGTATATCAATGGCACTGTTTAAAAATGCCGAACCTACAATTTTGTATTTTTACAGGAAACACAAAAAACATACCGATGGCAAAGTTTAAAATGCCGAACCTACCATTTTTGCTACTTCGGGGTTTTCGTCCTATAATAAACATTTTTCAGTTTGCCGCCTTCCTGCTAATACCGGACTTACTAGCCAATAGGAAATTGCCAAAACAGTCACATGAAAAAATACCGAACATTCATTGGTTAACTGTAAAAAATTGCACTGTGAAAGAGCGAAATGAATATGCCGGAGCTGCAAAAGCTTTTACAGTTAACCAATTGAAGGTTCGGTATTTTTTCATGTGACTATTTTGGCAATTTCCTGGCTAGTAAGTCCGGTATTAGCAGGAAAGGCGGCAAACTGAATTATGTTTATAATAGGACGAAAACCCCGAAATAGCAAAAAATGGTAGATTCGGCATTTTAAACGGTGCCATCGATATAGAATGAGGGCATACAGCAGAATTGTGGATACAGGCTTTACACTTATAATTAACCCACTTCTTGCCAAATATTTGAAAACATGTGCCAGAAAAATAACAACACACTAAACAAGGGTGAATGGCTGATAAATATATACCAATCACAAAATATTGCAAGGTATAGTGTGCCCAGGATGAAAAAAAAAGTGGGAAAATTTGGTATAACCAACATTGATGAAAAAACAAAGCGTGAATGATTTAGCATTGTTATTTTAGTATACAATTTTACACCATATAATTTGATGTGTTTATTTAAGAAACCAATTTTTCAACAGAAGGCAAATCTGGCCAATGCTGGTACATATCATATCCTGGGCACAATATATTAAATATGAGTCACGTCAGTGCTATATATACAACAACACCCTATCATTGATATGTCATCAAAGTTGGGTCACCCATTGAAGATATGAACCACTGTGTAGCTTACAGGTCTGTCAGACAGACAGACAGTCGGAAAACAATAAATCTCATACCTCCCACTCAGGTAGCTGTCAAATATTCAACAGTATATAAAACAAATTTATAAAATAGCCTTCATGCTCAACCCTATGAACAAATACAAATTTGATTTAATAAATAAGTAATATTATTTATAAAGGTGGGAAATTTGTATATTATTATAGGGACAGCCTTTATCACTATGAAATTGCTTTTCCCAGATTTAGTAAGTTTTTGAAATGTTTGTCCCAGGATTAGGAGATTTTCCACTGGAATGTAACATTGACGAGTAATCAGAATTACTGAAATGTGTCCAACCAAACAGAATGCATAATGTCAAGTAGAGAATTTGAATGTCTTATCACTGAAAATGTACCCTTGACCACTGTGCCTCTGCAGCTCAGTGGTTATTGCGCTTGCTGTCTAATCTGGTGACCCGGGTGGAGGCACATATATCCTTATCTACAGGCCTCGACAAATTTTTCAAAAGCCACTCGTCCTGCTGGACGAGCGGTGCCAAAAAACCACTCGTCCAGCAGCAAAATCAACTCGCCCGTATTTTTCAGTCAAAGAAAAATCTGGAAATCTGTTTTTTAACGATGTCGATTCTCGTCTCCAACTGTCAATAAAATTATTAAAATATAAATGTGTTCCGCATTTCCGCTCTTTCTCCATTCTGAAGCAGACAACTTTTGATCAGCTTGATTGGTAAATACACTGTGTCTATACGAACTTTATTCTTCACGTGATGACCACTATGTTGGCATCAAATTTTGACCTTAATTACGCAAACCGATGGAAGGAGTTTGTTTGTTAGTCTCTACATTGATACATAATATTCATTTTGCGCACTGTGACGAACCGAAATCGTCCCTTTAACGCTAAAAATTATGTTTTGATCGATTAAACTAAGAACAGTGTCATTCATTAATCGAGCATAACCGGGGAATTCCCGTGACGTCACAGCGCACTCATGTTTTGATTCTTCCAACTTTCGTTTTTGACTGACAGATGATCTGGCATTTGTTTCGAATACGAGATGGTTTTTTTATCGAATTATGTTGTTTAATGCGCGATTAATTAATGAAACTTGATTGTTTTCTGCCAGAAATTGCACTTGTCCTGCAGGACGAGCGTTGCTGGATGTTGACTCGTCCGATGTGAATTTCTACTCGTAATTACGAGCGGACGAGTGGATTTGTCGAGCCCTGATCTATATGCTGGCCATATTTCAGCAAAAAGCTGACTGGAAAATAACTTTTTAAAACCACAAATTGTTAAATTGCATATGTTAAGAACGTATAAATATGAGGAAATATTAAATATTCAAGGGACAGTATCAGTGACCCTATGCAACTTTGTATGTTAACTGTAGCTCAGAATAATCTTGAAAATGTGGTTTGGTCAACAATAGTTTACAACAATACAAGTTTAGGCTAATTTGTAAGCAAGTTTTATACAGCTTATACCAAGTTATAAAGTAGACAATTATGTAAGGTTTATAATCAGAACAGCTGATGACTTTAAACCAATATCGTAAGGAGCTTAGGACAGTATTAAAACTGAATTAAACTTGATCAATTAAGTCAATAATGGATATATATGAATAATATAATAATTATAATGAATGAAAGCCTGTATGTTTGTTAGTTTGACCCTGAAATAAGTCAGGTATAACTAATACCATTGCATTAATTCTGTCAAGTAGATTCCAACAGATTGCACCTTGATCAACCCCACTGGACTAAAAATGAACCCAAGATGACAAATTTTAAAATATTATCATTTTTAACTTTCCCTAGAATGTTTTAAGACGCCAAAGGATTAGCATATCAGGGAATCCAGAGAGTTTTTATTGAAGTCTATTTCAGTATCGAAAATTACATGATTTACCATAATTTAAAAGCTCAGATACTGATTTAAGCAAATTTGTACTTTGATCATTGATAGCTACAGAAAGCTAATTGGAGATATGGATGGTTCGTTCTATGTCATACTCACAGATAAGAGGCTAGGCGCTTCTCATATTTCTGTTTGGCTTTGGATATACAGTCTGTGCGCTACAGTATTTGCTTTTCAATGTCCCCTAAACAAACCATACTTCAAACTGGTGCCTTTTTATGCCAATACCGTTATTAATGAGTCTTGGATAAAATTATGGATAATTCATACTTACTTTTTCTTTTTCTTCTTCTTTTTGGGAACTTTCTTTTCCAATTCTTTCTTCTCTTCTTGTTCGGTTATAAGAGATTTAAATGGTTCAGAGATAGGTGTATCTTCATCAGCCTCGCCTTCTCCCTCCTCCTCATCTGCTTGTGTACTGATACCTGTATCTGTAATATACCATGATTCATACAATCTCAAACTGAAACAAGCATTTTTCAAGGCAGAATAACTGAATTTGTATTTTCAAGGACTTTTTCAAAACATTCACAATTATGATGGTTAAAACGTTACAATCTTAACGGTAAACCCTTTATGCTGGAATATGTATACATATTTAAACAATTTGAAATCAAAACTTTTCAAGGCCTAGTGCAGAGAATATGACACACTTGGACTCCTCAACCATCTGTAAGCATAAACAGCTGATAACTGGACAAACTGGTGTTTTATATTTATAAATCTGGTTAAATGTATGTTTTCATTAGCGGGGAGAATAACAAAGACGTTAAGAGGTGTAACACCAACAAAAATCTTAAGGACTGATATACATTGCTTATTTCTCCCAAAAATTGAGATTCAACGCAATAACCTTGTAATATATACATGCATAAAAGTCAGGATCAAGTCTAATACTCCATACTATATCATCTATCACATAACCTACAGTCTAGGAGTACCGCTAGGCGCTACTGAAATTTGCTCAGGATGGCTGCTGAGTGCTTTTATAAATATATGAGCCGTTCTCCAGGAAAACCGGGCTTATTGACAAAAATACGAAAATCATGATAATAATTCGTTAGAAGGACGAGACTTTTATGAACACTTTCTGAAAATTTGAACAAATTATTGCATCAATTAACGAAGTTATAGACTTTTGAAACTAACCACTCCCGCCAAATTTTTGAGTGACGTCGCAAACGTCATTCGAACGTTATTTGACGTAACGTTAATAATCATTTCATAAACCCAGTATCTGACATTTATCCAGATGTCCAGTACAAAAACAAGTACCATATTGCATAAATATGCATGAATTTTTAAATATCTACGGGTATGAGTGCAGCCTGACCTTCAAAACAATGGGTCTTGTGTGCAGTAGGCAGTACTGGGAATATTTAATAACTATATTTGTTTGTATAGCCCTACCAGATTAAACTGAGACTCCTTGCATAATTTGTAAAAGTTGGGAGACAACGGTATAAAGTAAATTAACATACAAATCAAATACAACCGAGCATGGCTGGACCACAGGTGGCAGTATCAGTGTTTGGTCCGCAAACGATTAAATAAAATAATAAAAAAATATATAAAAATGTCCGTACTGAACTAATATACTGACATTATCAAGGTATAAAGCGTACTATATGTCTATATGCCAAAGATTGTGGAACATTTCATCTCGTTGTTTCAACATAAAATACGGGCGCTGAAGAAAAATTGCTATACAAGTCATTCAAATAAACTATAAAATATTAATTCTTACCGAAAATCTCGTTCAATTCTATCTTATAACTGCGAAACAGCAAAACATTGTTACTTTCGTTATTTAACTTCGCTCAATGTCATTTTATTTATGCACTGGTTACCCGCTGCGGGCACTGTATAGTTATAATTGTTGGGAACCAAGCCTATAGTAAGATGCAATGTTCCACAATCTTTGGACATAGACATATACTACGCTTTATACCTTCATAGTGTACAGGGAGTTAGATAGACAATCGATATATATCGGTCCATGTAATGTATTAGTTCAGTGACGGATTTGTTCTTTTTCTTTTCCAAACACTGATACTGCCACCTGTGGGCTGGACGAGCTTTACAGACTTTGATGAATGTCAGCTAAATCTGGTCAAGCTATAAGTTAGTTGAATTGTCAGTAATGTGCAAAGAAATACAGGAATCAGAAATAATGCAATCTTACAATGTTGGTCAAATAAATCTATTATGATGGCATGATAAAAAAGTTCTTCAATGCATATAAATTAAAATTGCTTAAATTGAAAAGTAAAAACATTTGTTCAGTGAAACACGAAGAATGCACAAAGAAACAACATTCTCAATATAAACAGTGCTGAGTGTTCCCACTGACATTTTTATTTGGGGTACAAACACAGTCTTTGTACAAGTCTGTACCCCATGAGTAACAGTTATACAGTACAGTAGAGTGCATCAAAACTGGGGGTGACAGCAAGCATTTTGGGGGTAAAAATTTCTTGTTTTTTTGGGGGAACACTTAAGATACTTTTACTCCTATAATATCACCAATAATCATCAATAAACAGAAATATTAATCATATTTGGCAGGGAACTTTGTTCTTTCTATATTAAATATCGATCATTAATTCAAAGATTAACATCAAATAAACGAAAGGAAAAATGGTGTAAGACTTGAAAGAGTTAATATTTGTATTGAATGTTTTATCAGAAGAATGACTGCACGCAAGAGAAGATATCAAACATAATATAGATCTAATAATCCCAAAACCCAATGTGAAAGAGTTCTATTTAAATATATAAATAAAATAAACAAGAGATATAATTATTTGAAAAACATGTATGCCTTCATGACAGCCCAATAGTCTGAAATGGTTAAGGTCACAGTGATCTGGACCTTTGACCAACTGACCTCAAAATCATTCGGGTCATCCACTGTTGATTACCACCCACCATGTAAAGTTTGAAGGTCCTAGGGATAGCTTTCTCGAGTTAATGAACGGAAACCATTAGGTCTACTAACCGACCAACCAACATGTGTTCAAAGCAATATAGTTCCATATTAACGATGGGGGAATAATTAAATTCATTTTGTCAGTAACAAAATCAGCCAAGCTTAGCTTTATCCATCAGATTACTTCTAAATAACTACTGAAAACTTCTAAATCAATGATATAAATTATAATGTGTAAATTTGCAGTGCACTAATGTATGGCAGTGGACTGAATAGTTTTCATTCGTTCTTGATATCATCTTGCTCTATGTGAGGAAATATTTAAATTTTCATTCAATTTCTTTTTCATGGTATTCAATATCTTTGGATGCATTTTCACCACTGATAACTAACTATTCATAAAATATAATTGGAAATCTAAGTTATCCGACAAAGCTTAAATAAAAAGTTCTAACATAAATTGATACCCCTTTGAAGAGGTGGCACAATAAAGGTGGAGAGTTCTATACTGTGTTAATATAATAAATCCAGCTAATAAACAATAAAAAGTCTGGTTATGTCTGGGGCCAGCCCCGTTCTAAACTGTCACCTGGAGTTGGCGTCATCAAACTAGCCTCTTGTGTTACCTCCCCGAGTAAATCAAGAGGAGGTAAATGGATCGATTGTTGAATATCTGCAGAGAATAGATTTCATTCTAAAACATCACAGATATTTCAAAAATTCTACCAATCCAAAATCGACTAATTCATGATTCATACAGAACCTCTTTAAAGAAATTCAAGGACTTTTTAACTACATTTTCACATTTTCAAGGACCAAACAATTGGGTTTGTCATTTGAGACTCATATTTTTTTTAATGACAAACCTTCTATGTATTAATTTAGTGTCTTAAGGTTTTAAAATGATAATAGCAGCCTGAGAAGGAGAAGTTTTAAATGCCACTATTGGCATATTACTACTTGTAATGAATGAAGATGTTAGACAAAATATGACTGTGTTTTTATTTTAGTCAACCTGTCATTTTGTTCATCATCATTTAGTTTGTATTGCTTTCTTAGTCCATTTTCAGATCAAATTATTCTAGGCCAATTTTTACCAAAACTTTTAGCTATTTTAAAAATTCTCTAAAATTCAAAATGTAGTGCAGATTGTACCATGTCAAAAGTCACTTCAAATCCACTGATTACATCTGTTTACAACTATTTGGTCTAAATGACAACCGAGTTACAAAGTTCTAACATGTATTTTTTCAGGACTCGTCCTGTCCAAAATAGAACCTAGGCCCCGATCTCCAGAAGCATCTCAATCTGAGCTAGATCTCATCTAAAATTCTATGTAAGGCTGTACTCAAAACAAAAATCACTAAATGGAAATGATATTCTTAGTTGATAACAGAAAAATTTCAATAGCAGCAGCTCCAGATTTTTCTCTAATTCTGACTTTTGATTTTAGCACAATCTCAATTTGAGTTGAGATTTCTACTTGAGATCAGTGATTCATTTTGGAGAGAGTCCTGAGTCACTGACTCACAAATTTAAAATTGGCTGGGGACTCATTGAATTTTGAAAATACTTATTTTTTACATAATGGGACTCATTTATTCCAGGGATTTCCCTAGAATTTATTTTAAGCGCAATAGGGGTGGGAAGGGGAGGTGTGTCCCCTACCGTATTTTGAAAAAAAATCAAATTAGGGGATGAAATGGTGCAAATTTGGGAGGTTTTAGGGGCAATATCATGGATACAACATAATTTAGATGCTCGGATATGACTTTTTAAGCGCAATTTTAAGCGCAATTCAAATTGTAGGCGCACTGCCAAACTAGATTTTGGAATCCAAGCGCACTGGGCCCAGACATTAAAACACCCTGGGGAAATCTCTGTATTTTTTAAGTTAAATAGGATAGGACTCACTTTACAGATATGTAACCAAAATGAAACACTAGTTGAGATGCATAGTAGGATCGGGGCCTGACCTTGTGTAACCACAAGCATGATTGAGCATGAAAATTAAATATATTACTTCCACAAGTTTACTTACCATCTTCACCCTCGTCTTCATCATCGTCCAATATAGACGGTCGTATTAACACTGACGGTCCATCATCTAATAGTGTAAGTTCCTGAGATCCATTCTCATTGTTACTAAAACCAGAATCTTCCGGCTCACTTTCATCCGATGAACTTTCACTAGCATTGTCTACCTCATCCTCTGCTATGTCATCATCGGCTGAATCATACGTCTGCTCATAATCACCGTCAGTATCCATCATCAACTCAATATCTTAACCGTAATACAAGAATTGAATGTCTAGCCATTGCAGTCACTAGTCTTTAGATTGCAGACATCATCAACATCATCAACATCACGACCTTCAACCTTCAAGTCATTGTTCAGCTGTTGTTTGGTCAAAATGCTACAAATTATTTCCACTTTCTGTTTGGTCCTTTATACTTTGTATCACAGGGTTGCAGCTAAAATCTGAAATGGAGTAAAATAAAGATATATGAATACAACTAAGAGATCATTCTTTATTCTAACACTGTCTATTTTTAGCCCCGTGTAAACGTATAGGACTGTACCGTGGTTAAATTTCCGGTATATCACAGTTTTTGCCGTACTACTTTTTGGCTGTTGAATTACCTCCCACGTATAAATAACGCTTTTTATGAATGGAATTAACGTCTTGTTTATCAAATGACGTCATGGATTTATGACGTTTATTTGGCGTCAACGTAAACGTGACGTTGTGCGAACTTTTATTTGCGTAGCGTTCTTTCTTAATTTATTTAATTATATCCGTATTATTGCAACAGCAATTGCATTTATCGATTAATTTTAGTTTTTATGAAATACATAGTTTGGAATGAGCTCTAGTTATGCCTCTGTTTAAATGAAATGAGCAAAAAACAATATTCCAGGGGTGGAGGTTTTATATTTTATACAGCGGAAGTTGTCTATAGCAACACAACAAACAACGCATCACTCTGCAATAAAAATGAGTCCATATGAAATTGCGCATATTACACGTGTTAGAATGCAAATAGATCTTAGTTTTCCGTGATATACCGGCCAATATATCACGGTTTGTCGTTCACATGCATAGTTATTAATCACTCAGGCCTACGGCCTTCGTGATTAATTCCTACGCATATGAACTCCAAACCGTGATATATTGGCCGGTATATCACGGAAAACTAAGATCTATTTCCTAAATATAACAGTACATGTACTGAGTGATTGTTTGGTTTAAATTTGCAGTTTCACACAATGAAAGCACAAGAGTCAGAAATGTTAAAGGTCACTATGACCTTGACCTATAGATTTCAAATTCAATAGGGGTCATCAACTGACAGTGACTAACATCCCTATCCTTATGAAGTTTGAGATACGGGGGGCCAACTGTTCTTGAGTTATTGATAGGAAACCATTTGATAGATATCTATTCATGTTGAAACGTCAAGGGCAGCATAGCCTTGACCTTGAACTTACTGACCTCAAATTCAAATGGGGTCATGATCACCTACAGATGATGACCAACCTTCATGTAAAGTTTGGGGAACTTCGGGTAAGGCATAATGTGTAGATTTATTGAAGAAAGAAATTGAAGTGCATAAATTTTTTTTTAGCAACAAATGGGATTCAAAGTTGCTGATTGAAAATTGTGCCAATTTCATGACTCCATAAACAGATAACCTAATTGATCAAGTACAAGAATATACAGTCCATTCACATTTATATGAGATTGATTATAAACTTCAGCTCACCCATCAGGTAAACTATGTTTATCCTCTAGGTTTAACTGGATGTTACTGAGTTAACTGTTCAGTCCCCACTATTCTTTCAAAATTAATGGGATAATTCCCTTATTAGCAATAATTACTTATTGAATTGATAATATTGTTCCCTATTTTATTGTGACCAACATTGAATATCAATCTAGTTGTAAACCTGCAAATGACATTTTTTACTCAGAAGTTGAAATCCATCAATGGATCATACAATATGTTAGCTTTTGTAATTTATACAATTTTAAAGAGTAAACGAGGTACATCCATTATCACATGATCATAGTAATGTATGAAATATAAAATAAAAGAAACAAATCTGTAAATAAATAACAATAGTATATATACCAAAATATTCCAAAACTATTAATCAGAAAACACACAAAAGTTGACTAAACTGCCAGTTTTATCCCTTTATCAGCATAAAAGTTAACTCCACTCGAAAAAATGTTAAATCCCTCTAAATAATCAACACATACAAGAACTGCGACACAATCGATCATCCTTCAACAAAATTGAAAAGTCAAACATGGAAGCTATGGTTTAAAGTAGACCTATAGAGATAAAGTAGCACTTCAATTTTACAAAACAGCCAGTAATTATTGACCTTAAATTGATAATTGTTAACAAAGCCTACAAGCTATTCCTCATATATCTTTAGAATCAATATTAGCTATTTGGCACGTACGCAAATCCACGACAAAACGTGGATATTCTTTTCGGTAAGGTCTTTATAAATATATCAATGATATGGTGTATTTAATATATGAATCAACATAACATTTTGCCAATAGATAATAAATTCATAACTTAATTGTCTTCAAACTGGCAAAAAAATCAAATCCGACTAAAACATTCCTGTCTACAAAATATGTACGAAGAAGAAATTTCATCACAACTATTGATATATATCAGTCTTCACGAAAAACTTTTCAAAGTACTAGCCCGTCGGGCTAACAACAAGGTAGAACTTACTAGCCCAAGAAGAAATTTACTAGTCAGACCATTAAATTATTAAAATTATTTTAAATTTTCACTAGACATTCGGACTAAAGTCACCTAGAGACAAATACTAGCCCGACCCAGTTTTTACTAGCCTCGGGCTTCGGGCTATTGGCCAAATTTGAAGACTGATAGATATATAAGTAATACTAATGAAGGAATGATCTCATTCGAAATAATAGTGGGGAATACCGTTAACTCAGGTATACCCAGTTAAACATAATTTACTGAGGGATGAGCTAATGTTTACAACTGTTCTCCATTAACTTTGAATGGACTGAAAGTAGAACTAAAATATTTGAAACTCTATGTTTAAGGGTAGTTTCTTACAATCGAACAAATTACTTAAATAAGGCACATAATGGAGTATGAATTGTTGCTTTTGAGACAGACACTCTTATCAACAGGCTATCAAGACGGATTCATAATTTTAGTATCACAAAGTTTTAACTTTGCTGGCATACAAGCAGGTGCCAGATTTTATAGTTGCACATACATGTAAGAAGAAAATCATATATACAAGCAGTTCAATACAAGCGACGATTAATCTCTCCTAAAGTCTTGACTTCTGACAGGATTTACATGAAGTTCAACATACTTGTGTAGACGGCAAGGCCTTCATGTAATATACATTGTATTATCTTTATTTACATGACCTACTACAAACCAATATAGTATCAATTAATCTTTGTGAACAGAAGTGATTTTATATTATGACTGTGTATTTATACAATGCACTAATATTTGAATAGAGGACTTAATTCTGACACTTCTTAACAAGTTGATGAAACCATACAATTATAATGCTATTAGCCTATACCAAACATGTCACTCGATCAACGCTGAGTCAAGTGCCTGCAAATTATTCCTTTCCCATATTTTTTTGGACGAGCATGGCCCACACATGTTGTTCAGATCCAGTGTTTCATTACTTTTGAGTCCTTTTCCATTGAACTTAGAAAATCAATGAGTCCCACCATGTAAAAATAAAGTATCTTCAATAGTTAATGAGTCCGTGGCCAATTTCGTGAGTCAGGGACTCGCTCCAAAATGAATTGTTGAGACCCATTATTATGGTTGCTTTAGTATGCAATGGTTGCCAATATCAATAAAAACCCCTTTAACTCAAAACCTGATAATTAAGTTACTTGGCCAGTCTGTCAACTTCACAATACCATAGTTTTAGTTCCAGCTTAGTCTGAGTTAATGTGATTCAACTTTGTATAATTGTTCTACATTTGTAAATAAGTCCAAGGAAATCCCTCTGTAAGTAAGTTCATTACTAATCCTGACAGAATCACTCATACACTCAATCATACCTGCCAAGTTCGTTTAATCCAAAATAGGAGTGATCGAGAAAGCGAAACATGTCACAAGAAGCACTTAAATGTATTTTAAAGAGATTTAGATGCATAAACAAGGAATGTATCAATTCTAGTGGTTATAAATATGCGACAGAAGATCATAAAACAAACCAAATGAACTTTTGTGCAGCAGCAAGGTAGGTGAACTTGGAAAATGAAAATAGGAGTATCTCCACTTTAATAGGAGTACTAAATGGTAGGTATGCACTCTTATCATGTTCGTAGCTTAATAACTGACAAAGGAATGATCTAGAATAGTGTCACCATATTAACAGTAGGTAATACTAGGCACAGGGTGATACCCCATGAAAACAAGTTAGTTTCTTCAAAACTGTGAAATATATATATATGCAGGGAAGCAATACCACACAACTTTTGGCTACAGGGTCAAGAAGAAATATACTTCATTGAAAACAAAAATAGCCATACTCAATATGTATATGGCAAGCATAATATTTGCTTTCATCCTTATAGGAACCCGGGTCGTCATGGCAGATTAGAAGGCACAAGTGCTAACCTAAGACATAGCTACAGAGGCAAACATCTACATTCTGTAATCTGTGATATAATTTAAATGAAACAATTTAATTATGTATCATATGGGTACGATGCAAACATGGACTAAAGTGACAATAGAAATCTTAGAAAATCACTCATTTGTCAGCAGATTGTAACAGGCTAAATTATATTTAAGTGTGAAATCTCACATCGAGTCATAGAAAAAAAGCTAAAAAAATTATCTTTGGAAACAAAAATTTAGGTCAAGGGCTAGATGTGTATCAGAAATTTTGTGTTACATTTGGTTGTCAAACCTTTAACTTGTAATTCTTCTTATACAAATACTTGAACATACAAACATTCCACTTCTAGGTTTTTATAATTGACATCAAAATTACAAAAGTCTGCCTTGTTACCCATTTTGCAGAATGTATGATATACTTCCACAGGGTTCTCAATCAGTACCTACCAGGCTGAAATGCTTAACCTTCAGCAAACCTGATATTACTAAGGGCCTTTTTAAAAGTGCCACTATTTTCTTAAAATTGTGAATACATTTCACATTTTCAATCGGCCCAAAATGAATTTCAAGCAGTCAATTTAGCCTGTAGAGGCGTAGCCTGTTGTTATTAAGAACCCTTCAAGTTCCAATTCTAATTGACTGACAATTGATTGTATCGATTTTCTGAATTTGAAATATTAAATTTAGATTGTACAATGTACATATTTCTATATATATTGAAAAATTTGAAATTGATATATTCCTTTATTAAACTTTTGAAGTAGCCTCGAGGGCCTAACCTGATAAACTGTGCATAGAAATAAGTGGTTATCAAGTCAATAAAACAATTAAATACTGGTCAATGAATTACTATACAGTAATAATGCCTTATCTTAAGTTATCTACAAGAGTCATCAGGTCAACGTTATAATACATGTTTCTTGTTTTAAAATGTATAAAAAAGCATTTTACTTCTGTAAATTATATGCTGTAAAATTATTATTAAATATTTGTAGGAGATTTAATTTTGTGGATTTTGTGGTTGTGATCAACCACCAAATAAAATCCCCACGAATATTAATAATTTCTACTGTGACAGTAAATAACTAAGTGGATAAGATCTCCTTGAAATTACATCACCATGAAATGGTCCAGTTTTTCATCAAAATCACAAAATTTTGTCACATTGAAATTAAATGATTTTACAGTATATTCAAGCTTTCATGTTTATTATAGTTGGTGGCATTGAATGAACAGAAAGAAGTGATGACCCCAAGACTTATTCTTGTTTTGTTAAAAGTTGTTTCACAATGCGTTAAAATTATGCAACCAAATATTTAAACATGGTTAAACCAAGCCTGGGTTTAACAATGTCAA
The DNA here is from genome assembly GCA_963678985.1 of Spisula subtruncata. Lineage (NCBI taxonomy): Eukaryota > Metazoa > Mollusca > Bivalvia > Venerida > Mactridae > Spisula > Spisula subtruncata. Next base: position 24,227,717 of record OY787663.1, read on the forward strand.
TTATTATTTTTACATAAATGTGTACATATATATTAACTATAAAGTTCGGAAAATTAGTGGATGAATCACAAAATTGGGTTTATTGAAATGATTGTTTTGGGTACTAATTGCTTATTTCGACTTTTTCTACTGATTATGCTCAAATTACACTTAGACTTTGAAAACGCACCACTAATTCAAACCACGAAATTTAATAGCAAACATTGTTTTACTGCATTGCAATTTTGTCTATGGATTGCTTATTTTATGTTTAAACAACTAGAAAAATTTCAAACAACAGTTAACAATGTTACTAAGTCACGTGACATACACATGCTTAAGTCTCAAAACCAAAATCACAATTAGGGAGCGTGCAAGTAAATTTATGTTTTTGGTGCGTTCACAATAGCGGGTATTCATTACAATTGCAATCCGCTTCTGGGGAATGTTTCTCTATTCATCACCAATGGATTGGACAACCTTGAGGGCAGATCGGGTTAGGAACTCATCCGTGGAATCATGTTTCCAAGAACATGTCATATGTTTTCGGTGGGATAAAAATCAAGGACATTCCATCACACCGATATTGTTTTCTTCAATAAAAGTGAATGGTATCCGTTATTTATGCGCATGGTTAGACTCCTGCTGTCTAAGGTTAACACCAATGTCATCCGGAAATAGTAATACAAGAAGGAAGTGACTTCATGTTGAAGCATGTGTTCAATGTTAGATGAAACACACATTGGCTGGGTACTAAATGAAAATGTTGTATTTCATAAATCAATGTGTTGATATTTTCATTTGATGAATTAGCATATCTATCGACACCAAGCATTCTTTTGATAGGCACGGTTGCTGACCGGAAGTCGTTTCTTTGGTGGAGCATGCCCATTAATTCATCCGAATTAGGTATCTTTTTAGGCCTTTAATCCCTATTTGGAGTTCAATGGTGGTGTCAGTTGGCATAAAATGCTATTATGCATGATACAGTAACTTAGTGAATGGTACATTATGCATTACATCACATACATGTGTATATCAATCATAGTTGAGGGCTATAATTTTATGTTGGCATCTTCGTTATTCTTGGGGGTCAGGGGCATGCTCCCCTGGAAAATTTTGAATTTGTTACTGTCACAGGTGCCTTTTTGGCCGTTGTCAGACTAAAGTTACGGAACAATTAAGACAATTCTGGTGGCAGGTCAAAGACAACCTAACTCAAGTTTGATCTTCATACAAATAGGCACCTTTATTCAGGGCCCCAGAGGTATACTCAAATTACTCTCATGGTTTATATAAGTCGGTTCTGGGTAGCATTCAGACTAAAAGTTGAGTATGGACAACAGGCAGTGTAGGTATATGCCCCTACACATCAATTTTTAATAAAATTGTCATGTCTTGATGACTCTTATCCTCTAAAGAATACCTTTGTAACAGCAAGGTATAATCACAAATCTATGTTTTACGAATACATAAAGTATTCTTACCACTTACATTACGATCAAAGGCGCTATTGATGAAAACTCACGAACACGTTTTACTGTCTATTAATTAGGTATATCATTGATTTTATATACGTCTAAGACAAAAAGCCAACACTCAATTGATTATACAGGACGTCCAGTATCCCTAGTATCCGGGGTCCCTGCCTTTTAAGTTTATGCAATCGGATATATCACACTTTTATGCATATACATATATATGTAGCCAGGTGTATAGGACTTAATATTAAACTAATAATAGGGGAGAAACTTGTGTAAGCAGCCAGCTAGTTCAGTGAGTAGAGCATTCACCCTGTAAGCGAAGGGTCCCAGGTTCGAGCCCCGGTCTGGTTGCACATTTTTCCCTGTAACACATGTATGGCTGATAAACTTGTTTCAATTTTGATACACGCTTGATGTGATGATTCATTTAAACGAATCTATAATGCATGTGATAATTGAAATTTAGGGATCTCAGAGGAACTACCATGGAGCTTGTCAGAATTGTACTACAGTCCATCTCTAGAATTTGGGTTCCTCTGAGGCTGTGGATCCTGAGCTAGGCACCATTAGAGTTGAGGCCTGTCAGTTGACACTTAGGTCAACTAAGGGGTTAGAATCGATTCTCTAGCTCACATGGTCGATACAACGCACACTCCACAGGTGTATGAAGCTGTATTAGATCCTAATTGGGTGCGAGTATGGTGCACTCGCGAGTCATCGTGAATGAATTTTTGACCCAGCATGACATCCGTAACTAAACTCATTGCTCACGAAAATTATAAAACAAAACTTCATCAACATGGACCGGTGCGCATATAAAAATCTACTAGCTATGTAATCGGTTTGGCCTAGGTTTGTCAAATAAAATATTCACTGCATTGTAAAATGGACTTCATTAATTTTTGATTTTCGAAGCCCGCCTGTCGGAATTGTCCAGTGGGTCTGACAGTTATCGCAGGACTGATTATGCGGCCCTGCATCGTCATAGGAAGAAAAAGAAACCCTGAATTAGAAACTTCACAAGCCTTGTTCAAGTTGTTTGACGCACCTGTAGCACTGATTATACTACAATATCTGTGTAAGACATCATGTCAGATAATTATATATCGTGTTTTATTTACAATTGGTCATAGGGCTTTCAACAACGCGTATTTATGTATGCATGACATGTCAAATTTATAAACAGTATAAACACAAAAACAGACGAGCAAAAAACAGAGTCTGAAACGCAATATTTTGATTTTTAGAATGAAAATACATTGTCAGCATTTGCAAAATAATGATACGAAATGGAGCATCTAAAATCAAACATCTTAAACAAATCATGAAGCGTGAAGTGCGAATACAACGTAACCTACAATCCATAAAAACATAGTCCAATCTCGAAGTCCTCCATATTGTTTAAAGATGGCGTCGACCGAATCACCCAAATTGTGTACAAAAACCGTTTCTCTTTACTAGACTATGAATAGAGCAAATAAATGACAATATGAACACATTATAGTGATTTTTATGTTAAACGCTTGAAAAGTACACGCTGTGATGAATTCATTAAGAAATATTTAATCGGAAACAAGGAACTATTTCTTCTCTGACCGAATTTAATGTTCCTCAGTTGACAGGAAGTGACCGGTAAAGAAATATGATTGGTCAATACGTTGCCGTGTGCAAGGGACAACACTCTTGTACAACAACAAGCACCTGTTCATTTTCATTCATGCCTTTTGTAGTTGCTTCCCTTGATAAGAGACAAAAATACTTTAAAAATTAAGATTGTTCCACAAATAACTTTTTTGGTCTTTCTAGACAAAAAGATTTACATAAAAGTTTCATCGAGACATGTTGATGCATTTGTGCAAATAATTTTCCTGATAAAATATTAAATGACTAAGTCCCGGACTATGATCGGACGTGATACCGTACTTTATCCTAGTTTGGACACAAACCGAAAGTAGAAAAGGTTACCTATTTGCTTCTGAAGTAGTTATTTTATTCCATGATTGTTGTCAGTGGTCAGATTATACTGTTAGGTAACGTACAGGTTTTTCTTCTCATGATTAACTGCTTGTTTGAAAATGTTACTTGAATATATTACATGACAGGAAAGGTCATTAATTACTAATTAATTGGTAACATACGTGATTGCGCTTAGCCTTGAAGCTCATGTAGCCGGTGTATCAAACGAAATTGACAAAATAAATTTAAATCACTAACCCCTCGACACATACTTTGTTGGAAATTGCTAAAATGACCTTTAATCTTTAATAAAACTGCAAAATCACATCAAATGACCTTTGGAATCGGAAAAAATACATGTAAACAAACACCATGTAAAAATTTCAGGAAAGGGAAATAACCCCATCTAGCCGGTGCAACAATAACTTTTTCCAAGTTAATTTGGTCCAGTTTGTTGACAAGTTGATTTTTTCCCGCCAAATGTTGCACACGACCCTTTTTATCAATGGATGACGTCATAGCTGTCAAAACTATGTTTGATAAATAAACAAGCGAGCATTGAATACATGCATGTCAAACATTGCCGATTAAATAAGGATTTACTCGTAGTGAAGGCATTTAAGTTTTTGTTGTGATTTCATTCAGAAATTGGTCCATGTCGTATTTATTTATTTAATTTGCCCGTCAGTTATTGTAAACAATCCTGCAGGCAATGTCACGAGAAAAAGAATCTACAATTTCATGAGAAAATTACATACACCGGTACCGTGGATACACCGGCTTCATGGGGTTTCACTATATATATATAGTGATTTTTTTACTGTACATAGATATGTTTTTTAGCATCATGTACAATTGGCAAAAAGTGATCAGCCTTCATCTAATGCATATGTCTGTCGACAAAACAGAAAATTGATATCAACTTTCATGAAACCATGACTGTAGGAACCTGATATTTTCTTTTTATATATAAATCACTAATTAAAAAAAATAAAATGGCACTAAAACACTATCCAAGACCCTGTTACTGAAAACACCCTTATACAAAATTGATGGATCTCGTTGTGGCGCCATTAATATAAAACATGTCTGGTCCCTGTGATGAAACTGAATTGGTCAGATAAGACTGTGTTTAGACTCTAGTGTTGGCCTAGTCAAACAATCTCGACTTAGTGACTATCCATCACCTGGAAGAAAACCAACGGAGACTGAAATCGTGCCTAGTGTAGGCCTACCAAACACAAGTTTTTTCTATAATCATAATCAAACCTAGACTGTGTTAACATGATCATTGTCACTAAGTTTCATAAATATCCGGCCAAAATTGAAACCTCTGGGGACTAAACAAGCCTTTTGCTATGATTTGACTTTGTGACCTACTTTTTTTATCCCGAATGACGTAATATATCTAACATGGCCTAGATTTTGATCAGATGACCATTCCGACTAAATTTATAAAGATTAGGCTAAATTTTTTATCTCTAGTAAGTACACAATAATTTTCTATTATTCGACCTAGTGACCTACTTTTTGATCACAAATAACACAATATCAAACTTGACCTAGATGTTGTGAAATAAAGATAAGGCCAAAATTGTGACATTTAGTCACTAAACCAGGTATTTGACCTAGTGACCTAGTTTTGGATCCCAGATGACCAAAAATCAAAGTTGACATTGATTTTGTTGAGAGTATCTTTGTGACCAAGTTTCGTTAGGATATTTAAGGTCAAAATTGTGAAATTTGGTGGCTACGAAAGGTTTTCTATGATTTGACCTAGTGACTTAGTCTTGGACCTCTATGACCAATATCAAACTTGACCTCAATTTTGTGGAGATAATCACTGTAACCATGTTTCATAAAGTTGGGCCAAAATTGTGAGCTCTAGTGACTACACTATGATTTGACCTCCTAACTTAGTTTTAGACCCTGAATGACCTACTATCAAAATTGACATTGATTTTGTTGAGATTGGTTCAATGTTTCATTAAGATTAGGCCAAAAATGTGACCTCTAGTGACAACAAAAGGTTTTTCTCTATGATTTGACCTTCTGACCTTGTTTTGACCCCCAGATTACCATTAATGGAGCTTGACCTAGATTGTGTTGGTGTTCATAATTGTGACCAAGTTTCATAACAAAAAGGCAAACATTGTAACCTCGTGTTAATGGAGGAATGAAGAGTGATCAGAAAAAATCATTATAGAACCTAATAAATATTGCCTGTTTATTATTTATGAGTCTTTCTGCAATCAATTGATATTGTTCTTTTATATGTACAGGGTGTATTATGTATTATCTGTTTCCATTTCCAATTGAGATCAAGCTTTTTCTCATGACATTTGGTTGTAATGGAAACACATATTATGAATCACCCTATATTTAGAATATTATGAAACACCCTGTACATAGTGTAATATTCCATTATCATTTCAGTTTTGTCCAGAGTTGACCTGAAGTTGGCATAAACAAGTTTCACAAAGAACACAATGAACTTGCCTAAAGTTATTCCAAGGTTGTGCAGTTTTGCCAGACAGAGTAACACAGTTTCTGCATTAAACAGAACTTTGTGTAGTTACCACTCAAGTTTCAAATTCAAACCATTACTGAGGAATTCTGGGAATTTAAAGATAAATGTGATTCAAGTTCGTGACAATACAACACATAAGAAACTTCCTATTATCTATCTTTTTACGAAGGATGACTGTTCTCTTTGTGACGAAGCCGTGGAACTTCTACAACCACACATGCACCGGGTGAGTAGATCTACATGGGTAGTGTTTTGTCAAAGAACAAGTTTATGAAAATTCTTAACTCATTTCTATTGTAAATTCTTTAACAAATACAAATTATAGCATTGAACTCCTGCAAACATATCCATGGCTTAGAATTAGAAGGTCGTAACTACCAAATCGATATTTTGAGAAAACACGGAAAAACTGTCTGACATTTACTCTTTACTTATGGTAAAACAAACTTTTACAACTTCATTTTGTTCAACATGACAAGTTCAGATTTTTATGAAAATGGGCTCATAAGAAGCGCCATGTAATTGGCTTGATCTATCACATATAAAATATCAATTGACAACGAGTGATAGATTCTTTATATCATAATTATGACATAAAAACGCATTGATTTATTGGAAAAACTCAATACCTTATAATACTACACGTGGTATGTATAACTTTATACATATTCGCTATACTTACCCAGATACAAGGAAATTCATGTGATATATACATGTACTTTCTTTTTCTATTACAGTTTGTCCTAGAGAAAGTTGACATCACCCATACATGTACTTTCTTTGTCTATTACAGTTTGTCTTAGAGAAAGTTGACATCACCCATACATGTACTTTCTTTGTCTATAACAGTTTGTCTTAGAGAAAGTTGACATCACCCATACATGTACTTTCTTTGTCTATTACAGTTTGTCCTAGAGAAAGTTGACATCACCCATACATGTACTTTCTTTGTCTATTACAGTTTGTCTTAGAGAAAGTTGACATCACCCATACATGTACTTTCTTTGTCTATTACAGTTTGTCCTAGAGAAAGTTGACATCACTCTTCCAGAGAATGAACATTGGTATGATCTGTATAAATATGATATTCCAGTATTTCACATCTACGAAGAATTCCTATTTCAACACAGAGTCGACTTCGAAGCTTTAGAAAAAGGACTTGAAAAATATAAAGATGGATATAAATAAAGGAAATGAAGAAAACATATTTTCTCAAAGAAAAACTATGGTTTTTGAGATATTGTAGATTATTATATATAAATCATTGAACAGTCATAAATTACAATACATTAATTAATACAATCCCACGATGATATACATTGCTTTAAATATCTATAATTGAGAATTTTATATACTCCAGTATTGTCACTAATTTGTCAGGAGATAGAATGATAGTATATATGTGTACAAATAATTATTTTCAGGACATTCATATGTCTAAAAAGGGTCGTAACTTTTGTGAATGTTGAAGGATTGAATCCCTGGTAACTCTGCTTGTCTTTGCTACAGACATTTCACTAAATAATCCCACTTTTCTCCTTACTAGAGAACTGACCAGCAGTAACTCGTCGACTTTCTCAACATGAAATGAAAAAAATGGCATTAATAGAAGATTATGCACATCTAATTTTTTGTTGATTCAGACAAAATTTGTGGTTGCTATGGATACAGACATGCTGAAAAATGGTGAAAATACTTAAAAAATTTGGATCCTGCCATAACTCATACAGTTTTCAAGCTAGGTTTATGAAACTTGGTTTGTGGATAGAGACTTATGAGGAGATAATGCATATCTATTTTTTTTATTCGGACAATAATTGTGGTTACCCTGGCATCCAAAACCAGGTAGGGCACTTCTGTATTGCTTGCAATTCCCAATTACTTGTTATACCATGACACACACAGTTATACTTGTAATAAATAATGTATACTTTTATATATGCAATCAGTGCTATAAAATTTGGCTAACAGGAATAATGGATACATGTTTGGTATTGTTACACATATGTATGTATGTCTTTTTGTATGACTGTCAATGTTTTTTATTTATAAATATCCATCCAATTCTGTCTGTCAGTGTCCAATATCACCAGCATCTGAATCAACACACAGATGGACGGAACATGATCACTAATCCACCTTCACCAGAGTTTAATAAACGAGTATGAATAGCCTTCACAATAAAATGAATAAAATAGCACATTCTGCTTCACTGTGTGATGAATTTATCCAACAGTCGACAGTTAAATAATTATTGGAAACGGTTCCCGATGATGGTTCCAGTTCCTTGATAAATATGGCTTGTCTCTTAAACATTGTCATCTAGTCTCAGCCGAGTACCAGCATAAATACAATCACTACAACATTGATGCCTATAAGGGGAACTGAAATGGAATATGGAAAAACAAATAAATAAACATTATGCATATGATATGCAAGATGAAAAATACAGCAAATATTGTCACAAAACAACATATTGCCTCCACACTATGACTAGTTTTAATTACTGTACATAATGCACAGACAATTGAAAGCAATACACAAGTGGCAGCAGTGATTACCCACCTATGCATGAGACAGACACAAAACATACAACTTTATTAAGGCAATATCATAACATGTTTAGTATACTGCCTATAGGGTTTCTTTACTTAGCATCATACTCATATCAAAGGTATAAAGGGAGGTTAAGAGAAATGACTACTATATATATACATACAGAAAAGAAAAAATAGATTTTTTTTATTTTGATGATTTGCAAAAGTTGTTTTTAATCATTATTTCATACAGACTGCGTTTGTTATGTACTGTATAGCGGGTATATTTCACGGTGTCCAATTTTCGCGTTAATTGGATCCTTTTGAATTCACGGTGTCTTGATTTCGCGCTAACGGCCTCGACCGCGAAATTAAAACCTTGTTGGTAAACATTGAAGGGGAGGTAAATGTTAGAGTATGAGTATAATCGTCACTACTGATCTCGGGGTTGTGTGTTTGAATTCCGGACTGGCCAACTAAAATTACTGATAGTCTTTCGGACAGAACTTTAAACCAAAGTCCCATGTATTGGTGCTATACATATGGCATATGGCATGCAAAGAATCAGGAATGCTTCTGGAATTAGGGCATCCTCTGAATCATGCATAATTCCCCAGCAACTAAAAGTACTAAGTCTTCTGGAGGCCTCGCCCATAAGAATTATACGGTGGCGAGGATAAAGAAACGCAATAAACCAAACATACTGATCATTAACTGCTAAAAAAAGAAAACCATGTAGATCTATTTACAAACAAACAATTATTTCGGCAAACATTTACACGTTCCGCAAACAAAACTTGTATTAATTTTGAACAAGTGTGATGAAACGGCTTACAATTCAAACCTTCAGACGATATTGATATGCATGCATATAAATTTAAACACGTTCTTTACAAGCTTCCAATTTCTAATTATATTTCATACATGTCGTAGTTCGTTTATTATTACCGTATTTTACTCAAGCGACACAATGTGTCTTGTTGTAGGTCTTGCAAAGTAATGTTGATTATTTCTTAAAGCTCCTTGATGCATTGTCTCCCTTTGTAAAATTTGTATATTTTTGGCGATTATTTCGCGGGGTTTAGATTTCGCGCATTCGATGTAAACCGCGAATATAGCGAAAATTAAACCCCCGCGAAATATACCCGCTATACAGTATGTATACAGGACACTACAAAGAACACCTTTATATCAGGAAATAAACTTGTTCAACGTGAATACATACTTCTCATTACAGTCCGGATAGATCTAATTAAATTCATAGCTTGTGTTTTCATTCCTTGTTGCTCTCCAAATCCAGCCTGATCTGATCCCCAGCCAACTGAAATAAAAACATGCAGGTAAAACTAGAGCTATCACAGGAGTGATGAATCATACCCCCGCAGCACCGCCTTTACACAGGAATATTATTTAAAATTGTAGTCTAAACAACACATTTGATGGAAATCTGCTGCTATACAGATTGAAAAACACCATGATTGGGGTATAATGAAGTAACACACTATAACACATCATATGCATCAACTGTTTGAAATTTCATGACTTTGTACCAAGCAATTTTAAAATCCAGTAAGAAATGACAAAGTTACAGAGCGGACACGATTTGCATGACTATATAACCTTTGACCTCTAAGTGTGACCTTGACCTTTGAGATAGGGACCTGGGTCTTGCACTTGACACACCGTCTTGATGTGGTGAACATTTGTACCAAGCAAAGTTAAAATTCAGTAAGAAATGACAAAGTTACAGAGCTGACACGATTTGCATGACTATATAACCTTTGACCTGTAAGTGTGACCTAGACCTTTGAGGTAGGGACCTGGGTCTTGCACTTGACACACCGTCTTGATGTGGTGAACATTTGTACCATGCAATTTTAAAATCCAGTAAGAAATGACAAAGTTACAGAGCGGACACGATGCTAACATACCAACAGACCGACAGACCAACATGGTGACTCCAGTATAGCCCCTTCAAACTTTGTTTGCGGGTGTATAAATATAGCATTATGGGGAACAAGTCTACTTGTCTACACATAACACCATGTAAACATGCATGTAAAAATACCCACTGCCTTTGTAGATACTGTAACTAAATGATTCATTGGCTAAATGATAATTAATGTTAGTACTAAACTAAAAATACCATTAACTGATTTTGCAATGCACCAGTCAATTATAACCTTGGTCCCCCAACCCCTGAGAAGGGCGGGATTTGGCTTTTGTAGTATAGTATTAGATCTATACAACATGCTGCTCCTGGGTAAAAATTACCACCCATTGTCCCCCCACTAAACGAGGCAATATAGCCCCGGCAACATGTTACAGCAATTTTAGCACTGAATCATCAGAGAGTGCGGTAAATGTGACATTGCCCGGTTTGGAGGGGCTGGTTTTTCAATGCATTGTTGCACTTCCACTGCAGCAGCTGAGATGTGCATTTCATTTCAAGCCACAAATACCATTAAACTTAGTATATACCAACTATTTAATGGCATGTATTGTTAAATACAGAGAACAGTTAAAGTGTTATGTATAGCTCTATTATCCTCCGAAATTTTTTTATCCGAAACCCAACCACTTAGTAAAAGTAGCCGGAATCGGTATTTACTGTTTATGAATAAAATTACAGAAATATACAAACTTTTCGACAAAAATCTTTCTTCATGTAGTACACATACAGCGTTCAAACATAATATAACTGCCTCGATTAACGAATATAAGCCAAATGCCATTTTGTTTGTTGGCAGTTTTGGTGGAGTAGTTTCCCCTTACTGTACTGACAAAAAAATAACAAAGGGAGTTAAGTCAATTATATTTTCATGAAGTCTGTACACAATGGTATCCCCTATCAAGCTAAAAATGTTGAACATGACTGTATACAGTTTCTGATAAAAGTATATTTCACAAAGTCGAACAAAATTATTTCTTCAGTTATATTATAAAAAAGATCTACCAATGGTCGTCAAACTTCCTTAATAGAAAAGCACGTGTCAATTAAAAAAGTTACTAAATGACGTCATCACTAGTTGACGAAAAAAACCGGACACCATGGGACAAAAATCCTATTAAATATCATATCATCATGGCTTAAAGATCTTGGACTAAATTTCTGTGATGATCATATATTCTTGTAAGATATAATTCTTCATGTACACCGGGGGCACATGGGGCCCGTGTACCCCATGCAGACAGTTGGCCTCGGAGTGACCTTTTTTACATCCGCTAAAATCCTCACAATTTTGCTTATCGATTTGTCTATGGATCGATATTTTGTGACAACAACCCCAATAAACCCTCTATATTACACATTGCGGAAGCGAGGGCAATAAAATGTGTCACCTGCTGTGTAAACTCCATTTCCAGAGTTACACTTTTCAGATGCTTTATCCCAGCAAACATGACCATATGGGTCCCATATGGTCTATACATGGGCAAGCCCATATGGGCTTTCCCATCTGGTACACATACGGGTCACAAATGGGCTATTTCTTGGCACGCCCATATTGGCTTTCTCATCTGGGGTACTCAGCATACGGGTCTCATATGGGCTATTCCTGGACATGCCCATATGGGCTTTCCCATCTGGTTCAAATACCGGTCCCATATGGGCTATTCCTGGGCTAGCCCACTATGTGTTGGCTCCTTGTTTTGACATTGCCACCCCCCTGGTTCCACGACTCATTCCACGAATTGTGGCCTTCAGGAATTCTAACTTTCAGCTAGTTAATCCACTTAATCATAATGTTAAAACGATAGAACAAGGTTACACATGTACGTATTTTATTCTCCAGACATAATTCCATCGGTCAAGTTTTAGAGACATTTTTTCGTCACTAATCATATTCTTCCAACGGTATAACATAAAATCGCATTTCAAACAAAGCATGTATAAATATTATGCTGCACACACGTATAAATGCTTTGGCAGTCTTGCGCTTTCAAGTTATTATTCTTGTGTTATTTCGGGCCCTATTAGCCAGATCTCGATTACGACCACCAGTTCGTAAGTTTGGTGATTACCTACGTTGTCATTTTCACAAGAAACCATATGCATGTTGTGCAATAATTATCAATCTGGCCCCATCGACGATTGTTATAAGTACCGTTCGCAAACTTTGATTACGGTGGGGAATATGGTTATTCAATTATTAGTGTCCTTCCAAGGCTTACTAAACGTTATTATTTAGCTACCATTATTTTCTTTCATTAAGAAATTTAACCCAGGAACGATATTAAGTTTGCGTACTCAATAGCTGTTTTATTCAAAGTTTTTTTTTTAAATCTCAGCCAACTTGGGGGTGGGGCACGGGCCCAGTGCCTGGATCCGTGCCTGTTGAAGATAATTAACTTAGCGAATTAAATCGAGATTAATAATGACAGGTTGAATGTTAATATAATTTATGTAAACACATCCCATTTGCGCACTCGTGGTTGATACTCACATAAGTTCTCGATTTATCATAGCAATTTCTCACAAACCATGAAAAACGCCCATCTAAAATCAAGTACACTCCCGAAGCGTACGTCATCAATGGCTCCGAGGCTGACTTAGTGTGGAAAGTGAATATTTATGTTATATAAACGAGTATTCCACTAGTAATTGAAGCCTTTGCCCGTACAGTTAGGAATTCCATTCAAGATAAAGTTGATAAATTATTATCGCTCAATGCATTGAAGTTGAACTTTAAGACGCCTGGAAAGCAAATAACAATTTAATGCACGTCACACTCGGACATTAATCAATACGGGATAGGCCTATCTGTATAATTGAAGAACAATAAAAATGGTGGTATATTTTACATAATTTATATTTAGTTGGAACTGTTTTAACATTTATGTATACCACGGTATGAATCCTGTTACATGACTTTTGAGTTCCGCCAGAGAATTTTTTTTTATATGTCTCTGACGGAACTGAAAACCGACGTAACGCTCTAGCGGAACTCAGGATACATGATATTTGAGTTCCGTCCGAACGTTACATCAGTTTCAAGTTCCGTCAGAGCCGTATGAAAACACGGTTGACGTTTGAAATTGAACTCAGTCGATCATGCTGACCTTTGTGTTGAAGGCACTTGGTTACATTTGTAGGTAAACATGTGATCTAGCCATATTTTCATAAAACTTGGTGTCTAATAAGATTGATCATTATAGATTCTTAGCTAGCACACTTTTGCTAAAGTCGCCATGGTAACATCTTTCGTTCGCAGCACGTGTAACTAGGTGCGCGGTGTGAACAAAGACGTATAATTGTGTCAAAAGTGCAGATCAATTATATACAGTGAAGTTCCGCTAATAAGACCAGTAAAAAATGTGGTCTTAATAGCGAATCGGTCTTATAAGCGGACCTTTATTGTTCTAAATTTAATACTTTGGGACCTTAAACTGGCAAAAATCTGCATGATTTCAAAATAATCAAAGTGGTCTTATCAGCTTATTAGCGGAACTTTACTGTATTCTGGTCTCCAACGTATGTACGTGTTTGTGTCGTAGCATGTGTTTTATTTGCTATGTCGAGCATTTGTTGTATGGATTGGAGAAACAGAGTTGATAAAGAACATTCTGACGTCAGTCGTACCCAACGTCGTTTTATGTCTGATATCTCGATCGATTTCAACAGAATGAACTACATTTTGTATTGTATTATGGAATTATCTCTGATTAAGATACTACCTTTGGTTGTAAGGGGGTCTTAATTACTTTTATTGACTTAAATAAGTCCAACATATTAATTTCCGTTCCTAATTTTCAAAGGGAATAGAAGAGCACTTGGTCCCTAATTGTAAGGGCAGATACTAGTACTGACGTAAAATAAGGCAAACAAGAGTTCCAGCCCTTGAATTAAAAAGGAGGTTCTTGTACTTAATTTCCTAGTTAGAGTATAAGCCATAGCCAAACCTCAGCCCATAACTACATGTATATGGTGAATTTATTTATGTAACCTCTGCATAGGCATAGTCTTCTAACAGCAACCACCTTAATATACTTTTGTGTCAGAATTGATGCTTCCGACATAACAACAAATAAAAATGTATAATTAGCTATAAACCATATTTTTTGTGCATAAGTGATGTGTTTACAGTCGGAACAAAATGTACTTTATTTTTCATTCTAGACTTCATTATGCTAATTATACGTCAACATCTGTCTAGAAAATGTCATCTTATCTGGTAGATCATAATTATATAGTGGTGACCTATAATAGAGACAGACATTATAGCAGGCAAAACACTTACTATCCGACCAACGATTTTTGACGGTTACGTCATTTCGTAAACAATCTATAAATATGCAGGGTATATCCCCAAAAAGATCGGGGATCATATTATATAGAAATATGTCTATACCAATTCATAAATTTCAAGCAATGCATGGTTCTGTGGATGTATTTGTTGACTCTCACTCAGGCGATCTAAGTTCAAAGCTCGTGATAGCCATTAAACTGTAACATTTTTTTCTTGTATTATAAACGAAAAATGTATACCATTGGATGATTTGATAAGATATTCATTTTGAAAATAAAGTTTTTGCCCTATTCTTGTTATATTTAACCCGTGGAATTCGTGTAATTGAAAACTCGTTCAGGATAGCTGTTGGTTTCTCTTAGTTCTTCAAAGACTCGATCCCTACTACGATTTAAAACTTGTTCTTCGCTGATAAATTAAGTCATTTTAAGTTGAGTGAAATGACCAAGGTGTTTTTTTTACTCAAGCAGCATTCAAGTATACTTGTATGCGACTGCAAAAAATAAACAAACAACAAATAAGCATAAAAAGTTCTGCTGAAAGGGTTCGAACTCGACACGTTTTAATTAGAAATCTACTAATACTGCACCATTATCCTCTCGGCCACGATTTCATGCAGAGTAAAGGTAAAGAATTATACTGATAATCCCCATTTTTGCAGACGATATATAAAGTAAACATTTGATTGTAAATACAACATGACGTCACTGTCAGGTATCCCTGGTCGGACTGTACAATATGGTACATAAACAAACAACAGTACCATCTGAATTGTTTACAATCTTTAAAATATGTGGTCATTTCAATGGCGTAGAACCAGAAGGTCGTAACTACTTTTTACGACCTTATGAGACTCATACATATTTGTAACCTGCTTTACAAGGTGCTTCTTATGAGCATATTTTCATGAAAATCTGAAGCTGTCATGTTGACCAAAATGAAGTTTTAAAAGCGTGTTTTCCCATAGGTAAAGAGTAAATTACTGACAGTTTTCTCTTAATTGTTTTCTCAATATATCGATTTGGTAGTTACGACCTTCTAGTTCTAAGCCACCGGTTTATACTCTCGATATACGGTCTAGTCTATAGATCTGTTGCCTGAGAAAAGGTTAATTACGAAGACTGAGTTCAACCAAAAGCCTACAAAATTAAATTACAAACTACACTTTTCATATATTCCTGTTCCTGAAGCTAAAACTGATCAGTGGGACACAGGCATTACCTAATAAAGTGCAATAGTAATGATACATTTATACCACACACTGGTTGATTGTTTTACCTTGTTTACTCTATCTTATTTACCTTATAGAAATGTCAAACAACCTCAAGATGTCTATAATGTATGATGTATTATTATTTATAATTGACAGATTATTATTTGTTTGGGTTTCCCAAACAAATACAGAAGTCAATCTGAAACACGAGTCCTTAATATCTGAGGGAAAGTAGTCCAGAAAATTCAATTTAAGACAAAGTAGTTCCATATATGTGCCTTTCGTGTGATCAAAATATATTTTCTCATATGAGTTAACTATGCTGATGATTTGAATCTCGTAACAAGGTTGTTAAATTTCAAAGAAGGCATAAATAAATAATAGAATATGAATAAATTTTAATTATAATGCGCAGTGATTCTAAGCGTATGAAGCCACGGCGGTTTAACTTTTCCCCGAAGTACTGCCTACGTAAAAAGTAGTTCGTTTTTTCAATGTAATTTTTATTAAGTTGAGAAATTGATTTTGGAAAAAATACAATATTCTGATAATGTTTAAAATATTTTGTTAGTTCCGAGACGCGCTTTAACACTCTTAGTTACGACGAACTAATTTTAAGATATTTTGATAGTGCGTATGAATATCATCTTGGTTCCGTGTGCAGAAAAAAACTTCGAGACCACAGTCGTTGGTTCCGTGTGCAAAAATTTTTTCGAGACCACAGTCGCCATTTTGTGTCCATGCAAGAAAGTAAATATTATTGTGAGTATCGATTATTTATGTATGTTTTTTAGCATAGATTGTTTTGTTATTCTCTTCATATTATTATCGTTGTTTTGCATGCATGAATCATATATTCGCAATAACGCCCTATACTGTAATGGTCAACTGCCTGATCTGGGACAATTGGTGAATATTGCATAATTTGAATCGATCGTGTTACGTACGGTATGTGGGTCAGCTAAAACAGGCCTAGATCTGGTAATAATCAATCGATTGTGATTTTGTTACGTAACTTGACCAAGTAGTTCTGTCACCCAGTTTTACGGCATTTCAGCCATTTGTAACTTTGAGATGTTAGTAACTTCAAAACTTGTGTGTAAATAGCACAGGCCTGGTGTCAATTTATGGGCCGCAATTTATGACGTCACTCTGCGGGTTTAACCTTTGCAACGCAAATCGACGTATTGTTGTTATTTCACAGTGTCGGCATATATAAATATATGACTTGATGTTGGCATTACACTGCATAACCAATCTTCTTTGTTTGTTTTGTCATAACGTTAGTATAATTTTTTGCCTTTTTTGTCTGTGTTTTAACCTGTAAAGGCTTTTTCAATGTTTTTGTCTGAGCCTGAGGACCGTTGCCTAAGCTGTAAGCATAGCGCTACCAATCGCACCATTATTTAAGCAAGTTTATAATATAGCTTTATTCAATGACCTCCCCGGGATAGCTCTTCCTTCTTGAATGTTGGTGATCTTCTCATAAACCTTTAATTGTTTTGTCTTCCCCCTCAATTTTTTATTTATTTATTGCCAGCTTTGTCAATATATTGGTGTTATACCCAACCGCCATAACTGCCATGCATAGTCGAAGTGTGATTTAATGTTTCAACACTTTTTGCAGTAACAATTCGCTCACTAAGATTGTTCCAGTCTTAATTATATGCTCTGAATAAGAACGCTGACGGTTTTGTTTCTCTATACATTGGTTTTGTCGATTTGAACTGGTGTTGTCTCAAATCAAAAGGCTATGGTTTCAGGTTCAATATATAATTATGTGCTAGCTTTGTTTGTCAACAAAGCAGTGTTATATCCAACAGCCCTAACTGCCATACTAGTCTTTGTCAAAGTGTGATTTAATGTTTCAACACTAAGCTGTAACAATTTGCTCACTATTATAAGATTGTTACAGTTGTTAATTAGTCGCTCTGAAAATTAACGCTGACAGACTTGAACAGGTGTTGTCTCAAATCAAGTTGCTATGGTGACAGGTTTAATATAATTATGTATGTTAGGTTTGGTTTGTTACTATTATTAGAACTGAAATATCATGGAATTTATTTGACACTGGATCTGAAATATCATGGATTTGAATTGACACTGGAACTGAAATATCATGGAATTTATTTGACACTGGATCTGAAATATCATGGATTTGAATTGACACTGGATCTGAAATATCATGGAATTGATTTGTCCCAGGATCTGCAATACATGGATTTGAATTGTCATGGAACTAAAATATCATGGATTTGAATTCAATGAATTGTCACGGAATTGTATTGTTATCATGAAAAAATTTGTCACTGGAACTGTAATATCGTCGAATTGATTTGTAGTTGCTAATGTTAAATCAAGGAATTTATTATTATGCTGGAAGCCTTCATTATTAATTATAACAACAATTATTTATGTATCTTATATCAATGTGTATTTTTTTTAATAATTACCTGGTATATTTGTGTTTGTGGTTGACAATTACACAACATGGCTTATCATTTGGTTATATCGGCCAAGATCAATCAAGGTGATGAGTGTTTGCCAGTCACAGCTAGAGGCTTGCAGTGTGTTCCATGCAGCTTGATGTTTTTGATATCAGTTACAAATGGTAAGAAAGTACTGGATATGCAAGACCATGATTTACATGATATCCTATTTGCTGGAAGCCAGTTGTATTGTGCTATTTACTTTTCACAACCAACATTGGGTTTAATGAATCCAGTTGAACTTCCAGATAGCATCATATACAAGGGACTAAAAGTGTTCATTAATCATAGGGGTGTTGTGTCTGGTGTTATTGGTGATACTGTTGAAAATGAGGGCAATGTTTTGGTTTCACTGGAACATGCATTTCTAAAGAAGTTCTCTAGATATAGAACAAAGTGTTACATCTTGGTTTTTTCTGGACAGTCATTGGGTGTCTATAGTGATGGAATCTCCTATTTTGTGTATGATAGTCACTCCAGAAATCACATTGGTTTAAGTTGCGCAGAAGGCACTTCTGTAGTGGGTGTTTTGCACACTGTAACTGATGTATGTGTCTACATGTGTGAGTTAGTAAAGTCCTTGAACAAAGACCCTGTTTATGTACAGTTTGATTTGCATCACTTTATCATAACCAGAACATATAAGGAAACTGTCCGTGCTATTGAGATTCTTGAAAATTTAGATGGATTCAAGATAGTTGATGTCAAGAAACGGAGAAAGAAATTGCCTAGTTCACAAAGCAAGAGACAAAACATAAACACTTTGGAAAATCCATGCCTTTTACAAAGTTCCGATGACAGACATGTTACAGGTGTGTCCCAAGATATTGTATCAAAATTTCACAATTTGGTTGCCTCAGGTCCAGACTTTGTATGTTCCTGTTGTACTCAAACATTTTTCAAACACTATGTTAAGAACTCTGAATCCTTGCCTAATGTGCAACATTTCCTCACTGGTAACAAAAGTGTGCATAACATTGAATGGATTTGCACTGGCTGCTTAAGGGCTATACAAAAGGGCATAACTCCACAGTTTTGGCTACATAATGGTCTATCATTTCCGACATGTCCGCAACAATTACTTTTGTCAAATCTTGAGGAAAGGCTGGTTTCCCCTAGGCTGCCATTCATGCAACTGCGCGCAATGCCCAGGGGCGGTCAGGTCAACATAAAGGGTAATATTGTCAATGTCCCTGCAGATGTTAATAGCACTATAAAGTTGTTACCAAGGATGATTGATGAAAATGAGACGATTATGTTGAAATTGAAACGTAAGGTGTCGTACAAACATCATGTTGCATTTGAAAATATACGTCCAAATAAGGTCTTTGAAGCAGCTGCATGGTTAGTTGCTAACAGTATACTGTTTCAAAATGAAGGCATTGTTCTGAATGATAGATGGTTGCAACAGCCTCATGAAGCTTATGTTTTGGGTAATGATAATTTGCAGTTGGAAAATGATTCACATGAACAAAATAATGAAACTGTAACAGACAGGTGGACCGAAGATGAAGATTTTAATGACAGAATGACTGGTAACTTAGATACCTGTCTACAATCATTGGATTTCCGTGAGTTCAATCAAATTCTTTGTGTTGCCCCAGGTGAAGGGAACTCGCCTTTAAGTTTGTTTCAAGACCTACATTCTGAAATTCTGTCTTTCCCTACAATTTTTTGTGGGCAGCCACGTACAGATAATTCAAAACGTTTAGTTCCATTACATTACAGTGCAATTTGCAAATGGGAACTGAGAAATGTAGACAGGAGGGTTGCCATGAGCATACCTAACATTTTTTTCAAGTTGAAACGGTTACAGATAAAACAAATCAGAGACAAGGTATCACTTGCTATTCGGAAATGTAAAACAAAAGGACGTACAATTACAGCAGGTGACTTTTTAGCGCCTGGTTTCGTGGAAAATTTGACTATGCAAAATGATGGCTATAGAGTTCTTAGAACAATGCGTGGGTCACCTCCATATTGGGAACAGGCTAAGCGAGATCTTTTCTCAATGGTCAGGCAACTTGGAATTCCGACTTGGTTTTGTTCTTTCTCTGCTGCTGAAACAAAATGGGAGCCTTTACTACAGTCCCTTTCAAAACTTGTGCATAAAAAAAACATTACTCTTGAAGAAGCAAAAGCACTTTCTTGGGCAGAAAAAAGTTACCTTATTAAGTCAGATCCAGTTACTTGTGCACGTTATTTTGATTACAAGGTGCAGGCATTCATAAAAAATGTACTGAAGCATCCATCTCAGCCTATTGGTGAAGTTGCTGATTTTTTTTATCGTGTTGAGTTTCAACAGCGAGGTTCACCTCACATACACTGTCTTATTTGGATAAAAAATGCTCCTGTTCATGGTCATTGCTTAGATTCCTCCATAGTTGAATTTGTTGATCAATATGTAACCTGCAAAAAAGATGAAACTATGCCCTCTTTGATCAATTACCAAACGCATAGGCATGCCAGCACCTGCAGGAAGAAAGGGAAAGATGTTTGCCGGTTCAACTTCCCATTGTTTCCTATGCCAGAAACAATAGTATTGTATCCACTTGAAGGAAAACATATGTCAAGGGATCATCCCACTTGTGTAAAGAAAATTGTTTCTTTTTTAAACGACCTGTATAAAACAAATACAGATATGCACTTCGATGAATTTCTGGTAGAGTTAGGTATGGACAAAAATTTGTATCTAAATACAGTACGGTTTACTCTAAGTAGACCTACACTCTTGTTGAAACGATCAATTGGAGAAAGTAGAATCAATAGCTACAATACTGTTTTATTGAAATCTTGGATGGCAAATATGGATTTGCAGTTTGTCTTGGATCCTTATTCATGCGTTTCCTATATAGTGTCATACATATCAAAGGGACAAAGAGGGCTTTCTAATTTGTTGAAAGAAGCTAGCTTAGAAGCTCAACAATCTGACAGTGATATAAGACAACAGGTCAGGAGAGTAGGTAATCAGTTTTTATCTACTGTAGAAATTGGTGCACAAGAAGCAGTCTATTTGGTATTACAAATACCGCTTCGGCGAGGGACACGTGATGTTATTTTTGTTGATACCAAAAGGCCAGATGAGAGAACAAGTCTAATAAAGCCAGTGTCTGAGCTGAAGGAAATGCCAGGGAACTCCAGTGATATCGAGATGGACAATACCTTAAAGAGGTACAAGAGACGTTCAAACTCGTTGGGAATGCTGTGCTATGCAGACTTTGCTTCATGGTATCAGTTGTGTCCACGTTCAAGTAAAAAAAACACTGATGAAATGGTGTTAAATGAAGAACTTCCTGAGACGGAGTATGTGTATGACCAAGATGATGATGTTGACTTAGAACTTGATGTATGTGTTGGAAATGTTACAAGGTTTCCATGTGGTACTCGTGTACGTAAAAGAAAGAAACAAAAAGTTATATACTCTCACATAACTCCTTTAAACAAAGATAGAGAGGAACACTTTCGGCAGAAAATAATGCTGTACACACACTGGAGAAATGATGAAACAGACGTATTAGGTGAATATCACACTTTTGAAGAAAGTTACAACGCTAAGCTGGATGAAATCAATTTGAACAAACAGTGTTATGAAAGGTGTGAATTTGATGACTATGAATCAATGAATGAAATTGATGCAGAGTGTATACCAGGTGATGTTAATGCTGGGTCTTGTCATGAAAACGGGGATGAATTGGAAGAGAACAGTTGTAGAACTAGTGATTTGGACTGTTTTAACCCAGGTTTGGGGTCAAATGAATTTGTAGACTATGACATAGGAGAGGACATAGGTATTGAGAGACGGCGTATTGGCCCAGAAGCCCTCCCACATCAAGAAATAGATAACAATGCTTTCTTCGAACAATTGCAAGGGTTAAATCAAGAACAAAGGTCATTTTTTTATCATATTCTTTACAAAGTCAAAACAAGGTCTTTGCCTTTTTATACTTTCCTGTCAGGTGGAGGTGGTGTTGGTAAAAGTGTAGTCACAAGGAGTATATATCAGGGTTTGTTGAAGTACTTAAACCATTGTCGCAATGAAGATCCTGATACTGATAAGTTGTTGTTGTGTGCCCCAACAGGTAAAGCTGCTCATAATATAGGTGGTGCAACAATTCATTCAGCCTTTTGTATTCCTGCTAATCAAGGATTCCATTTCAAACCATTGGATATGCAGCAGCTGAATACAATGAGAGCTCGATATCATAGCTTGAAAGTGGTAATTATTGATGAAATATCTATGGTTGGACGCAACATGTTTAATTTTGTGAATCTTAGATTACAAGAAATAATGGGTTGCATAAGACCGTTTGGTAATGTCAGTATTCTGGCTGTTGGTGACCTATATCAATTAAAGCCTGTAATGGATTCCTGGATTTTCTCACAGACATGCAATGGCAATCAACTTACTAGTCTTGCCCCAAATCTCTGGATAGAACTGTTCAATTTCTTCGAGTTGAGAGTGGTTATGAGACAGAAAGACGATGCTGCATTTGCAGAACTTCTGAATAGGCTAAGAGAAGGCTTGCATACAGAAGATGACTTGGTTGTTATACGTTCTCGAATTGTAAAAGCTGGAGACAGCAGCAACATAGTTGGTCATTTGCCACATTTGTTTTGCACTAGGAAAGATGTAGCTGTTCACAATATGTCTGTTTTAGATGGAGTACATGCAAGTAATGTAGATACTGTGAAGGCAATTGATGACATATCAGGTGATGTCAGTTCATCCTTACGTGATATTATACTATCAAAGATACCAGACGATTCTAGTAAAACAATGGGTCTTCAAAGTCAACTGACTTTGGGTATTGGCCTGCCGGCTGAGATCTGTTTAAATGTTGATACTTCTGATGGCTTAACAAATGGTGCATCTTGTTGCATTAAAAGGTTTGACTACCGGATGCCACAGTCTTTGAGATGCAGCATAATTTGGGTTGAATTCGATAGCATTACTGTAGGAAAAGCATGGCGCATGAAATACAAACATTTGTACCTAGAAGGTATTCCATCTACTTGGACACCAATATTGGAGACTTGTCGGAAATTTGCATTCAGGTATTTCAAAACTTACCTTGTTATTAGGCGTCAGTTTCCACTGTACCTATCAGCTGGCAAGACTATACATAAAGCACAGGGTAGTACTATGAAGGAAGCTGTCATGCATTTCGGAAAGAGGAAAAATGATCACATACATTATGTTGGTCTTAGTAGAGTCTGCAGTTTGTCAGGAGTTCATATATCAGAACTGAATGAAGCAAAGATATGCGTTTCAAGTGAGGTGGAAGCAGAGATGGAAAGGCTTAGGACTAGCAAGAACATTGAAGAAATTCCCCCAAAATTAGATTCATTTGACCAATCAAGTACTAAAGTTTGTTTCCATAACTGTAGGTCTCTACAAAAACACATACACAACTTGAAACATGAAGGTAACTTGATCTCAGCTGATATCATTGGATTAGCTGAAACAAGAGTAGGAAGTGATCCCACGGGGCAGCTTGACCTAAATGGATTTAAACTTATCATTGTTCCAGCCAATGAGGCTGCACATGGTTTAGCTATTTACTACAGGTCTACTATGGATATTGATTATTTGTGCTCTGGTACCATATCTAATATAGAGTACAGCTTGATCGGCATCAGGAAGAAGCTAGTGCTTGGCTTCGTGTACTGTCCACCTAAAATGGCTAACATACCAAATATGTCTGACCTTCTGTCTACCGTGTCTAATACAGTTACAGTTTATGCTGGCGAGTCTGTAATGAACAATCTTGTGCTCATGGGTGACTTTAATTTTGATTACCAGCAAAATTCAACTATCCCATCTTTATTCCATCAGACATTGAGACTGAAACAGCATATTGCAACCGTCACCACAGATTATAATACATGTATTGATCATATTTACTCTAACTTAGGTGATGGGCATGTCTGCAGATCTGGCACTTTGGAGTCTTACTACTCTGATCATAAACCTTTGTTCATAGCGTTTAGACTGCCTGTTGTATAGTGCTATCAGCATTACTATCATGAAATTTAATGTTGAATTTTTTGTCACTATGAACATTTTATTGATTTGTACATATAGATGAACCAGTAATAAGCCCCCATCAGTCATGTTGTACTTAACTTTAATAGCTATTATACACTCTATATATCACGTTAAGGTACAGCTTTTAAATTCGCAGCTACAGTTTGAAATCAGAGTTGAGCCATTTTGTCAATTTGTCAACTTTGATTAAAGCAATATATGTGTTATATGTATTTAAAATTTAAGGTTCCATATTTAACTATATAACTATGTCAGTGTTTTAAAGTGGGTATCAAAACTCGATTATCAAAATGATATTGCTATTACATTGATACATCCCTATCTATGACAGCTCTACTATTTATATTATCTCAATGTTGATAGCATGTGTAAGACTGAGATCATTCTTCCTTTATGCGACATATCCCATAAACAGTGGGGGTCTGTGTTGGTGCGTTTTATAACAAATCAAATATTGAACAAATCATTAATATGAAAGTATTATTCACAAATGCTTTAATGGTATATTACGTACATGTATAGGGTTTTAAAGTGTTAAACGAGTTTGTTATATTAACTGGTCATTTGATATACTTCCTCTTCCTCAGATAATGGCTAGCCTGAAAACAGTATTTAAAGAGAAGAGCTCAGGACCGTATGGACTGGCCCTTAAAGCCAAGGTAGTAAGTGTTGGAACTCCCTTTTCCTACAAAGGAAAAGACGGATTGGAGAAATCCGGACTTGTTGGTGCTATCAGTGATGGTGAGATAGTTGTGAAGATGGTGTGTTATGACAGCACCAAATTTCCAAAATTCAAGGTAAGGTCTTTGCATTTTTCCTTCGAATGTTCATGTTTATTTTAAGCTCACCTGAGCATGAAGTTAGCTCACCTGAGCATGAAGTTAGCTCACCTGAGCACAAAGTGCTCACGGTAAGCTATTGTGATCACCCTTTAGTCCGTCGTGAACCGTGCGCTATCCGCTTCGACAGTTGGACTGTTGACTCTCTAGTAGTCACATTTATCCCTTAATCTTGATGAAACTTGGTCACAATGTTTGTCTCTATGAAATCTAGGTCAAGTTCGTAACTGGGTCATCTGGGGTCAAGAACAAGGTAACTATGTCACATCCAAGAAAAAACTTGTTAACACTCAATAGGTCACATTTTTTATATAATCTTACTGAGACTCGGTCACAATGTGTATCTCGAATGAAATCTAGGTCAAGTTCGTAACTTGGTGCCATGATGTGCTGTATAAATTAGTATATTATAATTGAATAATTTACATTTAATTCATCCTGTAGATTTTTGTTCTGATATCTATGCTGTTGTTCTTGTCACTACTAGTTTACTAACTAGGTTACCCGCGACTGTTTTCACCAAGTCAACAATTTCACAATTTGCTGCAGTGTATTAATATCACTTATTCGACTTTTTAAGGTTGGAAACACACTGGTTCTGAGGGAGGTTATTCGGAAAACGGAAGGGACATTGAAAACAGTAATCGTCACGAGGATGTCAAAAGTTCTGATGACGGCTGACATTGATGTGCCAGAGAGATGTTATTCTGAAGGAGATGTAATTGTCACTCCACCACCAGCTGAGGAACTCCCGATAGTAGCGGCACTAAGCTCGCCGAAGAAAAAATTGATGTCCATATCAGGCAAAATCACTGAGGTTTGTCAATATACCTATTTTACTGTTCTATATGGTACAGGTTATTTCTCCAAATTATATTTGTTACATTTACATATCTACCACTAGATATATTTAGTAGTTGCAGTCAGTAATCTGACTTAAATGCTTCATTTAGTTTGTGCATACTGTGGAATTAATACTTTTCACAGAGGTTAAATTTCTGCATAGTTTGCACATTAATGCACAAATAGAAGACACTGCAAACATTCATATAGCCGTAAAAACTGTTGATAAAATTTGTAATGCCTGAAATTATGTCCACTTTGAAATGTAATTTTCAGCATTCCGGCTCAATATTAAATCATTTGATAAAATCTCAAACACCAATACACATACATTAATTCTTTACTAGCTTCATTTCCTTTGTGAGTGCACAGGCCTAAGAAATTATATCACAAAATACAGTTTTGAAATTCCCAATCTTCCCGTCATTACTATATATATAGTAATGACGGGAAGATTGGGAATTTCAAAACTCTGTATAATATTTTGTGATATAATGTCTTTGGCCTGTGGTGAGTGGGATGCAGTTACTACTACTTACACACCTGGCTATGCATATTGTCAGGAAAAATATGATTTTTGTCAGAATTATGGCCCTTTATGGGTAACATGCTTTTTGTGTCAAAAACTCTTCTAGTTATTATTGTATTATCACTCACATATGAGCATGGTACTATCAAGTACAACAAAGTTGAGCGTCCAACACTTGGAGGCAGGGCTCTTTTTAAATGCAAAGTGTCAATCTGACCGTCATCAAAGCTTATTACTTTTTGTATAGTATTACCTCATACAATTTCAGGAAGGCGAGTCAAAACTAGTAAAAACTCAGTATGGCGAAGAAGTGATGCTGAAATCGGTCACTGTGGAGGACACTACAGGAAAGGCAAAGGTGACATTGTGGCGGGAGACTGCCAAATCACCAGTACGTCCTGGGGACCATGTTAAGATAACCGAACTAGTAATCAATGAATGGCAGAACAGTACTACTCTGCAAACCACTGGAAAATCGGAGGTGGTAGTAAGTGTACTATGATTAGCTGTTTTTTCGTACTTTTAATAGTTAAATACACAAAAAGAAAATAATCAGTAAGTTGAGTTGCGAAAACAATTTTATGAACATTTCGTTGTGATTGATATGCCACTGTTCACTCTCAACAGTTTAAATTTGAATTAATTAATTGAAAGGTTAATGTTGCAAAAATATTTATAGAAGAAGCACAATGACATATACTGAATATTGTCATATCTGTATAATTGTGCAGAGACTATGTATGTAACCTGACATGTGCGTTGTTATTACTCACCTAACTATAATATTGTCCTATTTCAGAAACGTGAAGCCCCACTCCAGGAGAGAAAAGTTGAAGTTGAGGCTATAGGAGTTGACAATGACAAAGCAGAACTATTCTTAAGCACTGGGGAGTCGATTCATGTGCCCACCATAATGCTACAAGAGGCACTAGGAGTACAAACTGCTGACGAAGTGGAAATGGCTGCCACTTCTGGAAAAGTGAAACTTTCATTAACTTGCCAAGGAAGTGACACTGTTTCCATAGAGAAGGAATAAATATTCTAGTATCATAGTTGGTCAGCAACATTGTGCCATCCATTTTTTTGTCAATTAGCTCCACTTGTCGGTCAATAAGCTCCGCTTGTCCACCTCAACCTTTAGGTCAACTTACTGGTCAATTAGCTCCACTTGCCACTCCCTTAACTTTGCTTGCCCATCCCGACCATTGGGTTAACTTGCCACTCCCTTAACTTTGCTTATCCATCCCAACCATTGGGTCAACTTGCCGGCCAATTAGCTCCACTTGCCGCTCACTTAACTTTGCTTGCCCATCCCAACCGTTGCGTTAACTTGCCAGTCAATTAGCCCTACTTGCCGCTCACTTAACTTTGCTTGCCCATCCCAACCATTACGTTAACTTGCCGGTCAATTAGCTCTAATTGCCGATCGCTTAACTTCGCTTGCCCATTCCAACCATTGGGTTAACCTGCTCGGTCAATAAGTTTCACTTGCCCATCTTGACATTTAAGTCAACTAGTCATTTTTACATTATTGTTAGCATGTTTATGTCGCTTAACATGTGTACATTTGTATATTTTTAGTTTTGTTTTTTATATTGTGTTATAATTATTATGCCTATCCCCCGTCTTTGTTGAGGGGTATATTGCTTTGCGCATGTTGGTTGGTAGACCTAATGGTTCCAGTTCAATATCTCATAAACTATACGCTACAATCATCATACTTCACATGGCTGTTGGTCAGCAACAGTTGATAACCCCTAAACATTTGGAGGTCAGTAGGTCAAAGGTCAAGGTAGCTGTGACCTCAAACATTACTGACTATTTGACTGCAATATGGGCATATGTGTTTTACAAACATCTTTGGTTCATTTCTGATAAACATGTCTTGTTGTAAATTTAACCATGCATATACTTTTTAGCTGGCCTCTCACAAAGTGACAGGTTGAGCTTTTGTGATCAATCTTCTTTCATAGTCTGTCCACAATTAACAAACGCCAATTAACAAAAGCAAGCTCCGCCCTCATAAACGTGATAAGAGTTGTTAACCAATCAGAACACGCTTTTGCGATAACAATATCACATGGTGCAAATAATGATTATACCCATCGACACCATTCTATAAGAATACATAGGGATAATGCATTAAAAATCAAAGTTCACTCTGTATCTTTTTTATTTGTGAATATATCAAAATGACAGTAGATGCAAATGTAAGCTATGTGTCTGTAGAACATGACACAACCATAACTAATGAAGATCTATAAAATACTGATCTTTTTAACGAGGTTAATGTATTACGATTCATGCCAGTTAATTCAAATAGATTATCTGTGGTTATTATTAGTTCATTCAAATGTATTAAACGTAAAATCAAACGTGTAACATTTGCAAATAACAGTATGAAACGGGCGATATTTTTATTTCTTTATAACTGAGTCACGTGATGCTGGTGGGCAGAGCGATAGACATTCTGGCATCTTGTTAATAAGCTTGTGTAGACACTAGAGGTCGCACTTTTGGTTAAATCACTATGGAACTTAGTCACAATGATCATCTCGACAAAATCTAGACCAAGTTTGATATTGGGTCATCCGTGGTCAATAACTAGGTCACAAGGTCAAATCATAGTACTTGCATAGTCACTAGACAATACAGTATAGACCTCATCTTCATGTAACTTGTACATTTTTTTGTACTTGCTCATAATGGTCATGACTACAAAATCTTGGTCAAGATATATATTGGGTCATCCAGAGTAAAACTAGGCCGTTAGGTGAAATTATAGACAAACTTAGCTTTAACTACAATATGTGTTTATAATTATAATGACACATGTTAAAACAACATGAATACCTTGTACATGCTATAGAAGCAGCATTAACTTGATAACTATTAAGGGGCCATCATGAACTACTACAACAGATGAGCGACCTGGGACCCTCCTGTTACACAATTGTTGTATTACAGTTATGGAAGCATAATATGTTATATATATACTCATTTTTGTGCATAATACTTTTACTGTATAACTTTGTGGGCTTGCTTTGTTCTTACAATTTATGTGATTTTGAGAACAGGTTAGAACATACTGGTAAATTTATGTAAAATGAATGTATTATATGCTATATATGTATCTCATGTTTGTATACATATGCCACATTCTAATTGTGAATTACTTTGTATACTAGCATGTGATTTCACATATGCAATTTAGTTCATTTCACAGATCTTGCCGATAGGTTAGTCATGATCTCATGTACATATGATTTTTTAATAAAACAGATTTTCTAACGGAAAAACTGGTTATTACATTGGCGAATTTGGCAGCCAGGTTGACATCCACATTTGGTTTCCCATTGATATCTACAATAAGGAATGGATATATGATGAAAACTTACTGTGTAGGCAGCTTAACTTTTACTGGAAATCTTGCTTTGGGTTCCATTGATGCCTTATTATGATTCACTACTATGAAAATCTGGTTTTCATTGAATTTCCATATCTTATTATTGTTGTTGCTCACTTTTTGATCTCAAATAGATTAAGATGTACATTGAATACAGCACCAGACAGGGGTTCTATATCATTTGCATAATGTGATCAGATAAAAGAGATATACAAATATACTGGGGTTCACTAGAATCTGGTATAAAAATAAGACAAAATTTACCAAATCCACCTACATTTTGATATTCAATATACATTTTAGTTTATTCACTGTGTATCTTTTACTTGTATGTGCCATACTAGATGTACTAAGAGGATGTACCAATTTATGTTTTGTTTGAAACGTATCTTACTTTATAACTGTATAGAGATTATGATAATCCCTGCTCCTTAAAACAGTATCTTAAAAATTGTTGAACACATTTTAGAATTACAATTGTGATAAACCCAATTCTGATACTAGTTGTGTTGATTTATAGCATTTACACTATATTTCTGAAATATAACTGATCAAGTTAAAACATCATCTCAGTGTACAGTTTTTGTTACAACTTTTATTATGATTTTGCTACTAGCTTTTTTTCAATAAATGATGTTAATACACATGTGTCGTTTTTTTACCCCTTAAAGATGATCAATTCGTAGACAACAAGAGAATGACCACCGCTAAAAGCCGTCTACCATCTGGTCCTAGGTGCATCGTTACGTCTTCTTCACGGGTCATAAAGTTGCAATTACACGCCAAACCGTCAAATGATTACTCGAGTATCGCATCATTAGTATCCTAATGAACGAAAAACCGCTTACAACAGAAAGATGTCAAGTCAGTAAGCCGCTCTGAGGTCTTTGTTGCTTATACCTACAATCAGTACCCTAACTTTTCAGTGACTGCTGGTCCTTAGAAAAAAATGCTACATGAAAATTGGTCTTCATCAGCAGATATATAAGCCCCACCATTTGATGGGTGTATTGCTTTGCACATGATGGTTTGGTAGACAAAATGGTTGCCATTCATTAACTAGAGAATGTAGTACCGTAGGATTTTCAAACTTCACATGTACTGGTTAGTTGGTCAGCCACCATAGATGACCTCTATCGAATTTGAGGTCTAGGTGTCAGTGACCTTCAATATTGATGTCTATTTGGCTGCAATAGCGACATGCATATTTCACAACATCTGTTGTTCGCTCAACTGCCACAAAGTGACAGGGTGAGATTGTGTGATCGCTTAGTCCACAATTTGCTTGTGTATACACTAGAGGTTATAATTCTGACCTGCTGAATGCAAAAAGGAGGTTTAAGATTAATATGCAAAAACGATTGGCATTAGAGTAATCACGTTTAAGACCAGCAATTCACCCTCAAGGTGAGCTAGTCCTACACTGACGCAATTTGTTAGCCCGGTACATTCCAAGGTCATGGAATTGAGGAGAGCAGATTTTTATAAAAAGTACAACACCGCAAGCCCAAACAAATTCAGTGCCTTCAGCACTTTGATGTTTTATTTGCGGTCAGTGTTGTTGACGTATATAATTAATGCTCTTGTTTATAAGCACTGAGCCCACCAAATTATAACCTAAATGGTAGTGTTTGATCATTATAGTGTCACCCCTATTGAAAGGGACATCCAATTTGACTTATGAGCCACCTTTTTATGGGCACAGTACCTCCCGAATCCTTGCCTGGCAGAGATGGTCTGCAGTTACCATTGTTTAGCTACCTGGTGGCTCATCACACAGCCACATCAGTCTTTCAGCTGGGATTCAAACATTTGACCTCCTGCTCCGAAGGTCGGACACCCTAACCACTCAGCCACGGCCGTGATGAATGTTTGTTTCTACTACATGAATGTAGAAAGTTGGTCGTTGCTATATAAATCTAATAGCATCAGTTCAGAGGAGTACAGTACACTGGTAGACCAGAATCAGCTAAATGGGATCGTTCCATTACTTCTTTAACTTACAGTAAAATTTCCAAGAACAACTTTTCTTGGTTTGTTGATTTACCGACCAACATACTGTAAAATCATTTAATTTCGTTGGGACGAAATTTCGTGGTTTGGTAAAAAAAACAATTTCGTTGGGACTTGAATTTGTGGATTTTGCATTTCAGTTAATTAAACAAGGATCAAAATTAGTGTTTGTTGGGATTAAAGTTCGTGGTCGAGGTGAACCACGAAATCCACGAAATTTAATCCCCCACGAAAATTAATGATTTTACAGTACCGTAAATACTCAGCCATAAGTCGCACGCAGCCATAAGTCGCAGGAGGACTTTTGAATAAAAATCAAGGTTTTTGTCTAAACCCTTTCATAGGTCGCATGTATAGTTTTAATTTTTGTGAAAGCAGAAATCATGTGCCCACTGTCAGGTGTCGAACGAAATGTGGTGATTTTCAGCTAAAGTTGGAATGAGTGTGGTGATTTTCAGACAGAATATGGAGGAGTGTAGTAATTTTCAGATAAAGTTGATGGGAATGTGGTCATTTTCAGATAAAATCAGGGTGGATGTGTTCATTTTCAGATTAAGTCAGGAGTTATGTAATGATTTTCTGGCAAAATCGGGAGGAGTGTAATAAACTCTTCCATAAGTCGTAGGGGGACTTTTTAAATTTCTTTGGGACTGTTTTCGCCCGACTTATGGCTGAGTATTTACAGTATGCAAAATTGCATACAATTTTAGTAGTTTATAACTTTTGTTCAGTGTAGATAGGTTGTATAGTAGACAGATACAGATAGTGTGGTAGTTAATGTTTACAACTGCTAAAAGAATTATGTCAGTGTCATATAATTATGTCATTTTCACAGCTGAGAGATTTCACAGGGCAACAGTTGCCGGTACTCTAATCTGCAACTTTATGTCCGCCTCATTCCTCATTGCTGTCCATGCATGATAATAAGCAGAACATACTGTATGTATTTTTATGTCTTACACATTAAATATTTTACAAAATTGTATGCTCAGTACATCTAGAAACGCAACGTTTCCATCCTGAATTTTTTCTTACTTCCATTGTTCATACATTTTTTAATTTTATGTAATAATATTGTACAATCGTGTAGAAACTTGGCTATTGTCCAAATTTTATCGATCGGGTTACGTAACTCCCGTGCGTCAAGATAATCACAAAGCGCACGAATTTCACGTGCACTATTTACGCTTGATGATTTTTTGTGTAAATTGCTTCGAATCCTTTGTAAGGTTTGCCAATAGAAAGAAAATCAGAATAGAAAGGTTCTAGGCTTCGGAATAAAAATGCCACGATAGTCCGAACATGGGCGAAATCAGGCGATTCGGATGCCTATGACGGGGACGTCAAATGAGAGGTTTCACTTCAGCAAAATTATCATGAACCGGCAATGTTTCATCTGGAGACACTCTAGTAGCACTTTGGCACCGTTAACAACTACCCTCGTCCAGGTCATCGATGTAAAACAATTTTCCGATAGGACCAGTAACTCCACATGTACCACATCTTAGCAATGTTCACAACTGATTACAAACACTTCTAAACATCTTGTTGGACGTCAAGAATATGTAACCAATCAATATTTAATCAATATTCAATTTTTTCAGTTAGAACAACGATTCTCAAAAAATACGATTTTACCAATTTGTGTGTCGTTACTTTTTAGCCGCACTATACACGCCAGCACTGTCCAATCACATCGATTGCACTTTATGAAACAATGTTGCAAGTGTATCGTTCATGGAATTAAATATCATCAGGTAAATACACTTTGGTTGTCAATCATAAAAAGTTTGAAAAAGTGTTGACAATAAACCCAGTGTTGCGTTTCTAGATGTACTCAGTATATTATATGTATTAGATGACATGTGAGTATGTTATAAACTATTCCTTTGTCTTTGAAATCTGATGATTAACAAAGTAACAAGAGATGTTTGTAAAATGCATATGCCCCATGGCAGCCCAATAGTCGAAAATGGAAAGACCTTGACCTTTGATCCAGAAATCAATAGGGGTCATCTACTATTGCTGACCAAGCTCTATGTAAAGTTTGAAGATCCTAAGGCAAAGCATTTTTTAATGAAAGCTACTTGGTCTACCGACCAACAGACAGCGATATGCCTCGTGCACCAGGGCATAAAATTGCCATACAATATATGGCATATGCCAACCAAGATGATAAAGCAAAATATAACGAGGAACAATGCAACATGTACTTCAGTTTTATCGTTTAGGATTTGTCATACAAATCAAGTGAGTTTCTGTATCACTGATCAAGTTATGAGGTCACAATATACACAGATCAACATACGAGATTATCATACAACAGTAACCACGGCAACATTCAATCAAACATATACATATCAACACTGTGTTGTATCTTATACACATGACCAAAATATAACAACGACTTAAAACAAATGGAAAACAAAACAATTACAAGAAAGCCAGGGCTGGTATTTGCAAAGCATCTAAAGGAAAAACTTGAATATTTTGACTTAAGTAAGACAAGAGCACCACCAGGAGTGTTGGATGCCTAACTTTCTCTTTCTCATAGTAACAAGGGCAGATAACTTAATAAATATAGGTCATAATGTTATCAAACCTTGTCAGTATAATGGACTCCTCTTGTGATGGAGAATAACTATGCTAAGTTTCAAGTAGATACCTTTGATAGTTTTAGAGATATGACTCTGACAATAAACTTAACCAACACACACACCACGATCCTGTCACGAGAAAAGGTTGAACTTTTTCTCTTTGAGCTCAAATTTGAGATGCACATATTTCACAAGAAATTAAGTATAACCCATGTTTTGTTAGTGAATTTTGTAGCATTTTACATAATGGTTCTAAGTAATGTAAAAACTTTGATAAATTTTGCTTATCCTGCATTGCAGCCAAACTTAAGGAGGAAATTTTAAGATTTTGTGAAATTCTAAGCTTTCCATTAAGATGCTTTGTGAATTATCAGTCCAGGTTATATATCATCAAGTTCAGAAGCACCATATAACAATCAAGTCATAAAATTTGCAAGATGTAGTGAGAAATGTTTATGATCATGAGATGTTTTTACAACCAGTCTGTTTTATAAGGACTAATAAATTGGTACATGCATACATGGTGATTGTATGTATTTTTGTAATTGTGTGTTTTAAGATAAATGTTTTATTTATAGTTCTGTGATATTTATGATATGCCAAGTTACATGCTACCTATGCTGAATAAATATTATGGTACGTATTTCGGAGATGTTTTTTTTATTTCAAACCCCATGAAAACATTTAGGAGGCGTGATCTAAATGGTATATTAAAATACTAAAAGCAAACAATTTTCGGTAGAAAATAATACCAATAACTGCCTACAGATTGAGCTGTAACTTTTCTTTTATAGTCATATGATATTTTATGAATTTGTATAAAATTACCGATGATTCTATGACATTGGCACAATCTATATTGTCAATTAAATAAGTAATATTAAAGAGGAACTATCCCAGTAAAAAGATAGCGGTGACTACACTTAACTCAATTACACCCAGTTAAAGCTACATAATCATAGTTTACCTAACGGACGATCTTATGTCTACAACCATTATCATTTAACTTTGAACAGACTGTAGCTATCTATACAATCACATTTATATTTTAAAACATTTTCCAGAAAATTCATTCCTTTTAAAAAATTCTTTTTTTTTTTTTTTTTGGGAGTAGGATATTTTAATTTCAATAAATCATATCAATTTACATACAAGCTCCAGGGCTTTTAAAAGACTACATTAACAATTTGTATTTGAACTACTGAAAAAATTCTTACTGTAAAGCAATGCTCCCATTATAAGATTTTTAAACAGTATTTGAGACTTATCTCAACAATATTTTGGCCTTTTTAGAGATGAATAAATTATAGGCAGTTTCCCCTAGAAAAATGGAAAACATACAACTTTTAGAGATCAATTTTCCTGTGACAATTTGTTATAATGAAGATCATGAATAGATAAAAAAAGTTCTGAGTATTTTCATAAAAACCCTCAAAATGGCAAGGTGAATAAAATACTTATAACTATAGGTATACTGGTATAGTGAAAATATAGTTTCTTTATATCTTTAGAGTTATCAATAGACAAATATACCATATGTCCCTGCACATTAGACAAAAATACTTTTTTCTTTTTTCTAAATTGTTCATTTAACAAGTGAAAAACATACATAAAACAACCACGCCAAACCTTAAATTCAATACATGGCAAGAAGACAATCAAACCCAGATAAAAAGAAAATAGACACAAGCACATTTAATTTACAAATGAGCCCGACATCTGGGCTCATGTAAAACAAATGAGAAAATGAAAATGAAAACAATTTGTCCCTTTGGCGAAACTTCAAATGACCATAACTTTGCCAAAAACTTCCATTTTCTTAAAAAATTATTCTTTCTAGTACAACAAAATTCAGATTTCCGGATTATTCCGCAATTGTATGACCCCTGATAAAACTCATATTACCTCCAATGCTATACAAGTTGTGTACCGAACACACTTAGTAATGTATTTACATAGAGATCTTAAAAGCTTTCCTAACAGACCCCTGTCTGGCTGTGGACAAATTCTCATTCATGATAAAAACAGACTTCGTCCCCTGGCCCATCAAGGTTATAAACCACTATATAATAAGTTACCTTAGCAGAACAAATGTATAGAGTATAAAGGAAAAACTAGTTTTTGGGCAAATAGTTTGATACACAGATAGCAATCACCCAACTACATAAAAATTAGCCGTTCCCCAGGAAAACCGGGCTTAATGACATTATATTGTAATTATGCAATAAGATTTAGAAAAATGTCTAAAATGAGAAAAATATCGTGTCCTTTGATTTCATATTTAAGTAATTGGATATTATAGTACAATCCATTAGCTTCAAGTTTTCTTGAAAAGTGTGCTAAAATAAC
This sequence comes from Spisula subtruncata, assembly GCA_963678985.1. Lineage (NCBI taxonomy): Eukaryota > Metazoa > Mollusca > Bivalvia > Venerida > Mactridae > Spisula > Spisula subtruncata. The sequence continues at coordinate 24,264,778 of OY787663.1, forward strand.
TTCTGTCGTTGCTATGGTGATCGTTTTCATAAAAGTACTCATACCATGTAAAACAAGAGTTAAGTGGCTAAAAACACTTGCTATTTTTCCCTGTTAGCAAACACTCACAAATTGGACACGTTTTATTAAAACAAGAATATGATTCTAAAATGTGCCTCAATTTTAAAAGTTTATGTCAACAATTTATCAGATACTGGATCTGTGAAATGCCAGCTGACGTAACGTCAAAAACGTAGAGAATGACGTTCGCGACGTCACTCAAAAAGTAGGCGGTAGTGGTTGGTTTAAAAAGTCTATAACTTTGTAAGTGTATGGAATAATTTATTCAAATTTTCAGAAATGGTTTAGAAGTGCCTCGTCTTTCTAACCATATATCATCAACATTTTCGCAATTTTGTCACTAAGCCCGGTTTTCCTGGAGAACGGCTCAAATACGTCTATCAAAGGGAATGACTGACTAAAACATGAACACACCCTTCTACTTTGAAGGGGATATTGATAATGCTTTCAATCATGAATTAACAACAATCTTATATTGCAAATCTATTATAATATCAATGGTTCCGCTAACTTCAGAATCTGAAGGTTATTATGATAATTCGACAGACAAAGTGGTTTGACAACACTGGCCATTCAGTCCAGTAATAATTCTGGTCCGAAAGAATAAATGCGGGACAGGACCTAAGGTCCAAGACTTTTGGGAATGTCTCTTTTGACTAATTTTTTCCCATTTTATAGGCAAAATATTTGTGATTTTTAGAGAAAATGAACCTTTCAAACCAAAATATTCAGATCACAATTAGTGGCTTTTTGAAATTTTAAGGGTCACAACTTTTTCATTACTCCTTAGTCAGAGGGAACCCCTGAATGTCTTGCAATAAATGGAATGCACAAAGTTTAAATGAACATGCATCACAAATCTCACACTTGAGCATCGTTAGGCACCAAACATAACATGGAAAGTAATACACAATGGTATGAATGTTTTGATTTTCATATTTACCCCTTTGTGTGCGTAACAAAAAATGTCAACTTTTTTAAAACAAGTTTTTGAAAACAAATAAGATATTAAAAGATAAAGAATGGTACAAAACAGTTATAAAAACCAATCACATCCAATAAGGTACAGGGCTGGTATTCAAAAGCATCTTTTTTGAAAATTTATATTAGATGTTTTATGAATACCATCCAAGACCCCTATCTCCCAAAGCATCTCTATCTGATTTTGGTTATCTGATTTTTATCAGAGTGAGTTTGAGAAAATCTGAAGTTTTTACTGTTAAAAACTTAGAACTTGCATTTGTAGTATTGTACTACAAATGTAGACCCTGTGCCTGCTTGGTCATTAACTTAAAGATATATGTGAACATGTCTGAGCTGAGAGTGAGCTCAGATTGAGATGCTTTCGGAAGTTGGGACCTGGTTGCATGAAATAAGTAAGAAATATTTATGAAACAAATGCATTGACCAAGAAAAACTGTCAGATATAAGAGACATCAGTAAGTACAAACTGAAATGAGATTTAACAACTGTTTATGTTATAGTTTAAGAAAGTTAACAGAATCAAATACATCAATAATTTACTGTTTGGCTACATAGACGAAATCTAATGTCAAATATTTTGGCAAATGAAAAAGTGTGGTAAAGTACAGAGACATAAACCATTTCTTGACATTTTATATGCATGAATATAATTATTTTTACCAGGTTTGTGCATTAACAGGTCTTCAAATTGTTTTTGAAGTACAACTCAAGCTTTTCAAATACTAACCGCTTATGAAGACATACAACAGAGAAAAATATATCAGCTGTCAAATTAATACTAATAAAAGGCAAGAGGAGGTTAACATCTCTGCACTAAACAGTACACATACTGTGCAATACACAGTGAATACACTTCAGGTACATTTGAATATTGTGACCTCCTTCAAATTAAGTAGGTTACAATTAAGTAGACAACTATAGTGTGCCCAGGATTATGTGATATTTACTAATTGGAGTTGCCAACTGTTGAATAATTGGTCAATTCTATACTAAAATAGTACTGATAAATCTTGCACACTCGGTTTAACCACCTTTGTGGGTTATACCAAAGTTTCCCACGTTTCACATTATTCTGGGCAAACTATACAATTCTGTAACGACTATAAAACCCTAACAGTTTTACATAAACCAGAGGAGACCTGATGATATTACATGTTATGTACTTACATGAACCGTTACAAATTCTGCTAATATATGCATGATAATAAAAGAGAAACAATAAATATCAAGTGCACTGGCAAAATTATTCAAAAATTAAATTTAAAATGTCAGAAAATATATCAAACCAGACTGGATATGCCAACGCCCATTATGTCCGTCATTATAACAAATATACTTCATATGAAAATTTGTAGTTTACTAATGACAATGTACTTTATTTATTTATGCTTATTATTATAAAAAATATACTTAGAATGTTGTACAGTATGTTTGGTAATGAACATGCGGTATTAAATATACCGTATTGTATACACTTACAATGTGATAGTGCACCAAGTACTTGTTATCCAATGATAAAAACAATGCAATATCAATTATCTAAGTGGCATTAATTAGCACACATCCATATGCCATAACTAATTTATACTGCTTAAAAAATTATTCTGCTGTTAAAATTCAGCTGTCAAATTAAATACATTTTTCATTTTTCTAGTGCAGCTGTAATTTCATAATATAAAGATATTTCGGTTTCCACAAGTTCTGAGAAATGAAAGTTCATAATGCAAATATACTACATTTATGTCACAATTGATGGGCTAAGTTAATTCATTTAGTTTGTACTTGTATTCATTAAAGAAAATGAAGTCATGGTTGAGTATACAAAGACACAAATCAACAACAAATCTTAAGACTACATGTAACAAATAGCGACATAAATATGATACGAGACAATTATTGAACAAAACAATAGTATACTCATTTACATAGCAACTGACAGAGCGAGACTAGTACAACTTGCATCTAGAGTATTGTCTCAACAAAGACCTACATACTTGGTCTAAACAAGTTAACATGGTTCCTAACCTTAATGCAGGAACTTACAAACTTCTAGTGTAGAATATATCAATTTAGCCAGAAAGTTGTGCCTTTTTTACAGTTACTGCCTAAGTAACCGCTGATTTACTTTCAATTAAAATAGTGTTCATAAAACAAATCTACAGTGTACAAACTTGAAATACTCTCTTGTTGATCAATCTTAGACCCAAATTTAAGTATCATTTATAGACAAGAAATCAACTGTTCAGTTAAATGCTAGTAGAGGGTTTCAGGACCAGGTTGCGTTTGTTCGCACTATACAGTCTATACCCGTCCTGTTATCATGCCTAAACAAAGCACTACTGAGCGCATTCATTCATTTACCTCACGTACAATTAAATATAGAAGACATGGATTACCTACTGTGTCAGAGCTATGTAGCACTTTGCTTAGGCAACAAACACAGGTCTGTAATTTTACATGTAAATTTAAAATCAGTAACAAGTATCATTAATAAAATGTCTGCAACTATGGCAACTGGTAACACTTCAACTTAATATGCAAATTGTGTAATATAAAGCTTTTACCAGTGACAGTCATATTCAATCATAAATCTACACAAACATGTACATGTTACGTATAATGTTAAACAATACTGCCTTATTGAACTGAATGCCAATATGGTATACTCATAAAATGTGCAATATATAGCATCATACATGCATGTATTTTAACTTTCAAACAAAATATCATCAACAAATACTGCCTTGTTGAACTGAATGCCAATATGGTATACTCATAAAATGTGCAATATATACTAATAATATAGCATCATAAATGCATGTATCTTAACTTTCAAACAAAATATCATCAACAAAAACAACAGAATTAAAACAAAACCAACAAAATTAAACTATCATCACCAACAGTATCAATTACTGCGAGTGTCCAGTAAGTACCGACAAGCACTCCAACATGTGTATACAATATGAATTGCAAAAATAATGAGATTTTCAGCCTTCAAATGCTGCCACAGCAATAACAAATATTATCTAATATATAGACTTAACAAATCAATACATCAAGCAAAACAAACAGAACCAAAAAGGGCCTTAGTTGTTCACCTGAACAATCATTTTTATTATTGTTACATGCATATATAGCTTGGAGAATTTGACCTAATATGGTATAAAATAAATTATACTTCAAGAAAAATATAACTCAAATTTAAAACGATTAATTGTATAAACCGGTATAATGTATTCATCATTTGATATGTATGGATAATACAAATTATTATATCATCAAGACATCAAATTATGAATTGGCTATCCAGTCTTCGAATTTGGCCACTAGCCCGAAGCTAGTAAAAACTGTAGTAATTTTCTCTAGGTGACTAGTCCGAAAGGCTAGTGTAAATAGTTGATATCCGGAACTCTGCGCAAGGTGGTTTTCCCCTTAATTTACATGTAGGTACAAACAAATCTGGCCTAGTTAGACTGGTTTTGTATTCATATGCAAACACAACTGACCCCCACACTATTGTCCAGATATGAATATTCAAGACTCAAAAGGATTATAACGGTAAAACTTTATTTGTACCTACAGATTAGCGGAGATCCGGAGTAGGTCTATTGTAATAATCTAATGGTCAGACTAGTAAATTTCACCTCGGGCTAGTAAATTTTGCCTTGTTGGTAGCCCGACTGGTTAGTACTTTGAAAAGTTTTTCGTGAAGACTGCTATCAATAGTTGATTGAACACAATAACTCCTTCAATGACATGAGAACAATTGAACTGGATGGTAAAGAATATGAAACTGTTTTATGTATACAGGTCTTTGAAAGTTTTATTTTTTGTTTTAGATACCAAAAAATGAATATAGATGAATTAATTATAATTTTTTTTATTCAACATGGAAATGAAAAATAACTTCTTCTTATACATCATTCAAAATCCATAAATTAACAAGAGGGCCATGATGGCCCAATATCGCTCACCTGATTATAAACCCTGCACAATTTTCACCCAAAGGAATAATTTGAACATCTTGGTAGAAAACCACAAGATGATGCTACATACCAATTATCAAAACTCTAGGCAGTGTAGTTTTAGGCAAGAAGATATTAATATGTTTTCCCTATATAAGTCTATGTAAAACGGTGACCCCCCGAGTGGGGCCAATTTTGACCTCAGGGGCATAATTTGAAAAATCTTGGTAGAGGACCACTAGATGATGCTACATACCAAATATCAAAGCTATATGCAGTGTAGTTTTAGACAAGAAGATTTTCATATGTTTTCCCTATATAACTCTATGTAAAATGGTGACCCCCGGGGCTGGGCCAATTTTGACCCCAGGGGCATAATTTGCACAATCTTGGTAGAGGACAACTAGATGATGCTACATACCAAATAACAAAGCTCTATGCAGTGTAGTTTTAGACAAGAAGATTTTTATATGTTTTCCCTATATAAGTCTATGTAAAACGGTGACCCCCGGGGCTGGGCCAATTTTGACCCCAGGGGCATAATTTGCACAATCTTGGTAGGGGACCACTAGATGATGCTACATACCAAATATCAAAGCTCTTAGGCATTGTAGTTTTAGACAAGAAGATTTTTATATGTTTTCCCTATATAAGTCTAAGTAAAATGGTGACCCCCAGGGTGGGGCCAATTTTGACCCGAGGGGAATAATTTGAACAATCTTTGTAGAGGACCTCTAGCTGACTCTACATACCAAATATGAAAGCCCTGGGCCAAGCAATTTCGGAGAAGAAGATTTTTTAAGGTTTTTTCTATATAACTCTATGTAAAACTAAGGGCCCCCGGGGCGGGGCCAATTTTGACCCAAGGGACATAATTTGAACAATCTTTGAAGAGGACCTCTAGCTGAGTCTACATACCAAATATGAAAGCCCTGGGCCAAGCGGTTTCAGAGAAGAAGATTTTTGAAGGTTTCCCCTATATAACTCTATGTAAAACTAAGGGCCCCCGGGGCGGGGCCAATTTTGACCCCAGGGACATAATTTGAACAATCTTTGTAGTGAACCTCTAGCTGAGTCTACATACCCAATATGAAAGCTCTGGGCCAAGCAATTTCAGAGAAGAAGATTTTTAAAGTTTTCTCTATATAACTCTATGTAAAACTAAGGGCCCCCGGGCGGGGCCAATTTTGACCCCAGGGGCATAATTTGAACAATCTTTGTAGAGGACCTCTAGCTGAGTCTACATACCAAATATGAAAGCCCTGGGCCAAGCGGTTTCGGATAAGAAGATTTTTTAAGGTTTCCCCTATATAACTCTATGTAAAACTAAGGGCCCCCGGGGCGGGGCCAATTTTGACCACAGGGACATAATTTTACCAATCTTTGTAGAGGACCCCAAGGTGATGCTACATATCAAATATGAAAGCTCTAGACCTTACGGTTTCAGAGAAGAAGATTTTTGAAGTTTCCTTTTTGAAAATCTATTTTTAGCCTGTGTGACCTAGTTATGCGACGGACTGGAATTTTTTTAACAACTTTGGTAGAGGTCCACCCAAGGAACATTCCTATTAAGTTTTATCAAATTTGGCCAAGCGGTTTAGGAGGAAAAGTCGTTTGAAGAAATTGTTGACGGACGCACGACGGACATCTCGGTATGACAAAACCTCACCATGACCACATTGTGGTCAGGTGAGCTAATAAACCCAAACACTCCAAACAAACCAATGCCTTTCATGTATTTAAACCATAACTTTGGCATAAACTACTAATTAAAAGAGCATAAATGACATTGAGCTATAATAAACACACAAGAACAGATAATTACAATTGTAAAACAATTATACATATAACAATTAATACACAGTAACATACATTAACAAAGAACCATAATATGCAGATATGTGGCTAGATATTACTTTAAGCAGACCAAAAAAACTGAACAATGTATGCATAATGCAAAAATGTAAGAACATACATCATTACATAATCAGGGCTCGACACTAACACTGGTCCCCTGGTCTGAGGCCAGTGAAAATCAAGAAGGACCAGTAACTGTGTTATTTACAAATTTTAAGTTTCTTAGCTGGAGGCCCAGTGACCAAAAATAGTTACAGGGTTCTCTGTAGGATTTTAAAGTTGGAGTCCCAGGACGAGTCGTGAGGACTCCATCCGAGTCGCTTGAGTGGGGGAGGGTGAGGGTGGGGGTGGCCCCCTCCCGCAAGGGGGGGTTTGGGGGAGCTCCTGTTAGTGTCAAACCCTGATAATAGGAACCGTAGAGGATGTGACTAGCGTTATACCAGCATCACAGCTAGTCTCGGAGACTCGGACACAGTTAAACATCAACAATATTTTAATCACATTATTAACACAGATCAAATTCAATCCAATGATTCCAATCAGGATTCTCAGCAAATTATATAGTCTTGACGTCTATTTCCGAATGTGCCATTATTTCATAAATTCATGAATGGAAGTTCACACACTCATTACTGAATATTTTCTGACCTTTGTCAGATGGTCTAGAATTGCTTTAATATCACTACTGACTCCCTCAACACTATACTTACACCAACCCTTATAATATCATCAATTTAAAAGAATGCTTTCTATGTACTGTAGTATATCTGAATACTTCTAAAATGGCAACAAAAATTATGCAATCACTAGGCTGCCCAATAATGCACACAAATGGAACGTTAGCACACATCCTGGAAGCAGTACTGAATGAAGTAAAAGGATAAACTAACACCACAATGTATAATTTAATCAACACTAAGCGCACATGTAGGCTGAAGATATTGTTGTAGCACAGTGCCATGGTTCACCAAAGCCTAAGATATGGTACTAGCTCTTGGCTTGCCACGACCCAAATGGAAGCCTCTTGTACCATCAGGACCTTTTGGCTGACGCATTACACCATCCAAGTCTGCAAGTCTACGGGGCCCATCAACATTCTTCCTAACACTTAATGGACTTCCAACAGGACTATTTCCAATCAGTGGGCTTTTGTTCAATTCTTGAGCAGCTTTTAATCGTCTCTGTACCCAAGGACTGGATGGAGTGCTGTCTCCCCCTGATGAGTAATCATAACGCTTCCTACCAGACTCAGGACTGCTTCTAGGGCTTGGTCTGGGACTGGTGTTAGGACTGTTTTCAGCCAGTGGTGACTTCCCATGAGGACCAAGTCTCCTTCTCTGTGTTCTAGGACTTGTCATAGGACTGGAACGAGGACTCGATCTAGGACTATTTGTCGGACTCAACTTGTTGCCGTCATACTGACCCTGATTAGGACTCAATGATGATGTATGCCGCATGGGTGGGTCATGCTCTGAGCCACTACTGTAACATGCCCCATCATCATACTTGTTTTTGTTATGCTTTCGACCGCCTCGCTTTTTCTTCTTTTTCTCATCTTTATCTCCACCACCTTCATGAACCTCACCACTTTTATCGGAATGGTTTTTGTCTTTATCAGATTTCTTTTTGCTTTCAGCAAGCAAAACGACCCGCAATCCCTTCTTCCAATCATCTTTGTCACTCATAGTGTCCACAGCTTTCTGTGCATGTTCATGCTTTTCAAACTCAACCACAGCACAAACACTAGTCCCTATTTCAGGATGTTTATTAGAGTGTTTCTTAACATCTTGCGGAATAGTCTTATTTGGTTTTAAAATCCTAATCAAAGCAACTTCACCACATTTAGAAAACAACTCGGCAATACTTTCAATGGAAGGATTTTCCATTGGTAGATTAATTGCGACGACAGATCTCGATGGTGTTGTTTCATCGTGTTCAGGAACCGGATTAATTCTCCGCACTTTCTTCCCTTCCTCATTTACTTCCAACTGCTCTGACTGTCCTAAACTGTACGCAACGACACGATAATCTTTTGTCAAACTTTTCATCTTTTTAAATGAAGTAATGAGCTTAATGCTAACGTAGCCCATTTTGTTACGTCTAACATGTTTCAGTAAAAAAGCATCCTTCAATATATTTGCGTCAGAAAAGTAAAACTCAACCTGTTTAATGATTTTGTCTTTCAGTTCATCATTAGGAGGAACAAATTCTTCCTCATTCGCCGATTTCTGATCGGGATCATCTGATGTATCATGTTGACTTCTAGCATCTTCTTCACTGCTCGCGTAAGAATAATTGCTATTCAAGTCGTCCTTTAGTTCCTCCACACGGAGAACCGGTAAGGATTTTGACGCGACCGTTCCCACGACAAGCGCAGGACCTTCCGTCACGCTGTTTGTGTTTTCGTCAGCTGGAAGGCTGTCCGCGATTTCTTGTACGGTTATGGTGACTTCTTGTTCCGCCATTTCGGGTAAAAAGATGTTTTATACCTGTAACTGGCGACAATATGTTAAGACTAGACGTAGACTCGGTAAAATTGCAGGAAATCCCCCACAAAACTGCCGTGTCAATTCCGACGAAAACGTCTAGCCTCGTTTCAGTGCGTGTTTCCGGTGATCGTAATTTATGGAATTCCGTGAAAAAATGAGAATGTTTTAAAACCAAGTTTGTCCGTTTAAGTTGGGTCCGGGTGGAAGAATGTCGCGAACGACAGAGTTTTGCTCAAATTTAATACCCGGAGTCCACCATGGTTGTACATATATATTTATTCTTTGTCAAAGAGGTCCCTATTTGTCTTTGTATACTCAATTTAGAATGCCAAAAGTTAATCACGTGTATAATGAGAACACTCCCACTATGTGACACTGATAATGTAACCTTACACCCACGCACTACTGACATTTAAGCCTACACAATATATTAAAACCTGATAATCAGATAGCATCGATCTGGTTAGAATCCACAATCCTGGTATTTCTTTAACTGTTAGAGTTACGGGAATTCCATGCAGTTTTACATGTTCGTAAAACTTACAGTTAATTATAGGCAATAGCCGGATCATATGGTATTTATATAGGTGACCACTCAAGGGTTTAGACTAATCAATGGAAGGAATTTAATCTATTTGTTTTTGGCATAATTATTTGCTCCCATAAGGGAAATAACATACCAAAAATATGACTTCTGTTGTTCACTGATTTTTGGATAATCTATGTGAGCCGCTATATACAGAGACCGCCACCGTGGCCTAGTGGTTATAGGGCGTCCGCCTCTTGAGCGGAAGATCGAAGGTGACGAAGTAAAAGAATGGTGACGATCTCTGCCAGGCGCCCGGCAATATGAGAAGGGATTCGGGAGGTTCTGTTCGCAAGAAACATAGATGCCTCATAAGTCAAATTGGCTGGCCCTTTCAATAGGGGACACTATAATAAACAAACACTTTACCTTTTACAGAAATCAAAATCGAACGTTTTTTTATTAAGAACATATTTTCAATTTCTAAATTGCCAATTCAAAGGGACTTATGTATAATTACACGGACAAGAATATTCTTATTTCACAAATGCCACAGAACTATGTAATATTCCAAAGCGAACCGCCACTATGCAGTGACGTCACGACTACTCCTACGGTGTATAGTCTAGAGGATCTAGTCAATTGATATAATTAAAATTTATATTAAAAGAGTTTTGGAAACTTTTTTAAGCGAGCCTCTGGCGTTGCCATTTGATATATTTATATTAAACTCGTTCAGGAAACATTATTAAGCTCGCCAAAAGCTTGCTTAATAAAATATCCAGAACTCCTTTAATATAAATTCATATCAATTGACAACTCGTGATAGATCCTCTGCATTATATGTCTATATAGGTTCCTGTATGATCCACAAATCTATAGACCTAGTCCAATATTTTTTGACAAAACACGGAAATTTTACGCAACTCACGGGATTTGGTTTTAAGTACTTTTCCGTGACCGAGAAGTACTCACTTTTTCTTCTTTGATCCATAATGCGCATGGATCTTTGCATCTTCTGCCACGTCTGCTGCAAGATGGTTCCAAGTATACCCGCAACTCTACTAGGGTCCTACAAAAATGGACTATAATTGAAAGAATAGATATTTCTACAGAAAACAAAATTGATCTGATAAAAAACTACCAAATACTGACTGATTAACGGTCATTTGAAATTTTGACCATAGACCGATGTTTGGAACAAGTTTTGGTACTGGAATGTTCTAGGTACATGTAATCAAATACGTCTTATTTTCAGAATTTGACATTATACGTCAGATGGTGTCAGTACATTCAGGTGCTGTTCTATAAATATATATTACAGTAAAACTTCGTTATGGTGAGCATCGATATCACGAGCACCTGGTCTGTCTCGAGCAAGTTTTAAAACAGAATCCGCTTGTATTATCAATACCCGCTCTTTGGTTATTTCGAGCACCCTGTATATCTCGAGTATTTCACCTGTCCCGATTACTCCTCGAGTTAACGAAGTTTTACTGTATATAGAATCCCTAGCTGGTACTATCTTTATGCAGGAATAATAAAATCAAATAACAAAGCCACCAAATGAAACATACCAATAAAGCAACCTTAGAAGTGACCACTAGCTAGTATATTATATTGCACTTCAAGAGAACGTGTATTTGCCCTAACATGACTTAGTAAAGGGTTGAATGCCTAGCTCCACTCAATTTAACTCCGATGTTTCACAGGCATTAGTCCTGGGGCGCAAGTTTTTTTCTCAGTTTTCTTAACTAGCCTAGGCTACATCAACCACTAACTTCGACACCCAACTTGCATTGTGTGTTACTGTGTAAGGGAAACAACTACCGGTGTACATATTTCCCGATGGAAGAGTGATTCTCTCCCTTTGATTTTATTTAATTCAAGACCTAAAATGAATAAATTGTAATTTAGGTCTTTGTTTGATCGTACGTCGGATCCGGTCTGGACTATTTTATTCATGAATAAAGTTCGATGTTGCCAATCAGACACAATAAGACATGGGCCCCGATTAAATCATATCCCAAATAATTGTCATGTGTCTTTACTCTTTACGTTAATTCTCATGGGTGACCGGGCGCAAAATGGCATTAGTAAAACAGAAACAATATCATAGTTTCTTAAAGTAAACTTTCATGAATGAACTGAAACTCCGGATAGATCTTAATTCCAGATTCTGATTTAAAATCTCGAGATTTCTAAATGAGAGGATTTGGAAGAGCGGTGTTAAGAAAATAAAATGTATATACATCTGCATGTTAGAATATTAATATATATACTGTTATTATACTACATGTATTATCAAGGCCGTATCCAGGGGCAAATAAGCACCGAGGGAATATCTCCTAGGGTATGTTTGAGGCATTTTTGCTCGTTCCAGACATGTTTAGTTTGGTATTTGCTCAATTTTTCATTGTGTCATACGCATCGGTGTGCCTCGGGCATCGGTGTGCTTCGGTGCCAAAGGTGCGTACACACCTTAAGTTTTTATGTATATTATATATCTTGACATGTAAGTCAAGATGTTATGTACTGTTTAGTTTCGTGTAGTACGCCCCTATCTTACATTTTTCTCGAGATGTTCATCTTCATTATTACCAAGCGGTTTGAGGGAAATGTATGAGCTTCATGTATATTTTGTAACATGTACATACTCGACTTATGCACCAAAACTTACGTACCTTTATATTACTGTCTTTGTTCTTAAAACTTTGAATAAATGACCAATTAGACATTTTAATCCGTGGAGTTTAAAATCTACATATTGGTGACATATATGACGTGTTTGAATTCGTTAATAAAGCGGATCCATATGTGAAAACAAAATTATTTCACAATTTACGTATGTTAAAGAATGATAAAGAATAACGTACTTTCGCAAGCGCTTTGATAAAACAGTTGGTACACTGGGCAGAGAACCAACTGCGTCAATGTTACCACGTAGAGCACCGTTCACCATACAGATCATTTCCAGGACTGGAGACAAGTTAGCAAACCGACGTATAACCTAATACAAATAGATGATCTTAATGCCTTGACATTTAACCTTTCGGAGGCACCAACGTGTATCACCTTCTATGCGATATGTTTAGCATATGCGCCGTGTTTTCAAATGTCTTCTATTTTCTATCAATCATTCTGTGAGAGCTGGAATAATTCTGTGTTTTTCTGGTGTTCATGTAACATTCGCATTATTAGTCATGACCAATCTTTGAGCGAATCAATGTTATGAATGTCTAAATCATGTAATTACAGACCCTCAAAATGTCTTAAAAGTTACCCAATTAGCATAAAGAAAAGAATAATTTGAGTCTTTACTGCCATAACTGAAGATTCCGATGCCAGATCTCACGCGTTCAATGACGCTCACAGTAACGAACGGCCTCTATGATGGATTGGTTAGGAAATGTAGAAGAAAATTCGAACACGTTTACGGAGCTGTGTTCTGTGGTTTTACATAATCAACCCTTTAATACTTCAACGTAAAGTTTAGCTTACATATCGTGAGTAGATTCTAAATGCACAAACTGTTGGAACGAAATTTCGTGGTTATGGTTAAAACTACCATTTCGACTGGACGTTAATTTGTGGATTTTGCATTTCAGGTAATAAATACAAGGGTCAAAATTGTTGTTCAATGGGACTTGATTTCGTGGTAAAGATATAAGATTCTATGTATAAGGACCCACAAACAAAGCTAAGAAAACACCCACTCATATTGTGAATTCATACAAGCGTTCTTTAAGTCGACAGTACATATTTTTTCTGAGCGTTTTCCATACCCACATAGACTTCGTTAACTTTTATTTTTTTGTAATTCCATAGCTATTGTCGATTCAAAGATGTCTGTCAAAACTGCTATAATGTTCCATTTCTGAATAGCTAATTGCAGCAAGTATAACAACTGCGCTATAGGACCATTAGATTTTTAATCATTTAAGTGTATTATTGATGGTAGAATTTAATCCTGACACACCTGTAATAATCGACCGGGGGAATGTTTGTTTACGCGTTTGTGACAGAGATCTTTGAATCAACTATACACGAGGGCATTTTGTTGTCACAATAAAATTTGAAAATCGGCTGTTATACACTTAACAAATCTTATAAGTGTGCATGTGTTTTTACCTTGTAACTTTTTTATTTATTAACATTTCTGCATGAAATTTTATGTATGTGCTATTGACTACCTCAAGATTGAACTAATAAAGTGTTTTCTTCGAAATTAAAAGATGTGGTTCATTCAACCGTGAAAAATCAAAACAAGCAAAATTACCGGGAAATTTACACATAAAAGCAAATTATGTTTAAATATGGTCATTTTGAATTTAAGTTATATCAGCGAATTAAAAAAACACAAAATAATAAGACTTTTTACGCAACAACATGGTTTTATCACTTTAAAAAAATCATTTTATGTTGATAGTCAAAGGGAAGTAACTCTGTCAAACATTTACTTTTTCGAATGAAAGTGGGTAATTCTAATCCTCAATTGTACTTTAATAGAGTCATGGTTTACTTTGTTTTTAGACAAATGATTATCACATATGCTTGAAAATAAAATTTAAAAGCAAAGCAGTCAAATAGCTGCATCAAGACCCAGACGAATGACCGATGAATTCGCTGCAAAAATTGGTGACATTAGCTTATTCTGATTGAATTTTTTTGAACATATGGTACTAAAATCAATTGAATGGTAATGCCAAATATCCAAGCTGCATATGTTGAAAATTTCAGCACGATCCATCAGGTATTGACTGAGCTATCGTTAATATATGCATGCACACTTATAAGATTTGTTAAGTGTACTATGTGCCGATGACAGTCAGATCTTGTTGGTTGGCATTTGATGATTGTGGGTTATTAAGCACTTGCGCAGACGATGATCGAAGTGTGGACATCTGGGCTCCAAATAACACACATCACATAGTATAAAATATTTGGCTGGTTATGGGGTTCCCCACACCCCACTAGTTTAAGATCTTCTTTTTTCGAACACGACTTTGACCAAGTCAAGACCAAGAAAATACTACTTGGGATTGACTACCAATGTGCTTATTAATGAGACAATACTTCAAATGTTGGCTTTTATTCACTATAATAGAATCAAACATTTGGCTGGTTAGGGGTTCCCCACTTCCCACTATACTACTATATTCTTCTGTTTCAAGAGTCAAGAGTGTACAATAACCACGATGTTTTGTTAAAAAAGACAATATGCTCGGCTGACTGAGAAATCGAAATTTGTAATTGTGAACTTGATGTATTTCACAAACTCGTATTTCTCCATTGAAGATGTATACGTATACATTTATTTGCTGTGGACCATTTATTTACTCTAAGTAATGCTCAGTCAGTGACATATAGAAGAAATGGTTGCTGTGATAAGTAATAGTTTCTGTCAGACAAGATTCTCTAGTACCAATGTTTGATTAAATATTTCTATTCAGAAAGATTCTTATAAAACATGTATGAATATTCAAATGAACGGAATTTTGTCTTTCAATCAAAAGTTCTGTAGATATCATGATTTTGGTGGAATATTTGATGTATGATAGATGTACTCATTTTCTGTTTTGTTTGGTTTGGTAAAATTACATGCAATTCTTGCAGCGGCAGCATCAACAGTATCAACAATTACAACATTGACTAGAACGACCAATGTAACAACAACAGAAGCAACATTAGCAAAACAAAAATATCTCCTGCCATGAATTCTATGGATCATTAAGTAAGTTGATGAAGGTTGAACCGGTACAAATATCCTAATTTAAAAGCAAACACTTCATCTAAATATTGGTTTTTGGGCCAAAACACTGAGAAAGCATTAATTTATTAGCACCCAGTTTCTTAAACTCTGCAAATTGCGCATGTAAATTACCTTATCTAAGAAATAGATCGCTAAAATGCTAATTTCTGCCCGATGAACAAGTTATTTGATCACTCGACAAAACATGATGGCTCAGTTTTTCCTTGACGGTGGAGATAGTTCATTGCGTTTATCGATTATTCATTTCAAACTAATGAGCATACATCTGCATCCAATTGCACTATTTATATCTGTGGTACACAGTAACACGGTGTTTGGATACAAGTATAATACATGTACATTGCAATGTCCCCAGAACGGTCCGCTGTTGAGCAACAGATCCACTTGTATGCGGTGCACATGGATACGCGGTGTTTGGATAAAGTACGAGTATAAATGCACATTACAACCTCTACATAGCGGTCCTCTGTTGAGCAACATCCTCTTTAGTCTTTGCTAAGAAACAACCCCACACTAATTGCAACCCCAAAACGTGATGCTCTATAGAGGCTGTACATGTGCCTTTTTTCACTTGTTAATTTTCGACCGACTGTTGATGTCGTAAGTGCATGTTTATTATATTTTATCACTGCCAGGTCGACCAATAACTCTAGGGAAGAGTATTTATAAAACTTTTGTGTGATGCAACGAAAGCAGGTACGTTTATTACCAAACATAATTTCAGCTTCATAATATTTCTTGTTTAGTTTTCAGCCAGCAATTCGACATGCATTTCTTGTTTTGATATGCCCCACTCTCATTGGACCCGTTATCACACTGATACGCTATTTAACTGATTATTACATTACAATATTACATGAAACGTTATTTCACTAAAAGCTCGGCAATAAATACGTTATTGCACTAATCCTATTGTCCAAGATACATGTAATACGTTATTGCACTGATTCAATGTACCAGAGTACGTTATTACACTGATCGTATAGACCATGGTACGTTATTGTTCTGACTCTATAGACCGTGGTGTGTTATTGCACCAATACTTTAAACAATGATATGTTATTGCACCGATCGTTTTGACGATGCTACGTTATTGGACGGGTAATATTCCCAGTAAATCAATACGGTTGTTGAAGATTTTATTCGTTTGTTAAAAAGTAGAGTAAACAAAGATAGGAAATGATCATAATTAATTTATTTCTGTAATTAAACGATTAAGTGTCAATTACGGAACATGACCTATCAAGTGTCCCACGTGGGAAACGTCAGGGCGAATTTGTTTGGTTTTCAAGTCAATACGTTTGCTAGGTTTCTTGTAAGTTGAAAAGTCATGTATGATATCTTTTGTTTCCCCAGCAAAATGGTCAAATTTGAAACGATTAATCGGATAATAAGGCATGATCACGTAAACAGTGGGAGTATTTAAGCGACTATCATATAAAACACATATTAGGTACCTTCTCTGGAGGATGATTGCTACATTAACGATTGTTGTATTTGATTCATGGTTTAACTATCAGACATTTGAATATCACATACTGTGCTCTCGTTCATTGGCCGTTGATATTTGAGTAACATTCACGATGCGCATGCCCCAATATATTATTTTATTACTCTCTTTTTGAATATTAGATATAATTAATTCTACATCATGTTGAGTTCAGTCAAGCTATTTGATATTATAAATTTTTGTTTTGGACAAACAACTTTGACATTTTACGATTGTTTTAACTCTGAGTCGAAAATAAAATGTATATGGGTACAATGTTTGTCTACATTGACGTATCAATGTATCGTTACTTCGAAACTAAGCAAATATTACTGCCAGTGGTAGTAAACAGGTGCCGCTTTGTTAATTAGGACAACTAACTGTGATTCCAACATCATTATGTCATATGCCAGACATAGCAGAATAGTCTGCTTTAAATCTCACATATGCTAGTCAATAAAATTTGAATAACGTATATGCAAATTAAGGATTATCTTTAAAATATTCAAATTAATTAATATGCATTTCCGTGCAATCAGTTTGATTGCTCTTCCATTAACGAGTATACATTGTTGATTCGATTTATAACACGTCAGCTTAAGTAAAGCTCATTCATTAAACGAATTGATTAATTCTTAGGTTTTAGGAAATGAATATTTAATCCATACAACGTGTGGACCGTACGATCTTTCTGTTGAAATGACCTGTTTTAATTTGACGACATGATTGAATTAATTGTGTCATTAGTTTCGGATTGACAAGGGCCAATACCATTTTTATATATTCATGGTTGAATAATCGATGTGTTTGCTATTACAGTATAAACCCACAAACGCAAGACCGGGGTTAGTCTTAATTCCTTCAATAACTTGTGAAATGGCAATCATTGTCCATACATATAACAAGACTATAATTTCTGCACGACGTTCCTACCTTGTCCATATTTTAACTAGGTCAAGTCTTAGTTGTGCCGCCTGTGGTTGCATAACGTAAGGACACTGTCATTAGTGTTTTAACCTAAATCACGCCCCAGGGTTGTTGTGCCTCATTTGGTCGCCGTTTTGGCATGGGTTTCTGTGGTCACTGCTCAGGATAGTTGTGTCGTGGTGTTTCTGATTTCTGTGCTCGGCTGGTTGGGTTGAGTGCTACCTTCCCTGTTGGATTTTTCCTTTTTTGCTTGTTTAATCAGTGATTTGCAATAAAAAAATTTCATGTAGGGGTTTAATTATCTTATAGGACCAAAAATTACGTGTTATTATTGGATGTGATGTGGTGGTTTTCTAAGAAATGTTGCGACCACGCACCTCATTCCAAATGTATTGTTATACAGTAAAAACCATTTGCCATTTAATAGACAAAACAGCAATTGTGTGCCTTAGAGTTTCTGTCGCCTACATAAATATTCTACAACAAATTAATTAAAATTAATGCTTGACTTCGTTCTGCATGGATATTCATTAAACCTTTTATAGAAAAACGTCGTCTAGTTTATATACTCGTATGGCGATAATGTCATCTTTTGTCATAAACTATGTTTACTTGCTGGATTTGATGAAGTTGTTTAGACACATTCTGAAAGTCATTATAGACATATATATAAGACTAAATAACTCGTTACAGACTCTGTATAAAGCCGAGCATATCCTTTATTCAACAGTCAATTGCTGAAAGTTTGCAAACTGATGAGTTTCTACACCCGGATTTGAACCCAAGTCGCCAAATTATGCGACAAGCGCGCTACCGACTAAGCTACGGCAGCATTGTAGATACTCTGTACTGTAAGGGTATCAAAATTCAATGCGTATGGCAAACTTGTACATGGTTATTTTATGAAGCCTTTCTCTCTGTAGTCTCACAGCGTTACATAAAAATACACGTACTTTGTACATAGCTGTATCGAATGTGTGCACGAATCTACGTTAACGCACAGCGACGACAAACCAGACGTTCAAAGAAACGTATGTTTGCATAGCCCCTTTGTCAAGTAATGAGTGCCTCTAATGCTGGAAATACCTCTGAATGCATCAAAATATACTTGTCATAATAGAATGTAGTTGCGCTTCAACATTTTATACTGCCGTGACAAGGGTACGTGAAACATTGGGAAAACTCCTAATTCGGAGTTTGGCAAATTTTAATGATGCGTTTGTACTTTTTAAAAAGGGATTTTAACTCTGTGCCTTGCATGTTTGATCTTAATTGTATGTTACGGAATGTATAGATGGACACTGGCCAATAAATAATTGTTAAAGAAGTGTTTGTGCCAAGAGAATAGTTGTTTGCAACGGATCAGCATAGACCGTGCATCAAGTCAAACAATTGTGGCGGGGCACAGAAATATTGTGTTGTCAAAAGGTATTAGCCATAATTAATATTCTCGACTCTTTCCATTGACGTTCTTCGAAAGGATAATTTATCTTGTACGGTTAACACCGGTTCGTCATTTCTCGCGGTATCGGACGAGATGCAAGAATCTTTAAGGATGATCATATGAAGCGGAAAGTCACAGCTATCTCCCATATTCTCCATACAATGGGGGTTTCGGATAAAACACAATCTGATTCACTTCTAGATGCTTGCTTTAGTAATTTCTCGGCGCAGTATTTATGCGTGATTTCACGAGAATGTATTCTCGTTTTACGCTACAAGTTGTTGGGAATGAATGGTTTTGGGATACAAGATTATGGTGGTTACCAGTCTAATCAATGACCATACAATTAACTTAATGTTAGAAACAGCTATGTAAATGGCTTCACGTGACCCATATTCATGACGCCTCGAGACGGACCTGTCATTTGGAATGTTCTGAAGGCTATACACATAACACCACATCGCTTTCCTGGTGATTAAAACATCAATCAGTCGGACCAAATATCTCATTGTCTATGCTACAATCCTGGACAAAAATGAACATGTATGTTGTGATTGAATGTCTGAACCATGAATGCCGAAATACTTCGAACCATAATCACGTAGTTTACGAATATGGTGTTATTTCCAGGAATGGGCAGTTGTCAAATATAACATTAGTCATGTGAATAATGAAAATGAGCAGGGAGAATTAAGATCATTTAATGCATGCGATATGAACCCGTCTATCTTGGGTATCGCGTGTGAACCTTGGTCGCATTTGTTCCTTGAGTTTCTGAAGAACCATTATGATGGAACCATAGTGATACTGATGGTAGACAATTTTGTATTGTTCTGTATAAATCGGGGATTGTCATTTTATGGACCGTCCAACACAGCTTGGACACCGCTACCAACCTAGCATCTTGACTCGACCTGCAAATGTTCAAGCATTTTCCTACAGAAATCTGGGACAATTCTTTATATAAATCGTATTTCGAATATCATTCCACATTACAAACACATGGTCCCCATAGCTCTTTCTCTGTACGTGACATAGTTAAAAACACACAATTCGTCAGAACAATATACGCGTAGAAACATGAACAAGAACTATTATATTTGAGCCAGAGAGTTGAAAAAACACATCGTCCAAATAGTATTCATATTAAACGTCACATATTTACTCATGACGATGCATCAATAAATATTTTACAGACCCAGACCAATATGGACAGTTTCTCCGAGGACTTTGTGACACTTATTGAGGCGTGAATTATGCATTTATCTGCCATCAACAAGACGTTTATTACTGGAAAGTTTGACGTGATATCATTTTTACAATGCAAAAATAAATTCACTTGTTTCCTAAGGCGTACACCAGTCTGAATCGACAGCCAGCCAACACAAAACTGAAACCGCTCCAAGCTTCAAAATAAATAATTCTCACCATACAGGTACAAGTATCCGGCATGATACTTCAGAAAATATTCAACCTTCTCCATTTGTGCTCATACACGGGAAACAATAACTCGTGAGCCGCAAATTCATTGGAATATCAAACTGTCATTGTTTATCTTCCGATTTTCACAACTGTTGACTAGAAGTGTTCTTCAGGCCGGTATGAGAATAGTATAGGGTGTGAACCTTCAGATAAATAATTCATCAATCTAACAAATAGAGGATCTTTTCGCCTTTTCACTTCTCCCCAGAGACTAATCTAATACAAAATTTTGCCTACAATGCAGTAAACTACAGAAATGAGTTTCAACTGTATTTAGTAGACTGCCCGATGGAGCTTCGGAAATTTTGGAAAGTTCATTCAAAACGCATTATCATTTCCCATCGCGTAGGCAATGCCGAGAAATTCAAAAGGAGTACAAGAACTATATAATCTAAATTTCAAATTGTGAACTTAATGTATTTCACAAACTCGTATTTCACCCTTGAAGATTTATACGTATAGAACTTTTTGCTGTGGACCATTTATTTACTCTAAGTAACGCTCAGTGAGTGACATTTAGAAGAAATGGTTGCTGTGATAAGAAATAGTTCCTGTCAGACAAGATGCTCTTGTACCAATGTTTGATTAAATACTTCTATACAGAAGGATTCATATAAAACATGTATGGATATTCAAATGAAGGGATTTTTGTCTTTCAATCAGTCTTTACTTCTAATTGGAAAACAAGTTGAAGTACAGCTATCGTACCGACAATACGTCACATCTATAGGATTACAACATGACATATGTGCCGAGGCATACATATATTACTGTCATAAATAAAGGATCAATACATGCATTATAGTTTACAACTTCTGTAGATATCATGTTTTTGGTGGAATGTTTGATGTATGATAGATGTACACAGTTTTTGTTTTCTTTGATTTGGTAAACGCACATGTAATACTTCCAGCAGCAGCATCAACAACAACATCATCACCAATACCACTACCACCGCCAACAACAGCAATTACAACTTACACCCCGTGTACCCCGGTTATATGTGTTAGCCAGAGTACTACTGTTTAGACAGAGCGGAAAATGTCGACGCTTGAGAGGTAATGCATTATGTGTCTGTTACAATTATTTCGTGTCTTTCTTAGAAAGATACTTACGTCAGTGAATATATAATTGTGAAAGAATATGGTACTATATTTCGCTACATATTCACGAAATTTGTGTATTCTCCGCCGTCTAGAAGTATTTTTAATGATTTTTTATAGACTAAACTTTTGACTTTTGGACGCATTTGTCAAGTTTAAAATCGAATCTGACGTTTCTGATCGGAAAAAAATACATCTACATGTCGACGAAGAACCACTGCATACATACATGTTCATCGATTTACTGGTATGGACACGAAATAATTGTAACAGGCACAAAATACATTACCTCTCAAACGTCGACATTTTCCGCTCTGTCTAAACAGTAGTACTCTGGCTAATACATATTACCGGGGTACACGGGGTGACTCATCAGCATCGTTATTGTCGCTAAAAGTAGTAAAAACATCATCAGCAACGATCACATCAACATCAATATCATCATCAACAACAACATCACCACCTCCACCACCAACAACAACAACGATCACAAATCATCAGCAACGTTATTGTCATCGTCATTATCAGCAACAACACCACCACCAGCACCACCAATAAAAACCACAAAAAACATCAGAATAACAACTACAAAAACAACAAAATAGCATCAGAAGCAACAATAGCAACAACAACAACAACAACAGGAACAATAACAACAGTAACAAACGTAACACACACAAAAGCAACATCAGCTAAAGCCTTTCCCGCCGTGGATTCTATAATTATGTCGGTTGGCCAATAACTCTAGGGAAGTGTATGCAACTTTTGTGCGATACAAGGACACCAAGTGCGTTTATTTATTACAAATATAATTTCAGCGGCATAATATTTCTGGTTAAGTCTTCAACCATCAATTCCACATGCATGAGAGGAGCATTTTTCACCGAACCAAAGCATTTCTTGTTTTGGTATTTCATTAGACCCGAAATCACACTTGGTTCGATATCGACTTGTAACATCAATAACTAAAAGAAAATGATAATAACGAAGTGCGAAAGATGAAAGTTGGTTCCTAATACTTGAATTAAAGCAAGGTCAAAGAACCATATAATTTTTAAGTGTATGTAGAACAATAGCCATATAACTGTTTCGGAAACTCAATTGAAAATTCGACGATACAACTCGCCAAACAGTTGATGATTGAGCAATACAACTCCCCAAACAGTTGATGATTGAGTATGGTTAGCCGTTTTTGTATTCAGGATTAGCAAAGGCCGTGCAACTTATACCATGTACAAATGATACTTAATTACAAAAAATTGTGAAATTGGTGATAAATATTCATTCATTTGGCATTCATGTTAATGAGGAGGGTAGACGGCGCTTGATCGGGCAAATTCAAAGTTGATAGTAATTGAATAAGTATATTCAAAATGTAATTGGACTGACCATATTTGTGAATTGTCACTGGTCGCTGGCCATTGGATTGGCATGAATGCCATGAACTAACCATTGATTGGTATTGTGGTATGTATAGTACTTTTACCAAATTAATGTTTGATATAGTTAATAATTGAACGACCATATAACATGCGTTATGTATTTTATTTATACTTTATACTTTATGTATGTTGTCATTGGACCAGACAATACACTAAACTATTTTTTTGTGTTTTTGGGGAAAGGTTGTATAATTTGACATTGAGGATACATATGTTGTGAAATACTTTCTATCTTATGGTACAGGAACAAACTATCACACATATATTCACACATATGTTTATTATCTCTTGCACTGTTTAACCCCACGCGCATGTAGCACTACTGAACCCCTGTTCACAAAGTGTCTTATGTAGGTTTTGTATGGGGAAAAAGTTGTCAATGATTTTCACCGATGCCGATACAAAACGCCGATTTTTATGTGTTTTTTTTGTGATGAAAGTATTAACACCGGTTTCTTCTCAAATGAAACGTTCAGTTGTTTTTTATTACTAAGCGAAAACTACACAAATTTCTTTATACACAGTCTACGAAGTTTTGAATACGGGCTCTGGTACAGTACTAGGCAGTGTACAGAAAGATCCGGGTTCAATAGACGGACGGGGCTGGTTAATACACATTTAACGACAGTAGGCACATCTCCATTTGATCATAATATTTACTTCACTGTTTCATCAACTTATTGTCATTATATAGACCGATAGAAACTTTTTGATGTGATGATGTGTTATTGCACTGATCGTTTAGACCATGCTACGTTATTGCACTGGTGATATTCGTAGTAAGTCAATACAGTTGTGGAAGATTTTATTCGCTTGTTCATAATCGAGTTAATAAAGATAGAATATGAGTATAATTACTTTATTTCTGTAATTAAACAATAACGTGTCAAGTACGGAACACGACCTATCAAGTGTCCCACGTTGGAAATGTCAGAGCGAATTTGTTTGGTTTTCAAGTCAATCCGTTTGCTAAGCTTTCTTGTTAATTGAATAGTAATGTATGATATCTTCGGTTTCCCCAGCAAACTGGTCAAATTTCAAACGATTAATCGGATAAAAAGGCATGATCATCATAAACAGTGAGAGCATTGTTATGTTATACAAATTAAGAATGTATTATTCAAGTTCAGGAGTATCTTGATAAATATTCATATTTATTAATTGGCATTTCAATGCAACCAGTTTGATTTCTCTTCGATTAACGAGTAGACATTGTTGATGTGATTTAACACGCCAACTTAAGCAGTGTGTAAAATCACGTGGTCAAATGAATGCAGTTTTACACTAAAAACTATTGCGATTTCGTCGTCTTACGGTGAATTTTTTCTTTATTATAACGATCGTGCATTTAAAATGGTTATATAATATAGCCTAAAGTATATTCCGTATATGTAAGAATACCCGGCAAGTACCGAGTTCGCTCTACCTTTAGCTGTTTTTAATTGATGCTCGACAACATTATTACACTCGGTTGGAAACTGCATTTGGTCGAGCATCAATTAAAACAGCTAAAGAGTTAAGTAAAGCTCATTCATTAAACGTATTGATTAGTTCTTAGGTTTTAGGAAATGAATATTCAATCCATACACCCTGTTGACCGTACAATTTTCTTTTCAAATGACCTTTTTTATTTCTACGACATGATTGAATTATTTGTGTCTATACTTTCGGATTGACAAGGGCCAAGACTATTTTCATATATTCATGGTAGGATAATCTGTGTATTTGTTAAAGTATAAACGCACAAACGCAAGACCGGGGTCAGTCTTAATTCCTCCAATAACTTGTGAAATACATATAATAAGACTATAATTTCTGCACGACTTTGCTCGTTTAATCAGTGGTTTGCAATAAAATGATTTCATGTAGGTGTTCAATTATCTTATAGGAACAAAGATTAAATTTTATTATTGTATGTAACGTGGTGGTTTTCTAAGAAATGTCGCGACCACGCACCTCATCCCGAATGTATTGTTATACAGTAAAAACCATTTGCCATTTAATAGGCAAAACAGCGATTGTGTGTCTTAGAGTTTCTGTCGCCTACATAAATATTCAACAAAAAATTAATTAAAATTAATGCTCGACTTCGTTCTGCATTGATATTCATTAGATATTTTATTGAAAAACGACGTCTAGTTTATAAACAAGTATGACGACAGTAACATCTTTTTGTCATAATATAAACTATGTTTACTTGCTGGATTTGATGAAGTTGTTTAGAAACATTCTGAACGTCATTATTGACATATGAGACAAATGACTCGGCAGAGACTCTGTATAAAGCCGAGCATATCCTTTATTCAACAGTCAATTGCTGAAATATGGCACACTTATGAGTTCCTACACCCGAATTTGAAACCAACTCGCCAAATTATGCGACAAGCGCGCTACCCACTAAGCTACGGCGGCACTGTAGATACTCTGTACTGTAAGGGTATCAAAATTCAATGCGTATGACAAACTTGTACATGGTTATTTGTTTGGTACACACCTTTCTCTCTGCACTCTCTCAGCGTTACATAAACTACACGTACATTGTACATAGCTGTATCGAAGGTTCGCACGAATCTACGTAAATGCACAACGACTTACAAGACAATAACGTTCCGAGAAACGTATGTTTGCATCGCCCCTATGTCAAGGTTAGAGTGTCCCATATGCTGGAAATCCCTCTGAATGCATTAAAATCTACTTGTTATAATAGAATGTAGTTGCGCTTCAACATTTTATATTGCCGTGACAAGGGTGCGTGAAACATTGGAAAAAACTCCTAATTCGCAGTTTGGCAAATTTTAATGATACGTTTGTACTTTTTTAAAAGGGATTTTAGCTCAGTGCCCTGCATGTTTTATCTTAATTGTATGTTGCGGATTGTATAGATGGATACTGGCCAATAAATCATTGTTAAAGAAGTGTTTTTGTCAAGGGAATAGTTGTGTGCAACGGACCAGCATAGACCGTAAATCAGGTCAAATATTTGTGGCGGGACACAGAAATACTGTGTTGTCAAAAGGCATTAGCCGGGATTAATATTCTCGGCTCTTTTCATTGACGTTCTTTGAAAAGATAATTTATCTTGTACAGTTAACATCGGTTCGTCTTTTCTCGCTGTATCGGACGAGATGCAAGTCTCTTCAAAGATGATCATATGAAGGGGAAAGTCACAGCTATCTGCCATATTCTCCATACAATGCTGGTTCCGGATAAAACAAAATCTGATTCACTTCTAGGCGCTTGCTTTAGAAATCTCGCATTGTGGTAATTATGCATGGTTTCACGAGAATATATTCGCATTTGTTGCACGATCTTCTGAAGAACCAATATGATGGAATCATATTTATACTGATGGTAGACAATTTTGTATTGTTCTGTATAAAACGGGGATTGTCATTCCATGGACTGTCGAACACAGCTTGGACACCACTGCCAACCTAGC
The DNA here is from genome assembly GCA_963678985.1 of Spisula subtruncata. Classification (NCBI taxonomy): domain Eukaryota; kingdom Metazoa; phylum Mollusca; class Bivalvia; order Venerida; family Mactridae; genus Spisula; species Spisula subtruncata. The sequence goes on from OY787663.1 coordinate 24,291,761, forward strand.
AGCTGAACTCGACCTGCAAATGTTCAAGCATTTTCCTACAGAAATCTGGGACCATTCTTTATAAAAATCGTATTTCAAATATCATTCCACATTACAAACACATGATTCCCGTAGCTCTTTCTCTGTACGCGAGATATTTAAATACATTCAATTCGTCAGAACAATACACGCGTAGAAATATGAGCAAGAACTATTATATATGAGCCAGAGTGTTGGAAAAAAACACATCGTCTAAATATTATTCATATTAAACGTCATATAATTACTCATGACGATGCATCGAAAAATATTTAAAAGACATAGACTAATATGGACAGTTTCTCCGAGGACTTTGTGTAACCTATTGAGGCGTGAATTATGCATTTATCTGCCATCAACAAGACGTTTATTCGTACTGGAAAGTTTGACGTGGTATCATTTTTACAATGCAACAACAAATGCATTTCCTAAAGCGTACACCTGTCTGAATCGACAGCCAGCCACCACAAAACTGAAACCGTTTCAAACAATAAAAAAAAACTATATCCGACATGATACTTCAAAAAATATTCAACCTTCTCCATTTGTGCTCCAAAATAACTGATGGGTCGTGAATTCATTGAAATATCAAACTGTCATTGTTTATCTCCCGATTTTCACAAATATTGGCTAGAAGTGTTCTTCAGGCCGGTATGAGAACAGTATAAGGTGTGAACCTTCAGATAAATAATTCGTCAATATAACATATAGAGGATATTTTCGCCTCTTCACATCTCCCCAGAGACTTATCTAATACAAGATTTTGCCTACAATGCAGTAAACTACAGAAATGAGTTACAACTTTATTTAGTAGACTGTCCGATGGAGCTCCGGAAAGTTGGGAAAGTCTTTCAAAACACATTATCATCTACCATCGCGTAGGTAACGACAAGAAATTCGCAACAAGAACTTTTAAACTAGATGTAGCACATATAGATCTTTTAATCATGCGTGGTAAAGTTCACAGCTGAAGAACTTACCTTGGGCAAAATTTATAGTTTTGACATAGTTTCTTGGTCGACCGAAATGTTCCAAATGTCGTATTGATTTAAAGAATATTATTTCTAAAATAATTTTCTGTAGTTCAGACACACGTCGAGAACAGTGCAGAACAGAAAAGAATGGTACGCATTTGAGTGAAAGTGGACGAATGGACCCTGTAATTGAGTTGATGCCTATTTATGTTAGGTCGATTATAAAACTTGTTTTTACAACTTAAGTTAGTATCTTTTAAAACCTCCGCCAATGTGCTTATTAACTTCCCACTACACTTTAGTTTAAGATCTTCTTCTGTGTCAAGAGTCAAGAGTGTACAATACAACACGATGTTTTGATAAAATGTGTTGTTTTGTGAAATAGGACAATTGCTCGACTGATTGAGGAATCTAAATTTGAAATATATTTCACAAACTTCTCGTATTTCACCCTTGAAGATATATATGTATAAATATATTTGCTGCGGACCATTTATTTACTCTAAATAACGCTTAGTGAGTGACATATAGAAGAAACGGTTGCTGTGATAAAAAATAGTTTCTGTCAGACAAGATTCTCTAGTACCAATGTTTGATTAAATATTTCTATTCAGATGGATTCTAATAAAACATGTATAACTATTCAAATGAACGGAATTTTGTCTTTCAATCAGTTTTTACTTCTAATTGGAAAACAAGTTGAAATACAGCAATCGTACCGACAATACGTCACATCTATAGGATTACAACATGACATATGTGCCAAGGCATACATATATTACTGTCATAAATAAAGGATCAATACATTTGTATTATGGTTTACAAATGCTGTAGATATCATGACTTTGGTGGAATATTTGATGTATGATAGATGTACTCATTTTCTGTTTTCTTTAGATTGGTAAAATTACATGCAATGCTTGCAGCGGCAGCATCAACAGTATCAACAACGACAACATTGACAACAACTACAAACGTAACAACAACAAAAGCAACATTATCAACACAACAATCTCTCCTGCCTTGAATTCTATGGATCATGAAGTAAATTGATGAAGGTTCAACCGGTACAAACATCCTAATTTAAAAACAAACACTTCATCTGAATATTGTTTTTTGGGCAAAAAAAGAACTTCTAAACTGTCGTTCTCGAAGATCGAGTTAGCATTAATTTATTAGCTCCAAGTTTCTTAAACTCTGAAAATTGTGCATGTAAATTGCTTTATCTAAGAAATTGTTCGATAAAATGCTAATATATGCGCGATGTACAAGTAATTTGATCACTCAACAAAACACGACGCCTCAGTTTTTCCTTGACGATGGAGATAGTTCATTGCGTTTTTCGATAATTCAAATCAAACTAATGAGCATACATCTGCATCCAATTGCACTATTTATATCTGTGATACACAGTAACACGGTGTTTGGATACAAGTATAATACATGTACATTGCAATGTCCCCAGAACGGTCCTCTGTTGAGCAACAGCTCCACTTGTATGTGATACACAGGGATACGCGGTGTTTGGATAAAGTACGAGTATAAATGCAAATTACAATCTCTACAAACCGGTCCTCTGTTGAGCAACATCCTGTTTAGTCTTTGCTAAGAAACAACCTCTAAATAATTGCAACCCCAAAACGTGATGTTCTATAGAGGTTGTACATGCGCTTTTTGTGCACTTGTTTGTTTTCAACCGACTGTTATAGTCGAAAAAGTTTGATCATTATATTTTACCCCTGTCAGGTCAACCAATAACTCCAGGGAAGAATATTTAACTGTTGTGCGATATAAGGAAACCAGGTGCGTTTATGACAAATATAATTTCAGCTGCATAATATTTTTTTTTAGGTTTCAGCCAGCAATTCGACATGCATTTCTTGTCTTGATATGTCACTCTCTCATTAGACCCTAAATCACACTGATACGCTATTTAGCTGATTATTACATTTTTCATGTATGCCATGAAACGTTATTGCACTAATAGCACGGCAATAAATACGTTATTGCACTAATCCTATTGTCCACGTTACATGTGATACGTTATTGCACTGATTCAATGTACCAGTGAACGTTATTACACTGATCGTATAGACCATGGTACGTTATTGTTCTGACTCTATAGACCGTGGTGTGTTATTGCACCAATACTTTAAACAATGATATGTTATTGCACCGATCGTTTTGACGATGCTGCGTTATTAGACGGGTAATATTCCCAGTAAAGCAATACGGCTGTGGAATATTTTATTCGTTTGTTCAAAGTAGAGTAAACAAAGATAGGAAATGATCATAATTAATTTATTTCTGTAATTAAACGATTAAGTGTCAAGTACGGAACACGACCTATCAAGTGTCCCACGTGGGAAACGTCAGAGCAAATTTGTTTGGTTTTCAAGTCATTACGTTTGCTAAGCTTTCTTGTAAATTGAATAGTAATGTATGCTATCTTTGGTTTCCCCAGCAAAATGGTCAACTTTCAAACAATTAATCGGATAAAAAGGCATGATCAACATGAACATGGGAGTATTTAAGGGACTGTCATATAAAACAAATATTGGATACCGCCACTGGAGGATGCTTGCTGCTTTAACGGTTGTTGTATTTGATTTATGGTTTAACTATCAGATGTTTGAATATCACATACTGTGCTCTCGTTCATTGGCCGTTGATGTTTGAGTATTATTCACGATGCGCATGCGCCAATATATTCTTTTATTATTCTCTTTTTGTAGATTAAATATAACTAATTCTACATCATGTTGAGTTCGGTCAAACTATTCGATATTTTAAAGTTTGGTTTTGGACAAACAACTGTGACTTTTTACGATAGTTGTTAACTCTGAGTCGACAATAACATGTATATGGGTATACTGTATGTCCACATTGACGTATCAATGTATCGCAACTTCTAAAAATAGACAATCATACTGCCAATAGTAGACATGTAGCGCTTGGTTAATTTGGACAATTAACCGTGGTTCCAGCATTTATGTCGTACGTCAGACATTGCAAAATAGTCTGCTCTAAATCTCATACATGCTAGTTAACAGAACAGAACACGTATAAAGCATGAATAACGTATAAGCAAATGAAGGATTATCTTTATAAATATTCAAATGAATTAATATGCTTTTCCGTGCAAACAGTTCGGTTACTCCTCAATTAACGAGTAGACATTGTTGGTGTGGTGTTTTACACGACGCTCATTTATTAAGGGTATTGATTTATTATTAGATTCTAAAGTCCGTGTGGACCATAAGATCTTGCTGTTCAAATGGCCTGTTTAATTTGACGGCATGATTGCTTTATTTTGTTCATACTTTCGAACTGACACTTTGCAAAGACCAATTCCATTTCAAATAGTTATGGTAGCATAATCTATGTTTATGTAACAGTATGAAGTCAACGACACATGACCGGGATCAGTCGTATTTCCTTCAATACCTTGTGAAGTGGCAATTATTGTTCATACATCTACATGTAATATCACTATAATTTCTGCACAACTTTGCTCGTTTAATCAGTGATTTGCAATAACAAGTTTTCACTCATGTAGGTTTTCAATTATCTTATAGGACAAAAGATTAAATTTTATTATTTATTGTGACGTGTTGGGTTTCTAAGAAATGTCGCGACCACGCACCTCATTCCAAATGCATTGTTATACAGTAAAAACCATTTGCTATTTAATAGACAAAACATCACCAGTGTGTTTTAGAGTTTCTGTCGCATACATAAATATTCTACAACAAATTAATTAAAATTAAAGCTCGACTTCGTACTGCATTGATATTCATTAAACTTTTTATTGAAAAAATGTCGTCTAGTTTATAGACAAGTATGACGACAGTGTCATCTTTTATCATAAACTATGCTTACCTCCTGGCTTTGTTGAAGTTATTTAGACACATTCTGAAAGACATTTTTGAAATATAAGACTAAATTACTCGATAGAGACCCTGTACAAAGCCGAGAATATCCTTTATTCAACAGTCAGCTTACTGCTGAAATAAGGCCCGCTTATGAGTTCATACACCCTGAGTCACCAAATTAAACAGCAAACGGGCTACCCGCGGCAGCACTGTATATACTATGTACTGTCAGGGTAGTAAAATTCAATACGTATGCCAAACCTGTACATGGTTATTTATGACGCCGTGTTTGACACACACATTTCCCGCTGTACTCAGCAAGCATAACACCATAAACAGCGTTACAAAATGATACACGTACATTGTCAATAGTGCGCACGAATCAACTTAAACTTACGTTGATTCGCGCGCACTTTTGTATAAACAACACATTTAAGATGTTTTGACTAGTTACTTATTATGATATGCCTTTAAATTATATATTTTGTGTAGGTGACAACCGATTTTGAGAAGGGTGTCGTAACTTGCGGACTTATATATTTTTTCAAGTTCTTAGGTTATTTGTATTTATTTTTGAGTAACTATATAGTATTAGTGATAGAAATTGATTTAAGACTTTTCATACCCGATTATTCGTTTTTATAAACATTATTATAGTGGTGACAGGCAATTGGCTCAAATTTTGAGAATGCGTGAAACGCACAGCGCAGTCAAACAACACAATAACGTTCCGAGAAACGTATGTTTGCATCGCCCCATGTCAATTTAAGAGTGCCCCTAATATTGAACAACCCACTGAATTAAAATGTAACAAATGCATTAAAAAATTAAAATCTTCTTGTTATTATAGAATGTAGTTGCACTTAAACATTGTATATTGCCGTGACAAGGGTGCGTGAAACATTGGAAAATCTCCTAATTCGGTGTTTGGCAAATTTTATTGATACATTTGTACTTTTTTAAAAGGGATTTTAGCTCTGTGCCTTGCATGTTTTATCTTAATTGTATGTTACGGAATGTATAGATGGACATTGGCCAATAAATCATTGTTAAAGAATTGCTTGTGTTAAGGGAATAGTTGTTTGTAACAGGCCAGCCTAGACCGTACATCAAGTCAAACATTTGTGGCGGGACACAGAAATATTGTGTTGTCAAAAGGTATTAGCCAGGATTAATATTCTCGACTCTTTCCATTGACGTTCTTTGGATTGATAATTTATCTTGTACGGTTAACACTGGTTCGTCATTTCTCGCGGTATCAGGCGAGATCCAAGAATCTTTAAGTATGATCATATGAAGCGTAAAGTCACAACTATCTGCCATATTCTCCATACAATGCTTGTTCTGGATAAAAACAAAATCTGATTCACTTCTAGACGCTTGCTACAGTAATCTCGCGGCGCAGTATTTATGCGTGATTTCACGAGAATATATTCGCGTTTTACGCTACAAGTTGTTGGGAATGAATGGTTTTGGGGATACAAGATTATGGTGGCTACCAGTCTAATCAATGACCTTACAATTAACTTAATGTTAGAATCAGCTATGTAAATGGTTTCACGTGACCCATATTAATGACGCCTCGAGACGGACCTGTCATTTCGAATGTTCTGAAGGCTATTCACATAACACCACATCGCTTTCCTGATGATTAAAACATCATTCAGTCGGACCGACTATCTCATTGTATATGCTACAATCCTGGACAAAAATGAACAGGTTCTGTTGTGATTGAATGTCTGATCCATCAATGCCGAAATACTTACGTAGTTTGTGACAAAGGAGTTATTTCCAGGAATGGGCAGTTGGCAAATATAGCGTTTGTCATGTGAATAATAAAACTGAGCAGGGAGAATTAAGATCATTTAATGCATGTGATATGAACCCGTCTATCTCGGGTATTGCGTGTGAACCTTGGTTGCATTTGTTCCTCGATCTTCTGAAGAACCAATAAGATGGAACCATAATGATACTGATGGTAGACAATTTTGTATTGTTCTGTATAAAACTGGGACTATCATTCCATGGACTGTCGAACACAGCTTGGGCATCACTACCAACCTAGCAGCTGAACTCGACCTGCAAATGTTCAAGCATTTTCCTAGAAAAATCTGGGACAATTCTTTATACAAATCGTATTTCAAATATTATTCCACAATACAAACACATGGTCCACAAAGCTCTTTCTCTGTACGTGATATATTTAAAAACACACAATTCGTCAAAACAATATACGCGTAGAAATATGAACAATAACTATTATATATGAGTCTGAGTGTTTAAAAAACACATCGTCTAAATATTATTATATTGAACGTCACATATCTACTCATGATGATGCATCAATAAATATTTAACAGACCCAGACCAATATGGACAGTTTCTCCGAGGACTTCGTGGCACTTAATGAGGCGTGAATTATGCATTTATCTGCCATCAACAAGACGATTATTACTGAAAAGTTTGACGTGGTATCATTTTTACAATGCAAAAATAAATTCATTTGTTTCCTAAAGCGTACACCAGTCTTAATCGACAGCCAGCCAACACAAAACTGAAACTGTTCCAAACATCAAAATAAATAATTCTCACCAGACAGGTAAAAGTATCCGGCATGCTACTTCAGAAAATATTAACCTTTTCCATTTGTGCTCATAGACGACAAAAAATAACTGGTGAGCCGCAAATTCATTGAAATAGCAAACTGTCATTGTTTATCTCCCGATTTTCACAAATATTGGCTAGAAGTGTTCTTCAGGCCGGTATGAGAACAGTATAGGGTGTGAACCTTCAGATGAATAATTCATCAATATAACAGATAGAGGATCTTTTCGCCTCTTCACATCTTCCCAGAGACTAATCTAATACAAGGTTTTACATACAATGCAGTCAACTACAGAAAAGAGTTACAACGTTATTTATTACACTGTCCGATGGAGCTCCGGAAAGTTGGGGGAAGTTCTTTCAAAACACATTATCATTTACCATCGCGTAGGTAATGCAAAGAAATTCGCAACAAGAACTTTTAAACTAGATGGAGCACATATAGATATTTTAATCATGCGTGGTAAAGTTCACAGCTGAAGAACTTATCTTGTGCAAAATATAATTATGTAGTTTTGGCATAGTTTCTTGGTCGACCGAAATGTTCCAATGGATTTGAAGATTGTTATATCTAAACTAATTTCCTGTAGTTCAGACACACGTCGAGAACAGTTCAAAGCAGAAAAGAATGGTTCACATTTGAGTGAAAGAGGACGAACGGACCCGGTTATTGAGTTGATGCCTATTCATGTTAGGTTGATTATGAAACTTGTTTTTACAACTTAATCCGCCCTGATATATCAAGCACCAAGAGGTTATGAGAGTAGTTAGATGTCCGTTCTGAAATTAAGCAGTTGCGCGGAGAAAGATCGCAGTCCGGAAATCCAGAACGACATCATTTAATGTATATCAACATATTTTGTGTACACAACTTTGACCAAGAAAATACTACTTGGGATTGACTACCGATGTGCTTATTAATGAGACAATACTTCAAATGTTGGCTTTTATTCACTATAATAGTATCAAACATTTGGCTGGTTACGGGGTTCCCAACTTCCCACTAGTTTCAGATCTTTTTTCCGTGTCAAGAATGTACAATACACCACGATGTTTTGTTAAAAAAGGCATTGTTTTGGTAAAAATTAAAGACAATTGCTCGCCTGACTGGGAAATCTTAATTTTAAATTTTGAACTTGATGTATTTCACAACTCGTATTTCACCCTTGAAGATGTATACGTATACATTTATTTGATGCGGGCCATTTATTTACTCTAAGTAACGCTCAGTGAGTGACATATTGAAGAAACGGTTGCTGTGATAAGAAATAGTTTCTGTCAGACAAGATGCTCTAGTACCAATGTTTGATTAAATATTTCTATACAGAACGATTCTTATAAAACATGGATGAATATTCAAATGAACGGAATTTTGTCTTAAAATCAGTTTTTCCTTCTAATTGGAAAACAAGTTGAAATACAGCTATCGTACCGACAATACGTCACATTTATAGGATTACAACATGACATATGTGCCAAGCCATACATATATTACTGTCATAAATAAAGGATCAATACATTTATTTTATAGTTTACTACTGCTGTAGATATCATGATTTTGGTGGAATATTTGATGTATGATAGACGTAACGTTACTCATTTTCTGTTTTCTTTTGTTTGGTAAAATTACATGCAATTCTTGCAGCGGCAGCATCAACAGTATCAACAACGACAACATTGCCAACAACAACTAACGTAACAACAACAAAAGCAAAATTAGCAAAACAATAAAATATCTCCTGCCTTGAATTCTATGGATCATTATGAAAGTTGATGAAGGTTCAACCGGTACAAATATCCTAATTTAAAAACAAATACTTCGTCTGAATATTGTTTTTTTGGGCCAAAAAGAACTTCTAAACTGTCGTTCTCGAAGATCGAATTAACATTAATTTTTTAGCACCCAGTTTCTTAATCCCTGCAAATTGTGCATGTAAATTGCCTTATCTAAGAAATAGTTAGCTGAAATGCTAATATATGCGCGATGTACAAGTAATTTGATCACTCAACAAAACACGATGGCTCAGTTTTTCCTTGACGATGGTGATAGTTCATTGCGTTCATCGATAATTCATTTTAAACTAATGAGCATACATCTGCATCCAATTGCAATATTGCAATATTCATATCTGTGGTACACATATACGGAGTGTTTGGATAAAGGATAAAGTACGAGTATACATGCACATTGCAACCTCAAACTAATGAGCATACATCTGCATCTACAGAGCGGTCTTCTATTAAGCAACTACATATTTAGTTTTTTCTAAGAAACTACATCTAAATAGTTGCAACCCCAAATAGTGATGCTCTATAGAGGTTGTGCATGTATCTATTTGTGCACTTGTCTGTGTTGTTGACTGCATGATGATTATATTTTATCCCTGTCAGGTCGACCAATAACTCTAGGTACATTTATGAGTAAGTAGCTATTGTGCGATAAAAGGAAACCAGAAGCGTTTCTTACAAATAAAATTTCAGCTGCATAATATTTCTTGTTCAGTTTTTAACCACCAATTCCACATGTATTTCATGTTTTGTATGTCCCATACCTGTATAAAATGTACGTTATTATTGGATCAGACAATAGACTATACTAAACTGTATTGTCTATAGTGAAAGTTTGTTTAATTTGACATTGAGAAAATACCTATTTTGTGAATTACTTTCTATCTTATTGTGCAGGAACAAATGATCACACATATATTTTCACATATTTATATTATCGCTTGCACTGTTTAACCCACACACGTGTAGCACAGCTGGACCCCTGTTCACAAAGCGTCTTATATAGGTTTTGTATGGGAAACATAAGTAGTTCAATAATTTTCGTCGATGCCGATACAAAACGTCTATTTGTATGTGTTAATTTGTGATGATAATAATCACACTTCTCTAGTCTCTTCTCTGATGAAACGTGGATTTTTTTTATTTCTAAGCGAAAACTACATAAACGTCTTTAGAAACAGTCTAGTCTACGAAGTTTTGAATACGGGCTCTGGTAAAGTACAAGACAGTGTACAGACAGATCCGGGTTCAATAGACGGACGAGGCTTGTTAAAAAACAGTTTACGACTGTAGGAATATATGTATTCAATTTACGGTCAAAGCTTTATTTCACTGTTATATCAACTTATTGTCATTATATAGACTGCTAGATATGTTATGATGTGATGGTGTGTTATTGCTCTGATTTTGATCTTAAAATCCGTGATCTGTTATTGCGCTGATTCTCATAGATCACAATGTATTAATGTATGTCAGCCTATACACAATGATACGCTATTTCTCTGATTACCATCATATCTATATATAGACCATGATACGTTATTGTACTGATCATTTAGACCATGGTACCTTATTACGATATTGCACTGATCATATAGACCATGATGCGTTTTAAGACTCATCCTTTAGACCATGGTACCTTATAACGATATTGCACTGATCGTATAGCCCTCGATACGTTATTGTACTGACTCTATAGAACATGGTACCTTATAACGATATTGCACTGATCGTATAGCCCTCGATACGTTATTGTACTGACTCTATAGAACATGGTACCTTATAACGATATTGCACTGATCGTATAGCCCTCGATACGTTATTGTACTGACTCTATAGAACATGGTACCTTATAACGATATTGCACTGATCGTATAGCCCTCGATACGTTATTGTACTGACTCTATAGAACATGGTACCTTATAACGATATTGCACTGATCGTATAGCCCTCGATACGTTATTGTACTGACTCTATAGAACATGGTACCTTATAACGATATTGCACTGATCGTATAGCCCTCGATACGTTATTGTACTGACTCTATAGAACATGGTACCTTATAACGATATTGCACTGATCGTATAGCACTCGATACGTTATTGCACTGATCCTTTAGACCATGGTACCTTATAACGATATTGCACTGATCGTATAGCACTCGATACGTTATTGCACTGATCCTATTGTCCACGATACATGCGATGCGTTATTGCAATGACTCAATAGACCAATATACGTGCTTGCACTGATCGTATAGACGATGATACGTTATTGTTCTGACTGTATAGACCGTGATGTGTTATTGCACTATACTTTAAATTATCATAAGTTATTGCACATTGATAGTTTAGACCATGATACGTAATTGCACTTGTATTATTCCCAGTAAATCAATATGACTGTGGAAGATTTTATTCGTTCGTTCAAAGTAGAGTAAACAAACATAGAAAATGAGCATTATTACTTTATTTCTGTAATTAAACGGTTAAGTATCAAGTACGGAACACGACCTATCAAGTGTCCCTCGTGGGAAACGTCAGAGTGAATTTGTTTGGTTTTCAAGTCAATACGTTTGCTAAGCTTTCTTGTAAATTGAATAGTAATGTATGCTATCTTTTGTTTCCCCAGCAAAATGGTCAAATTTCAAACGATTAATCGGATAAAAAGGCATAATCAACATAAACAGTGGGAGTATTTAAGCGACTGTCATATAAAACAAATACTGGATACCGCCACGGGAGGATGCATGCTACATTAATGGTTGTTGTATTTGATTTAAAGTTTAACTATCAGATATTTGAATATCACATGATTGTGCTCTCGTTCATTGGCTGTTGAAGTTTCAGTAATATTCACGTTGCGCATGTGCCGACGTGTTCTTTTATTACTCTATTTTCGAAGATTAGATATTAAGTAATTCTACATCATGCTGAGTTCAGTCAAGCTATTTGGTATTATATATTTTGGTTTTTGGACAAACAACTGTGACTTTTTACAATTATTTTTACATCTGAGTCGATAATAAAATGTATATGGCTACCATGTATGTCCACATTGACGTATCAATGTATCGCAACTTCGAAAATAAGTAAATATTGATGCCAGTGGTAGTATACAGGTGCTGCTTTTGGTTAATTAGGACAACTAACTGTGATTCCAACGTTATTATGTCATATGCCAGACGTTGTAGAATAGTCTGATTTAAATCTCACATATGCTAGTTAATAAAGCTTGAATAAGGTATATGCAAGTTAAGGATTATCTTTAAAATATTCAAATTAATTAATATAAATTTCCGTGCAATCAGTTTGATTGCTCTTCCATTAAAAAGTAGATATTGTTGATGTGATTTATAACACGCCAGCTTAAGTAAAGCTCATTCATTAAACGTATTGATTAATTCTTAGGTTTTAGGAAATGAATATTTAATATATGTACATACAACGTGTGGCCCGTATGATCTTTCTGTTTAAATGACCTGTTTTATTTTGACGACATGATTGAATAATTTGTGTCAATACTTTCGGATTGACAAGGGCCAAAACCATTTTTATGGTAGAATAATCTATGTATTTGTTACAGTATAAACCCACAAACGCAAGACTGAGGTCAGTCGTATTTCTATCAATAATTTGTGAAATGGCAACTATTGTCCATACATATAATATGCCAATAATTTCTGCACAGCTTTGCACGCTTAATCAGTGATTTGCAATAAATTGTTTTCATGTAGGTGTTCAATTATCTGATAGGATCAAAAATTAAATTTTATTATTTTATGTAACGTGGTGATTTTGTTTCTAAGAAATGTCGCAACCACACACATCATTCGGAATGCATTGTTATACAGTAAAAACCATTTGCCATTTAATAGACAAAACATCAGTTGTGTGTCTTAGAGTTTCTGTCGCCTAAATACATACTATACAACAAACTAATTAAAATTAATGCTCGACTCCGTTCTTCATTGATATTCATTAAACTTTTTATTGAAAAACAACGACGTCTAGTTTATAGACAAGTATGACGACAGTGACATCTTTTTTGTCATAAACTATACTGAGTTCCAAAAGTTCTGCATCTTAATTAAAAATTCATTTTTTTGGAATAGTTAACTTAAAAGAACTTTTTACGAACACTGTCCATTTGCGTACCCTAAGTGTTCATGTTATTTCTATTTCCGTTGTGTTTCGTCACGCTTGAATGATCACAATGATCACAATGGGTAAAACGTCTATTCAAGCAAGCATAATTTGGGTTTTTGATTTCCGACTTAATTGTCACTTCCAATTTACTTGCAAAGTGTCTGTGATACGAAAAAACACAATGAGTTAGTCAAATAAGTGAGAAATGTACGCTTAATTGCATTGCAAAAATGGATATGGTGAGCGTACGCGTGTATACAATACGGTAGAGGCTGGTGTTTCACTAAAACTACTTTGTGTCGGATAAAATTGGCATGCCTCTATCATAAAAAGACTGTGGTATCATCTCCATTAGAAAAACCCTGTATATGACGTACCACGTGAACACAGGTCAAGGGTCAATGCCGCTGACAAAGACATGAAATACTGCTATATTTTTGCACCAAATACAACGGCATCGTTGTAGCTTAATTGTAGTCCACCCAACATTCAAATCATGGTGAACTTTCTTGCATTTTGCGTTTTTTTATGACGAGGCGGCTGTTTCCTAAAATCTGACCTGTTGCACAGACTCTATTACAACATCAACACTTATTTGTGGTCAAAGATAGATAGTATTTGGTATTTATGTACTTAAATTACCTCCCTTACACTGCAAAATAGTAGTTTATCGCTGGGTGTACTTTGGAATCGTTGGATGGTGTCACATGTGGTATTATTATGGATCAATACATATCATAAAATCGATAACTGTCATTGATTTATATCGATGTACGCATGCGCATTTGAATCATCATATATAAGTGGGAGATTCTAATAAAAAAGACACACGCTATGTTGGATGCGGAACTTTTGGAACTCAGTATATATACATGCATATTTTACATGCTAGCTTTGTTGAAGTTATTTATACACATTCTGAAAGTCATTATCGACATATAAGACTAAATGAATCGGTAGGGACTCTGTACAAAGCCGATCATAGCCTTTATTCAACAGTCCGCTTACTGCTGAAATATGGCACGCTTATGAGTTCCTTCACCCGGATATGAAACCGAGTCGCCAAATTAAGCGGCAAGCGCAATATCCACCAATCTACGGCGGCACTGTAGAGACTTTGTCTTGTTTGGGTAACAAAGCTCAATACGTATGACATACTTGTGCGTGGTTATCTCATGACGCCGTGTTTGGCACACGTATTATCACTACACTCAGCAATTGTAATACCATAAACAACGTTGCATACACGTACATTGTACATAGCTGAATCGAAGGTGTTTTGAATTAAAATGTACCGAATGGATTAAAATCTACATGTTATTGTAGATTTTTGTTGTGCTTTAACATTTTATATTGCCGTGACAAGGGTGCGTGAAACACCGTAAAAACTCCTAATTCGGTGTTTGGCAAATTTTAATGATACATTTGTACTTTTTTAAAAGGGGTTTTAGCTAGTGCCTTGCATGTTTCATCTTAATTGTATGTTATGGAATGTATTGATGGACATTGGCCAATAAATAATTGTTAAAGAAGTGTTTGTGTTAAGGGAATAGTTGTGTGTAACGGACAAGCATTGACCGTATATCAAGTCAAACATTTGTGGCGGGACACAGAAATACGGTGCTGTCAAAAGGTATTAGCCGGGATTAATATTGTGGCTCTTTCCATTGACGTTCTTTGAAAGGATAATTTATCTTATACGGTTAACACCGGTTCGTCATTTCTCGCGGTATCGGGAGAGATGCAAGAATCTTTAAGGATGATCATATGAAGCGGAAAGTCACAGCTATCTGCCATATTCTCCATACAATGCTGGTTCCGGATAAAATCAAAATCTAATTCACTTCTAGATGCTTGCTTTAGTAATCTCGCGGCGCAGTATTTATGCGTGATTTCACGAGAATATGTTCGCGTTTTTCGCTGCAATTTGTGGGAATGAATGGTTTTGGGGATATAAGATTATGGTGGTTACCAGTCTAATCAATGACCGTACAATTAACTTAATGTTAGAAACAGCTATGTAAATGACTTCACGTGACCCATATGAATGACACCTCGTGACTGACCTGTCATTTTAAATATTCTGACGGTATACACATAACACCACATCGCTTTCCTGGTGATTAAAACATCAATCAGTCGGACCAACAATCTCATTGTATATGCTACAATCCTGGACAAAAATGAACAGATTCTGTTGTGATTGAATGTCTGAACCATGAATACCGAAATACTCCGAACAATAATCACGTAGCTTATGACACTGGTGTTATTTCCAGGAATGGGCAGTTGTCAAATATAGCATTAGTCATGTGAATACTGAAAATGAGCAGGGAGAATTAAGATCATTTAATGCATGCGATATGAACCCGTCTATCTCGGGTATCGCGTGTGAACCTTGGTCGCATTTGTTCCTCGATCTTCTGAAGAACCAATATGATTGAGCCATATTTATACTGATGGTAAACATTTGTATTGTTCTGTATAAAACAGAGATTGTCATTCCATGGACTTTCGAACACAGCTCGGACACCACCACCAACCTAGCAGCTGAACTCGACCTGCAAATATTCAAGCATTTTCCTACAGAAATCTGGGACAATTCTTTATACAAATCGTATTTCAAATATCATTCCACATTACAAACAGATGGTCCCCATAGCTCTTTTTCTGTGCTTGAGATATTTAAAAACACTCAATTCGTCAGAACAATATACGCGTAGAAATCTAAACAAGAACTATTACGTATGAGCCTGAGTGTAGAAAAAACACATCGCCTAAATATTATTCATATTAAACGTCACATATTTACTCATGACGATGCATCAATAAATATTTAACGGACCCAGACTAATATGAACAGTTTCTCCGAGGACTTTGTGTCACTTATTGAGGCTTGAATTATGCATTTATCTGCCATCAACAAGACGTTTCTTACTGGAAAGTTTGACGGGGTATCATTTTTAAAATGCCAAAATAAATTCATTTGTTTCCTAAAGCGTACACCAGTCTGAATCGACAGCGAGCCAACACAAAACTGAAACCATTCCAAACTTAAAAAAAAACCCTTACAAGAGGTACAAGCAGACGGCGTGATACTTCAGAAAATATCCAACCTTCTCCAATTTTTGCCCATACACGGGGCAAAACAACTGGTTAGCTGCGAATTCATTGGAATATCAAACTGTCATTGGTTATCTCCCGATTTTCACAAATATTGGCTAGAAGTGTTCTTCAGGCCGGTATGAGAACAGTATAGGGTGTACACCAGTCAGAATCGACAGCCAGCCAGCACAAACCTGAAACCGTTCCAAACTTCAAAATAAATAATTCTCACCAGATAGGTACAAGTATCCGGCATGATACTTCAGAAAATATTCAACCTTCTCCATTTGTGCTCATACACGGCAAAAAATAACTGGTGAGTCGCAAATTCATTGGAATATCAAACTGTCAATGTGTATCTCCCGATTTTCACAAATATTGGCTAGAAGTGTTCTTCAGGCCGGTATGAGACCAGTATAGGGTGTGAACCTTCAGATAAATAATTCATCAATATAACATATAGAGGATCTTTACGCCTCTTCACATCTCACCAGAGACTAATCTAATACAATATTTTGCCTACAATGCAGTAAACTACAGAAATGAGTTACAACTTTATTTAGTAGACTGTCAGATGGAGCTCCGAAAAGTTGGGGAAGTTCTTTCAAACTCATTATCATTTACCATCGTGTAAGTAACGCCAAGAAATTCGCAACAAGAATTTTAAACTAGATGGAGCACATATAGATTTGTTAATCATGCGTGGTAAAGTTCACAGCTGGAGAACTCACCTTGGGCAAAATATATATAGTTTTGGCATAGTTTCTTGGTCGACCGAAATGTTCCAAATATCGTATTGATTTAAAGAATGTTATTTCCAAAGTAATTTCCTGTAGCTCAGATACACGTCTTGAACAGGCCAAAAAAGAACAGAATGATACGCATTTGAGTGAAAGGGGACGAACAGACCCTGTTATTGAGTAATGCCTATTCATGTTAGGTCGATTATGAAACTTGTTTTTACAACTTAATTTAGCATCTCTTAAAACCTCCGCCCTGATATATCCATCACCACGAGGTTATGAGAGAAGTGAGATTTCCCTTCTGAAATTAAGCAGTTGTGCAGAGGAAGATCGAAGTCCGGAAATCCAGAACCACACCATTTAATGTACTAGTATATTATCTAGTCTTTGAGCATCCGAACATATGGTCTGTATGTGGAAACACGTTGACACAGCGTTGCGTAATTAGGGTAAACATGCAAAACACGTCCTATTATAATATCGTTATGTTATTTATGAAAAGTATGATATTAGTTTTGTTTGAAGTAGTCACCGCACTAGTTGGTTCAAAAAATATTTTTAGTACAAAACTTTGACCAAATCAAGACCAAGAAAATACTGCTTGGGATTGACTACCAATGTGCTTATTAATGAGACAGTACTTCAAATGTTGGCTTTTATTTACTATAATAGTATCAAACATTTGGCTGGTTACGGGGTTCCCCATTCCCCACTATACTTTAGTTTAAGATCTTCTTCTGTGTCAAGAGTCAAGAGTGTACAATACACCACGATGTTTTGTTAAATAGGACAATTTCTCGACTGACTGAGCAATCTAAATTTGAAATTTATTTCACAAACTCGTTGTTCACCCTTGAAGATGTATACGTATACATTTATTTGATGCGGACCATTTATTTACCCTAAGCAACGCTCAGTGAGTGACATATAGAAGAAACGGTTGCTGTGATAAGAAATAGTTTCTGTCAGACAACATGCTCTTGTACCAATGTTTGATTAAATATTTCTATACAAAAGGATTCTTATAAAACATGTATGAATATCCAAATGAAAGGAATTTTGTCTTTCAATCAGTTTTCACTTGTAATTGGAAAACAAGTTGAAATACAGCTATCGTACCGACAATACGTCACATTTATGGGATTGAAACATGACATATGTGCCAAGACATACATATATTACTGTCATAAATAAAGAATCAATACATTTGTATTATAGTTTACAACTTCTGTAGATATCATGATTTTGGTGGAATATTTGATGTGTGATAGATGTACTCATTTTCTGTTTTCTTTTGTTCGGAAAAATTACATGTAATGCTTGCAGCGGCAGTATCAACAACGACAACATTGACGACAACAACAACTAACGAAACAACAACAACAACAGCAACATTAGCAAAACAAAAATCTCTCCTGTCTTGCATTCTATGGATCATTAAGTAAGTTGATGAAAGTTGAACCGGTACAAGTATCCTAATTTAAAAACAAACACTTCATCTGAATATTGTTTTTGGGCAAAAAAGAAATTCTAAACTGTCATTCTCGAAGATCGAGTTAGCAATAATTTATTAGCACCAAGTTTCTTAAACTCTGCAAATTGTGCATGTAAATTGCCTTATCTAAGAAATACTTCGGTAAAATGCTAATATATGCACGATGTACAAGTAATTTGATCAATGAACAAAACATGATGGTTCAGTTTTTTCCTTGACGGTGGAGATCAATCCGTTTATCGTTAATTCATTTCAAACTAATGAGCATACATCTGCACCCCATTGCACTATTTATATCTATGGTACACAGATACGAAGTGTTTGGATAAAGGATAAAGTACGAGTATACATGCACATTGCAACCTCTACAGAGCGGTCTTCTATTGAGCAACTACATATTTAATATTTGCTAAGAAACAACATCGTAATAATTGCAACCTTAAAAGGTGATGCTCTATAGAGGTTGTGCAGGTGCTTTTTTGTGCACTTGTCTGTGTTGTTGACTGCATGATCAGTATATTTTATCCCTGCCAGGTCGACCCATAACTCTAGGTATATTTAAGAGTATGTAGCTGTTGTGCGATACAAGGAAACCAGATGCGTTTCTTACAAATTAAATTTCAGCTGCATAATATTTCTTGTTCAGTGTTTAACGTCCAATTCCACATATATTTCATGTTTTTGTATGTCCCATACCTGTATATAATGTACGTTATTATTGGATCAGAGTCATAAGACAATAGACAATACTAAACTGTTTTGTCTTTGGTGAACGTTTGTATAACTTGACATTGAGAATACCTATTTTGTGAATAACTTTCTTTCTTATTGTGCAGGAACAAATGATCACACACATATATTCTCACATATTTATATTATCGCTTGCACCGTTTAACCCACACAAGTGTAGCACAGCTGGACCCCTGTTCACAAAGCGTCTTATGTGGGTTTTGTATGAGAAACATAAGAAGTTCAATAATTTTCGTCGATGCCGATACAAAACGTCTATTTGTATGTGTTATTTTTGTGATGAAAATAATCACACTTCTCTAGTCTCTTCTCTGATGAAACGTGGAATTTGTTTTTATTTCTAAGCGAAAACTACACAAACGTCTTTAGAAACAGTCTAGTCTTCGAAGTTTTGAATACGGGCTCTGGTAAAGTACTAGACAGTTTACAGACAGATCCGGGCTCAATAGACGGACGGGGCTTGTTTAAAACATTTTACGACAGTAGGCATACCTGTATTCAACTTATGAGCAATGCTTGATTTCACTGTTACATCCACTTATTGTCATTATATAGACTGATAGATATGTTATGATGAGATGGAGTGTGATTGCACTGATTTTGATCTTAAAATCCTTAGTATGTTATTGCGCTGATTCTCATAGATTATAAAACGTAGATGTATTAATGTATTTCAACCTATACACAATGATACGCTTTTTCTCTGATTACCATCATATACACCATGATGCGTTGTTGTACTTATCCATTAGACCATGTTATAGCTTGGCCAATTAGACACGACTCCGACATTTTGATAATCATAATTTAACAGTCGATATATTGCCTACGTTCACAACACCGAGTGTATGTTTTCATAATCGGGGAGTCTCGCGAAAACGCTCGAGATGTAATACAAACAGAAATTTGAAATACCGATATCGCACGATTTGCTTGCGGAAATTGATATATTCAAAGCAAGAACCTTGTAATGTATTCTTGCATTAAGGTCAGGCTCATGTCAAAATAGCCAAGCTATACCTTATAACGATATTGCACTAGTCGTATAGTCCTCGATACGTTATTGTACTGACCCCATTGTCCACGATACATGCGATACGTTATTGCAATGACTCAATAGACCAATATACGTGCTTGCAGTGATGGTATAGACCATGATGCGTTATTGTTCTGACTCGATAGACCATGGTGTGCTATTGCACTAATACTTTAAATTATCATACGTTATTGCACACTGATAGTTGAGACAATGATACGTTGTTGCACTGGTAATATTCCTAGTAAATTAATACGGTTGTGGAAGATTGTATTCGTTATTCATAGTAGAGTTAACAAAGATAGAAAATGAGCATAATTAATTTATTTCTGTAATTAAACGATTAAGTGTCAAGTACGGAACACGACCTATCAAGTGTCCCCCGTGGTAAACGTCAGAGCATTATTCTTTGTTGTGTTCCTCATATTTGCATGTTTGTATGCATTGAGATAGAATAAAATATATGTTCTGTTCTGTTCTGTTCTGAAACGTCAGAGCGAATTTGTTTGGTTTTCAAGTCAATACGTTTGCTAAGCTTTCTTGTAAATTGAATAGTCATGTATGATATCTTTTGTTTCCCTAGCAAAATGGTCAAATTTCAGACGATTAATCGGATAATAAGGCATGATCAACATAAACAGTGGGAGTATTTAAGCGATTGTCATATAAAACAAATATTGGATACCGCCACGGAGGATGCTTGCTACATTAACGGTTGTAGTATTTGATTTATGGTTTAACTA
Source organism: Spisula subtruncata (assembly GCA_963678985.1). Classification (NCBI taxonomy): domain Eukaryota; kingdom Metazoa; phylum Mollusca; class Bivalvia; order Venerida; family Mactridae; genus Spisula; species Spisula subtruncata. Next base: position 24,313,040 of record OY787663.1, read on the forward strand.
TCAGATATTGGAATATCACATGATTTTGCTCTCGTTCATTGGTTGTTGATGATACACGATGCGCATGTGCCAATGTGTTCTTTTATTACTCTCTTTTTGAAGAATCGATAGAACTTATTCTACACCATGTTGTTTTTAGTCAAGCTATTTGATATCATAAAGATTGGTTTTGGACAAACAACTGTGACATTTTACGATTGTTTTAACCCTGAGTATATCACCCATGTATCATAACTTCTAAAAATAGTAAATCTTGCTGTCAGTGGTAGACTGGTAACGCCTGGTTTCTTAGGACTGTGGTTCCAATATAATTATGTCATACGCCAGACATTGCAGTATAGCCTGCTTTAAATTTCACATACGCTAGTTAATAAAGCTTGAATAACGTATATTCAAATTAATTAATATGCATTTCCGTGCAATCAGTTTGATTGCTCTTCGATTAACGAGTAGACATTGTTGATGTGATTTATAACACGCCATCTTAAATAAAGCTCATTCATTAAACGTATTGATTAATTCTTAGGTTTTAGGAAATGAATATTTAATCCATACACCGTTTGGACCGTACGATCTTTCTGTTCAAATGACCTGTTTTTTGACGATGTGATTGAATTATTTGTGTCAATACTTTTTATATATTGATGGTAGAATAATCTATGCTGTATGTATTTGTTACAGTATAAACCCACAAACGCAAGACCGGGGTCAGTCTTAATTATTTCAATAACTTGTGAAATGGCAATTATTGTCCATACATACATATAACATGCCAAAAATTTCTGCACGACTTTGCACGTTTAATCAGTGATTTGAAATAAAATGTTTTCATGTAGAACTTGTAAACTGTCATTCTCGAAGATCGAGTTAGCATTAATTGATTAGCACCAAGTTTCTTAAACTCTGCAAATTGTGCATGTAAATTGCCTTATCTAAAAAATTGTTCGCTAAAATGCTAATATATTTGCACGATGTAGAACAATGTGATCACTTGACAAAACACGATGGCTCAGTTTTTCTTTGACAGTGGAGATAGTTCATTGTGTTTATCGATAATTCATCTCAAACTAATGAGCATACATCTGCATCCAATTGCACTATTTATCTCTGTGGTACACAGTAACACGGTTTTTGGATACAAGAATAATACATGTACATTACAACGTCTCCAGAACGGTCCCCTGTTGAGCAACAGCTCCACTTGTATGTGGTACAAAGAGATACGCGGTGTTTGGATAAAGTACGAGTATAAATGCACATTGCAACCTCTACATAACGGTCCTCTGTTGAGCAACATCCTCTTTAGTCTTTGTTAAGTAACAACCTCTAAATAATTGCCGACCCAAAACGTAATGCTCTATAGAGGTCGTACATGTGCCTTTTTGCACTTGTTTGTTTTCGACCGACTGTGGATGTCGTAAGTGCATGTTTATTATATTTTATCACTGCCAGGTCGACCAATAACTCTAGGGAAGAGTATTTATAAAAATGTTGTGCGATGCAAGGAAACCATGTACGTTTATTACCAAACATAATTTCAGCTGCATAATATTTCTTGTTTAGTTTTCAGCCAGCAATTCGACATGCATTTCTTGTTTTGATATGCCCCACTCTCATTAGACCCGAAATCACATTGATACGCTATTTATATATTACATGAAACATTATTGCGCTAATAGCACGGCAATAAATATGTTATTGCACTGATCCTATTGTCAACGATACATGTGATACGTTATTACACTGATCGTATAGACCATGGTACGTTATTGTTCTGACTCTATAGACCGTGGTGTGTTATTGCAACAATACTTTAAACAATGATATGTTATTGCACCGATCGTTTTGACGATGCTACATTATTAGACGGGTAATATTCCCAGTAAATTAATATGGTTGTGGAAGATTTTATTCGTTTGTTCAAAGTAGAGTTAACAAAGATAGGAAATGATCATAATTGGTTTATTTCTGTAATTAAACGATTAAGTGTCAAGTACGGAACATAACCTATCAAGTGTCCCACGTGGGAAACGTCAGAGCGAATTTGTTTGGTTTTCAAGTCAACGAATAAGTTTGCTAAGCTTTCTTGTCAATTGAATAGTAATGTATGATATATTTTGTTTCCCCAGCAAAATGGTCAAATTTCAAACGATTAATCGGATAAAAAGGCATGATCAACCTAAATAGTGGGGGTATTTAAGTGACTGTCATTTAAAACAAATATTGGATAGCGCCACGGGAGGATGCTTGCAACATTAACGGTTGTTGTATTCGATTTATGGTTTAACTATATCATATCTTGTGCTTTCGTTCATTGGCTGTTGATATTTGAGTAATATTCACGATGCGCATGTGTCAATGTTTTCTTTTATTTCTCTCTTTCTGAAGATTACATAATTAATCTGCATCATGTTGAGTTCAGTGAAGCTGTTTGATATGATACATTTTAGTGTACATTTCTATATGTATGTTCTGTAACATATTCTACTTTCCAAGCAGTTCATTCGGATTTGAACGAAAACGTACTTTTTAGATTGTTTGTAACTTTGAGTCGACGTAAATGTTTACGGGTACAGTGTAGGCTCACATTGAATTATCAATGTATCGCATTGTTTAAAAATAATAAATCTTGCTGCCAGTGGAAGACAGTTTCCGCTTGTTTAATTAGGACAAAAAACTATGGTTCCATCATAATTATGCCATACTAGAGACGTGAGAGAATAGCAGCTTTAAGTCAAATATGATAAGTAATAAAGTTGTATTAACGTATATGCAAATTAAGTATTGATTAATTCTTAGGTTTTTGGAAATGAATATTTAATCCATACACCGTGTTGACCGTACGATCTTTCTGTTCAAATGACCTGTTTTATTTTGACGACATAATTGAATTATTTCTGTCAATACTTTCGGATTGACAAGGGCCAAGACTTTTTTTTATATATTTATGGTAGAATAATCTATGTATTTGTTACAGTATATACCTACAAACGCAATACCGGGGTCAGTCGTATTTCTATCAATAATTTGTGAAATGGCTATTATTGTCCGTACATATAATATGCCAATAATGTCTGCACGACTTTGCTCATTTAATCAGTGATTTGCAATAAAATGTTTTCATGTAGGTGTTCAATTATCTTATAGGACCAATGATTAAATGTTATTATTGTGTGTGATGTAATGTTTTTTAAGAAATGTCGCGACCACGCACCTCATTCCGAATGTATTGTTATACAGTAAAAACCATTTGCCATTTAATAGACAAAACTTCAATTGTGCTCCTTAGAGTTTCTGTCGCCTTCAAACATATTCTACAACAAATTAATTACAATTAATGCTCGACTTCGTTCTGCACTGATATTCATTAAACTTTTTATTGAAAAACGTCATATAGTTTATAGACAAGTATGACGACAGTGGCATCTTTTATCATAAACTATGCTTACCTCCGAGTTTTGTTGAAGTTATTTAGACACATTCTGAAAGTCATTATTAAAAAATAAGACTAAATTACTCGGTAGAGACCCTGTACAAAGCCGAGAATAGCCTTTATTCAACAGTCCGCTTACTGCTGAAATAAGGCCAACTTCCTACACTCGGATTTGAACCCGAATCACCAAATTAAACGGCAAGCGTGCTACTAACGGCAGCACTGTATATACTATGTACTGTCAGGGTAGCAAAATTCAATACGTATGACATACTTGTACATGGTTCTTTTATGACGCCGTGTTTGACACACACATTTTTCGCTGCACTCAGCAAGTATAACACCATGAACAGCATTACACAAAAATACGCGTACATTGTACATAGCTGAATCTAAGGTGCGCACGAATCTACGTAAACGCACAGCGAAGCCAAACAAGACCATAACGTTCCGAGAAACGTATGTTTGCATAGCCCCTATGTCAAGTTTAGAGTGCCCCTAATACTGGAAAACTCTCTGAATGCATTAAAATCTGCTTGTTATAATAGAATGTAGTTGTGCTTCAACATTTTATATTGCCGTGACAAGGGTGCGTGAAACATTGAAAAAAACTATTATTTTGGTGTTTGGCAAGTTTTAATGATACGTTTGTACTTTTTTTAAAAGACATTTTAGCTCGGTCGCTTGCACGTTTTATCTTAATTGTATGTTACGGAATGAATAGATGGACATTGGTCGATAAGTCATTGTTAAAGAATTGTTTGTGTTAAGGGAATAGTTGTTTGTAAAAGACCAGCCTAGACCGTGCATCAAGTCAAACACTTGTGAAGGGACACAAAAATATTGTGTTGTCAAAAGGTATTACCCGGAATTAATATTCTCGACTCTTTCCATTGATGTTCTTTGAAAGGATAATTTATCTTCTACGGTTAACACCAGTTCGTCTTTTCTCGCGGTATCGGACGAGATGCAAGAATCTTTAAGCATGATCATATGAAGCTGAAAGTCACAGCTATCTCCCATATTCACCATACAATGCTGGTTCCGGATAAAACAAAATCTGAATCACTTCTAGACGCTTGCTTTAGTAATCTCGCGGCGCAGTATTTATGCGTGCATTTACGAGAATATATTCGCGTTTTACGCTGCAAGTTGTTGGGAATGAATGGTTAGGGGACACAAGATTATGGTGCTTACCAGTCTAATCAATGACGACACAATTAACTTAATGTTAGAAACTGCTATGTAAATGGCTTCACGTGACCCATATTAATGACGCCTCGAGACGGACCTGTCATTTGGAATGTTCTGAAGGCTATACACATAACACCACATCGCTTTCCTGGTGATTAAACATCAATCAGTCGGATCTCATTGTATATGTTACAATCCTGGACAAAAATGAACAGGTTTTGTTGTGATAGAATGTCTGAACCATGAATGCCGAAGTACTCCGAACAATAATCACGTAGCTTATGAAAATGGTGTTATTTCCCGGAATGGGCAGTTGTCATATATAGCATTAGTCATGTGAATAATGAAAATGATCAGGGAGATTAAGATAATTTAGTACATGCAATATGAACCCGTCTATCTCGGGTATCGCATGTGCACCTTGGATGGTTTGTTGCTCGATCTTCTGAAGAACCAATATAATGGAACCATAATGATACTGATGGTAGACAATTTTGTATTGTTCTGTATAAAACGGGGGTTGTCATTCCATGGACTGTCGAAAATAGCTTGGGCACCACTACCAACCTAGCAGCTGGACCAGCTCGATCTGCAAATCTTCAAGCAGTGTCCTACAGAAATCTGGGACAATTCTTTATACAAATCGTATTTCAAATATCCTTCCACATTACAAACACATCGTCCCCATAGCTCTTTCTCTGTACGTGAGATATTTAAAACACACGATTCGTCAGAACAATATACGCGTAGACATATGAACAAGAACTATTATATATGAGCCAGAGTGTTGAAAAAAAAACATCGTCTAAATATTAGTCATATTAAACGTCACATATTTACTCATGACGATGCATCAATAAATATTTAACAGACCCAGACCAATATGAACAGTTTCTCAAAGGACTTTGTTTCACTTATTGAGGCGTGAATTTTGCATTTATCTGTCATCATCAAGACGTATATTACTGGAAAGTTTGACGTGGAATCATTTTTACAATGCAAAAATAAATTTATTTGTTTCCTAAAGCGTACACCAGTCTGAATCGACAGCCAGCCAACACAAAACTGAAACCGTTCCAAACTTCAAAATAAATATATCTCACCAGACAGGTACAAGCAGCCGGTGTGATACAGAAAATATTCAACCTTCTCCATTTCTGCTTATACACGGGGCAAAAATATCTGGTGTTCTTCAGGTCGGTATGAGACCAGTATAGGGTGTGAACCTTCAGATAGTTAATTCATCAATATAACATATTGAAGATCTTTTCGCCTCTTCACATCTCCCCAGAGACTAATCTGATACAAGATTTTGCCTGCAATGCAGTAAACTACAGAAGTGAGTTACCCCTTTATTTAGTAGACTGCCAGATGGAGCTCCGGAAAGTTGGAGAAGTTCTTTCAAAACGAATTATCATTAACCATCGCGTAGGTAACGCCAAGAAATTCGCAACAAGTACTTTTAAACTAGATGAAGCACATATAGATCTTTCCATCATGCGTGGTAAAGTTCACAGCTGAAGAACTTACCTTGGGCAAAATATATATACTTTTGGCATAGTTTCTTGGTCGACCGAAATGTTTCAAATATCGTATTGATTAAAGGAATGTTATTTCTAAAAAAACTTCCTAGTGTAGTTCAGACACACGTCGATAACAGTGCAAAACAGAAAAGAATGGTACGCATTTGAGTGAACGAGGACGAACGGACCTTATTATTAAGTTGATGCCTATGCATGTTAGGTCGATTATGAAACTTGTCTTTACAACTTAATTTAGCATCTCTTAAAACCTCCGCCCTGATATATCCATCACCACGAGGATATGAAGAAGTGAGATTTTCCTTCTGAAATTAAGCAGTTGCGCAGAGGAAGATCAAAGTCCGGAAATCCAGAACGACAACATTTAATGCATATTATGTAGTCCTCGTGCATCCGAACATATGGTCTGTATGTGGGAACACGTTGACACAGTGTTGCGTAATTAGGGAAACATGCAAAACACGTCCTATAATAATATCGTTATGTTATTTATGAAAAGTATATTATTAGTTTTGTTTGAAGTAGTCACCGCACTAGTTGGTTCAAAAACATATTTTGTGTACTCAACTTTGACCAAGTCAAGACCATGAAAATACTGCTTGGGATTGACTACCAATCTGCTTATTAATGAGACAGTACTTCAAATGTTGGCTTTTATTCACTATAATGGTATCAAACATTTGCCTGGTTACGGGGTTCCCCACTTCCCACTATACTTTAATTTAAGATCTTCTTCTGTGTAAAGAGTCAAGGGTGTACAATACACCACGATGTTTTGTTAAAATGTGTTGTTTTGTGAAATAGGACAATTGCTCGACTGACTGAGCAATCTAAATTTGAAATTTATTTCACAAACTCCTCGTATTTCACCCTTGAAGATGTATACGTATAAATTTATTTGCTGTGGACCATTTATTTACTCTTAGTAACGCTCAGCAGTGAGTGACATATAGAAGAAACGGTTGCTGTGATAAGAAATAGTTTCTGTCAGACAAGATTCTCTAGTACCAATGTTTGATTAAATATTTCTATACAGAAGGATTCTTATAAAACATGTATGAATATTCAAATGAACGGATTTTTGTCTTTCAATCAGTTTTTACTTCTAATTGGAAAACAAGTTGAAATACAGCTATCGCACCGACGATACGTCACGTTTATCGGATTACAACATGACATATGTACCAAGGCATACATATATTACTGTCATAAATAAAGGATCAATACATTAGTATTATAGTTTACAACTTCTGTAGATATCATGATTTTGGTGGAATATTTGATGTACTCATTTTATGTTTTCTTTGGTTTGGTAATAGTACCTATGGATCATTGAGTAGGTTGATGAAGGTTAAACGGGTAAATGTAAAACTATCCTAAATTAAAACAAACAGTTCATGAGGCAGTAGCAGCATCATCAACATCATCAGCAATGACAACATTAACAGCCACTCATTAGCATCGTTATTGTCGTCAATAACAGCAGAAACAACAGTATCATCATCAGTATCATCATCATTAGCAACAACAACATCGGCAACAACAACAACAACAGCAGTCCCAGCAGCAGCAACACCACCAACACCACCTCCATCACCACCATCGCCACCATCATCAACAACAACAGCAACAAACGTAACAACAACATAAGCAACATCAGAAAAAATATCTCCTGCCTTGAATTCTTTAGACCATTAAGTAAGTTGATGACGGTTGAACAGGTACAAATATCCTAATTTAAAAGCAAATACTTCATCTGAATATTGTTTTGTGGGCCAAAAAAACCTTCTAAACTGTCGTTCTCAAAGATTGAGTTAGCATTAATTTATTAGCACCCGGTTTCATATACTCTGCAAATTGTGCATGTAAATTGCAATTATCTAAGAAATAGTTGCCTAAAATGCTAATATATGCACGAGGTACAAGTAATTTGATCACTCAACAAAACATGATAGCTCAGTTTTTCCTTGAATGTGGAGAAAGTTCATTGCGTTTATCGATAATTCATTTGAAAATACTGAGCATACATTTGCATCCCATTGCAATATTTATATCTGTGGTAAACAGATACGAAGTATTTGGATAAAGGATAAAGTACGAGTGTAGACATGCACATTGCAACCTCTACAGAGCGGTTTTCTATTGAGCAACTACATATTTAGTTTTTGCTAAGAAACAACATCTTAATAATTGAAACCCCCAAAAGCTGATGCTCTATAGAGGTTGTGCATGTATCTTTTTGTGCACTTGTCTGTGTTGTTGACTGCATGATGATTATATTTTATCCCTGCCAGGTCGACCAATAACTCTAGGTACATTTAAAAGTATGCAGCTGTTGTGCGATACAAGGAAACCTGAAGCGTTTCTTGCAAATAAAATTTCAGCTGCATACTATTTCTTGTTCAGTTTTCAACCACCAATTCCACATGCATTTCATGTTTTTGTTTGTCCCATACCTGTATATAATGTACGTTATTATTAGATCAGATAAATAAACTATAATAAACTGTTTTGTCTTTGGTGAAAGTTTGTTTAATTTGACATTGAGAATACTAGTACCTAATTTGTGAATTACTTTCTATCTCATTGTGCAGAAACAAATGATCACACATATATTCTCACATTTATATTATCGCTTGCACCGTTTAACCCACACAATTGTAGCACAGCTGGACCCCTGTTCACAAAGCGTCTTATATGGGTTTTGTATGGGAAACATAAGTAGCTCAATAATTTTCGTCGATGTCGATACAAAACGTCTTTTTGTATGTGTTATTTTTGTGATGAAACGTGGAATGGTTTTTTTTATTTCTAAGCGAAAACTACACAAACGTCTTTAGAAACAGTCTAGTCTACGAAGTTTTGAATACGGGCTCTGGTAAAGTACTAGACAGTGTACAGACAGATCCGGGTTCAATAGACGGACGGTGCTGATTAAAAACATTTTACGACTGTAGGCATATACGTATTGAATTTATGATCAATGCTTGATTTCACTGTTACAGCCACTTATTGTCATTATATAGACGACTAGATATGTTATGATGTGATGGTGTGTTATTGCACTGAATTTGATCTTTAAATCCTTGATCTGTTTTTGCGCTGATTCTCATAGATTATTAATACGTATGTATCAATGTATTTCAACCTATACACAGTGATACGCTATTTCTCTGATTACCAGCATATGGACCATGGTACGTTATTGTACTGATTATTTAGACCATGGTACCTTATAACGATATTGCAATGATCGTATAGCCCTCGATACGTTATTGTACTGATCCTTTAGACCATGGTACGTTATTGTACTGATTATTTAGACCATGGTACCTTATAACGATATTGCAATGATCGTATAGCCCTCGATACGTTATTGTACTGATCCTTTAGACCATGGCACCTTATAACGTTATTGCACTGATCGTATAGCCATGGATACATTATTGTACTGATCATTTAGACCATGGTACCTTATAACGATATTGCAATGATCGTTTAGCCCTCGATACGTTATTGTACTGATCCTATTGTCCACGATACATGCGAAGCGTTATTGCACTGATCGTATAGCCCTCGATACATTATTGCACTGATCGTATAGCCCTCGATACGTTTTTGTACTGATCGTATAGCCCTCGATACGTTATTGCACTGATCGTATAGCCCTCGATACGTTAATGTACTGATAGTATAGCCCTCGATACGTTATTGCACTGATCGTATAGCCCTCGATACGTTATTGCACTGATCGTATAGCCCTCGATACGTTATTGCACTGATCGTATAGCCCTCGATACGTTATTGCACTGATCGTATAGCCCTCGATACGTTATTGCACTGATCGTATAGCCCTCGATACGTTAATGTACTGATCGTATAGCCCTCGATACGTTAATGTACTGATCGTATAGCCCTCGATACGTTATTGTACTGATCGTATAGCCCTCGATACGTTATTGTACTGATCGTATTGTCCACGATGCATGCGATGCGTTATTGCAATGACTCAATAGACCAATATACGTGCTTGCACTGATCGCATAGACCATGATACCATTGTTCTGACTCTATAGACCGTGATGTGTTATTGCACTAATACTTTAAATTATCATACTTTATTGAGTACTGTTAGTTAAGACCATGATAGGTTGTTGGACGGGTAATATTCCTAGTAATTCAATACGGTTGTGAAAGAATGCATTCGTTTGTTCAAAGTAGAGAAAACAAAGATAGAAAATGAGCATTATTACTTTATTTCTGTAATTAAACGATTAAGTGTCAAGTACGGAACACGACCTATCAAGTGTCCCACGTGGGAAACGTCAGAGCGAATTTGTTTGGTTTTCAAGTCAATACGTTTGCTAAGCTTTCTTGTAAATTGAATAGTAATGTATGCTATCTTTTGTTTCCCCAGCAAAATGGTCAAATTTCAAACGATTAATCGGATAAAAAGGCATGATCAACATAAACAGTGGGAGTATTTAAGCACTGTCATATAAAACAAATATTGGATACCGCCACTGGAGGATGTTGGCTACATTAACGGTTGTTGTATTTGATTTATGGTTTAACTATATCATATATTTGCTCTCGTTCATTGGTCGTTGATGTTTGAGTAACATACACGATGCTCAGGTGCCAATGTGTTCAATTATTTCTCTCTTTTTGTAGATTAAATATAATTAATTATTCATCATGTTGAGTTCAGTCAAGCATTTCGTATTATAAATGTTGGTTTTGGACAAACAACTATGACATTTTACGACTGTTTTGACTCGACAATAAAAATATATATGGGTACAATGTATGTCCATATCGGCGTATCAACGTATCGCAACTTCTAAAATAGTAATTCTTGCTGCCAGTGGTAGACTGGTAACACCTGGTTACTTAGGACAACCAACTGTGGTTCCAACATAATTATGTCATACTACTGACATTTTCTGTTCAAATGGCCTGTTTAATTTGACGACATGATTGCTTTATTTTGTTCATACTTTCAAACTGACACTTTGCAAGGACCAACTCCATTTCAAATAGTTATGGTTGCATAATCTACGTTTTTGTAACAGTATGAACTCAACGACACATGACCGGGATCAGTCGTATTTCTTTCAATAACTTGTGAAGTGGCATTTATTGTTCATACGTCTACATGTACTATCACTATAATTTCTGCAAAACATTGCTCGTTTAATCAGTGATTTGCAATAAAATGTTTTCATGCATGTAGGTTTTCAATTATCTTATAGGACAAAAGATTAAATTTTATTATTTTATTGTGACGTGGTGGGTTTCTAAGAAATGTCGCGACCACGCACCTCATTCCAAATGTATTGTTATACAGTAAAAACCATTTGCTATATAATAGACAAAACATCACCAGTGTGTCTTAGAGTTTCTGTCGCCTACATAAATATTCGACAACAGATTATTTAAAATTAATGCTCGACTTCGTACTGCATTGATATTCATTAAACTTTTTATTGAAAAAAGTCGTCTAGTTTAGATACTCATATGACGACAGTGGCATCTTTTATCATAAACTATGCTTACATCCTGGCTTTGTTGAAGTTATTTAGACACATTCTGAAAGTCATTATTGAAATATAAGACTATATTACTCGGTAGAGACCCTGTACAAAGCCGAGCATATCCTTTATTATACAGTCAGCTTACTGCTGAAATAAGGCCCGCTTATGAGTTCATACACCCGGAGTCGCCAAATTAAACGGCAAGCGGGCTACCCACGGCAGCAATGTATATACTATGTACTGTCAGGGTAGTAAAATTCAATACGTATGACATACAGGTGCATGGTTATTTTATGAGGCCGTGTTTGACACACACGTGTTTGACACACACATTTCTCGCTGCACTCAGCAAGCATAACACCATAAACAGCGTTACATGATGATACGCGTACATTGTCGAAAGTGCGCACGAATCAACCTAAACTTAGTATACATTGATTCGTGTGCACTTTCGTATAAACAACACATTTAAGATGTTTTGACTAGTTACTAATTATGAGATGCCTTTAAATCATATATTTTGTGTGAGTGACAGCCGATTTAGAGTAGGTTGTCGTAACTTGCGGGCTTGTATATTTTTTCAAGTTCATTATTTCTAATATTATTTGTATTTATTTTTGAGACTCTATATAGTATTAGTGATAGAAATTGATTTAAGACTTCTCATACTCGATTATTCGTTTTTATGAACATTATTATAGTGGTGACAGGCAGTTGGCTCAAATTTTGAGAATGCGCGAAACGCACAGCGCAGTCAAACAACACAATAACGTTCCGAGAAACGTATGTTTACATCGCCCCCTGTCAAGCTTAGAGTGCCATATTATTGAACAACCCACTGAATTAAAATGTAACAAATGCATTTAAAATTTAAAATCTTCTTGTTATAATGGAATGTAGTCGCGCTTAAACATTCTATACTGCCGTGACCAGGGTGCGTGAAACATTGGAAAATCTCCTAATTCGATGTTTGGCAAATTTTAATGATACATTTGTACTTTTTTAAAAGGGATTTTAGCTCTGTGCCTTGCATGATTTATCTTAATTGTATGTAACGGAATGTATAAATGGACACTGCCTAATCAATTATTGTTAAAGAATTATTTGTGTTAAGGGAATAGCTTTGTGTTACAGACCAGCCAAGACCGTACATTTGTGGCGGCACATAGAAATATTGTGTTGTCAAAAGGTATTAGCCATGATTAATATTTTCGACTCTTTCCATTGACTTTGTTGGAAAGGATAATTTATCTTGTACGGTTAACACCGGTTCGTCATTTCTCGCGGTATCAGGCGAGATGCAAGACTCTTTAAGGATGATCATATGAAGCAGAAAGTCACAACTATCTCCCTTATTCTCCATACAATGCTGGTTCCGGATAAAACAAAATCTGATTCATTTCTAGACGCTTGCTTTAGTAATCTCGCGGCGCAGTATTTATGCGTGATTTCACGTGAATATATTCGCGTTTTTCGCTACAAGTTGTTGGGAATGAATGGTTTTGGGGATACAAGATTATGGTGGTTACCAGTCTAATCAATGACCATACAATTAACTTAATGTTAGAAACAGCTATGTAAATGGCTTCACGTGACCCATATTAATGACGCCTCGAGACGGACCTGTCACTTGGAATGTTCTGAAGGCTATACACATAACACCACATCGCTTTCCTGGTGATTAAAACATCAATCAGTCGGACCGACTATCTCATTGTATATGTTACAATTCTGGACACAAATGAACAGGTTCTGTTGTGATTGAATGTCTGAACCATGAATGCCGAAGTACTCAGAACAATAATCACGTGGCTAAGGAAAATGGTGTTATTTCCAGGAATGGGCATTTTTAACATTCTCAAGTATAGCATTAATCATACGAATAAAGCAAATGAGCAAGGAGATTTCAAATTAAAAGGAAATTTTCAACTCATTCAATATGAACCCATTGATCTCGAATCTCACGTTTGAACCTTTAAGAATGAATTGAACATTTGTCCCTCAACCCTCTATAGGCTGATGCGATACTTGTTTGTGCGCAAATTTCGCAATTTCCCAAAGCATCTTACATGCATACCTTTCAAACATTTCTAAATGAAGAATGCTTTGTTTATTATCGTGCCAAATATCGCCTTTAAACCATGTGAGAAAATATTTTAAGTTCAACATATGATCATTATATATTGTGTATTTCATTTGGTTAAAGCTTAAAACAACAATTTAGTTGATGATGTTGTTTTTTCTGTTTTTAAGACAAAATGGCACTTTTTTGAGCTTCAAGAAAGTGTTGGTAAATAGTTTTTTTGCATTTTTTATGAGGCAATTAGCAATATTTGTCATAAGACGGGTTATGAGAGTTCTGTTTCCAGGAATGGTAAAATGGCACCAAAAATTTAAAATTGACCAACACTGCCAAAATCTTCACTATTTAAGCTAAATTGGTATTACGATGTCTATGAGGAATCCATTTGCATAACGCTTAATATCACCACTGACGGGAGTGTTGTCTAACTATTTGGTGAAATTATTTCGAAAAAGTTGAAAGCATAATTCCGGGAAAATGCTAAGCTCCTACGCTGAAAATCAAGAGAAACATGCATCGCTGCCAAAATCTTGGAGTCTAGAAATGCGAAATAAACATCATTTTATGTGGAAAAAGTGTTTCACAATGGCGAAACAATGCTTTATCTTAGAGGATTGTATGGTAAATTAGGGTATGCCGTTTTAAAAAAGGGTCACAAGGATAGGGAGAAGTAGGTGTTTGCCCAGCTTTGTGTGTTCGAGACCGCTTTCATGGAAATGCATTGTGTTTGTTATTATGGAAATACGCACGTCAAAATCAATATCAAATTGATCAAATTGAAGGCTGTGGTCTCCGTACAAACCGTTTCAAATCAGGTTTTATACAAATAAGTGTTGCGTATCGTTCTTAGTGACTGTTCCAAGAACAAAGAGTTTCATCCAGATTCAGTTTCAAGTCACCATATACAATGACAAATAAAAAACTTAAGAATAAATCTTTGATATATATTATAACCGCACAGAGGATGTCTAAGTCTTCGCGTGATTTAACAATATAATTTAGTATCCGGTTGATATTATACATCGATTAAAGACGGAAAATGTAAACATAACTATTTCGAGATTTGGACCTTCAAAATGCAAAAAACAGCAGCCTCTACTCCAATGCTGATTATGAAATAACCGTAACGTATTGACAATTTACAATTATAATTATATATACTTCTTCATACACTACTTTGCACAATATAAAAGTTTTTATTCAATTTCATTGTTAGAGTAACAAAATATCGATGTTCATTTTTTGTTCATAAATAAGTTGAACACCTCTCGTATTTGTTCCGCACTGCCGAATATAGCTGGAAAATCCCTTCCAGTATAGCAGCTGAAATCGACCTCAAGATATATGAATCAATACTTCCTAAAAACAGAAATTGGGACAGTTCTTCAGACATCGTATCTTTAAAATAATTCCACATTACGAACACCACCCAACCCCTCCTGTGTGCGGGTCGTATTTAAAAACGCACAACAATACAGGCGTAGAAATATGAACAAGAACTATTATATATGAACCAGAGTGTTGAATAAAACCACAACTTTTAAATATTATTTAAATTAAACGTCACATATTTACTCATGACGATGCATCAATAAATATGAAACAGAGCCAGACCCATATAAACAGTTTCTCCGAGGACTTTGTGTCACTTTTTGAGGCATGAATTATGCATTTTTCTGCCATCGACAAGACGTTTATTACTGGAAAGTTTGACGTGGTATCATTTTTACAATGTAAAAATAAATTCCTTTGTTTCCTAACGCGTTCACCAGCCTATGTCGACAGCCAGCCAACACAAGACTGAAACTGTTCAAAACTTCAAAATAAATATATATCCACCAGAGAGGTACAAGCAGACGGCGTGATACTTCAGAAAATATTCAACCTTCTCCATTTTTGCTCATACACGGGGCAAAAATAACTGGTTAGCCGCGAATTCATTGGAATATTAAACTGTCTTTGGTTATTTCCAGATTTTCACAAATATTGGCTAGAAGTTTTCTTCAGGCCGGTATGAGAACAGTATAGGGTGTGAACCTTCAGATAAATAATTCATCAATCGCCTCTTCACATCTCACCAGAGACTAATTTAATACACGAGTTTGCCTACAATGCAGTAAACTACAGAAATGAGTTACAACTTTCTTTAGTAGACTGCCCGACGGAGCATGAGAAAATTTGGGAAGTTCATTCAAAACGCATTATCATTTACCATTGCGTAGATTACGCCTAGAAATTCACAAGGAGTACAAGAAGATTTAAACGAAAATGGGAATATATGAATCATTTAACCATACGTGGTAAATGTTACAGCTGATGAACTTACCGTGTGCTAAATATATAATAGTTTTGACATAGTTTCTCTCATCGAGCGAACTGTTTCAAATATCGTATTGATTTAAAGACTAATTATTTCTAAAAAACACACCCACAAACGTCAAGAGCAGGGCAGAACATAACATATAAATTTCGAGTGGAAGAAGATGAAGAACATAGTTATTGAATGTATGCTTACTCATTTCGGGACGAATATTAAACACGTTTTTACAACTTAATTTATATGCCCTTAATACGTCAGACCTGATGGTATCCACCAGTAGGAGGTTATGAGAGAAGTGAAGCCCATATATTTCCCTGTTGTTTATACGTCTAGCAAACTGCAGATGTAATTCGCTAGTAGTTGTATGATTCATTGGAACTACGGTACCTAAGATGAAATCCTTCTATATTGTTGGTGACTTGCTGGCGTACTAAGTGGTCAATAAGCTTGTAAGAATACCGGTCACTCTAAACACGACACAAGCGCATGCACTTTCAACAATCAATAAAACAAAGGTGAAACTTTAAATCAATGTACATTTTGGTCATGTCATAACAAACTCTTACGTAATCGGCAAACAATTGTAATGTACAAAAGTGACCGATTCGAAAGAATTAATTAAATAAAGTTGTATATTAATTTCAATATTACTATTGACCAGTGCAATACAAAACCTATTAAACCACTTTAATGAACAACGATAAATGTTTACCATACATCAGTGTATATTTGTCTAGCTGTTAATACAAACAAACAATGACTTTTTATAACAAATAAAACAAAAACATAATAGAATCAATATTTATTTTATAATCAAATAAACTATTTGTACTTCGAATACTAATGAAATAAATAGCAAAAAACGACCATCGTGCATTGTTAGATTAAAAAAAAAACGATTCACAAAAAGAAATAATGTTTAAACTAAATTGTAAATTCACAATATATTTCATTTATATTTGTTATGTAAATATACTTATGAATATTGATTTGAATCTCCGTCTCGGAGATGTTCCTTTCACAATCGACTGAAGAATAAGGACGAATTGCTGGTAGAATGAGAGGCGAGAATAAAGAAACTTGATGAAGAATATTTCTCATTCTCCCGACAAGTAATTAGCATAATGTGTTCTGCTTATTATTTCTAGCGATGGCTGTTAGGGATTCTACTCATTTGTGAACCCAACGTTCAACATTCATTATGTACTAAATTAACAAGCCTTGTGCTGCGGCTATTGGTGTTCGGATGTTAGATCTACTGTAGTGATGAACAATTGTGCAGCCTTTAATATATCGCGATAGTCATAAGTTATGGCAGGCCATATTTTCTCTTGTCTCGTCTTGGACTGGTCATCGATCAAGCGGTCAGTATTGATTCAAATATCAACTAAGTGCAAGATGCCGTATATGTTTTGACCGATACTTTAACACGTGTAGACCATTATTGTTTCGTAGAGTATGCCCTGTAATTACAAATAGATATAAAATAAATAAATAAGAGTCTGTGATGTCGGACGGCTATGATCGAATAAAATATGCAGACTTTTAGCCAAAAAGACACTTCCTTGTCAAAGTGGAAATGTTATATTGAATAGATACAATGTTATTCATTCGTCTAATGATTTTGTGTTTTGATATGAAGTACTGTATATCATTCTATATTCCACATAGAACGGGATTTACACTGCTTTGTCGTATCAAATTGTAGGCAGAATAGTAAAACAAATAAAATGCCTCCTATTATTTCTAATGTAATGTATGTATTTATAAGATATTAGTATAAACTGAATCGATGGGATATGAGCAGAATTCATTTGTCGTTATATACAAATACAGTCGTGTATCTAAGTTAATGGAATATTTATGATACTGAAGACATTACTTGTTTTATAAAACATATTGCCATGGTCGAAAGTAATTCTATAACCAAGTCGCAATGCATCGACCCTAGGTCAACCAGCCGTTACATGGAATTAACAATGTTGAGCGCCTGACCAATAAGATTTACTAGTACCGCTTTATAACGACTTGGTTATGTCGCGGACTTCAGATCAAACTCCAGACGTGCTGTATGTAAAGGCAACACCCCTCTATCATTGTTTTAACTGCTAAACAACCTCCCCTACATAATCATGATAATGCGAGTTCCCAACATACTGGTGTTCTGATCCAATTAAACGGCCACACTAGTTCACAGCGTATTGAAAATATATTTTGATCTACGACTTGCGTTTATTCGAATCACATACATAATAATTACACTGTAAAGAGTTAATATTCACTGTAGATTATTTCATTATTGTCCCAGATAACCTAACACCTGACTGGCTGAAGATCGCGATAGTTAATCTCTGAAAAACTCTTTATATGTTTTTCTACTCTATTGTTTTAAGAAATCACCAAACTAGTCTTTAGCCGAAAATTGCGAGATATGTTACCCGCGAAAAACAATTATTAACATTATATCAAGCAACTTCAACATTGCGTAAATCAACTTGTGCAAATCGTGATCGTAAATTTCAATACGATGCATGCCTAAAACGTAGTTATATAGAGTACTCCACAGTCATATTTTATATTCAACTTAATATTGTTTGTTATAGGTCGTGTTTTATTGTCATTTTATGATGACTAGGTTGCCTTCAAACTGACAGATATTGCTTCTTTACAATATAGATGTTTTATTTATGCCTCTATCGATATAAAACGTTTAAATCAATATAGAAAACATGCATATTCATGAGCATTACCATAACGCGGAGGGTCTAGTTCGCTAAATGCATCGTTTTTTTGCAGTCAAATTAAGCACCATTTTATTTGATAAGATATGACATATTCCGAGTGATGTTTTCCTCTTGTTAATGTCCGATCGTGGTAATTTAATTGATTAAGTTTGATATAATTGTAACAAGGTGAAACGTTTTTGTTGTATACTACGTCGAACGAACTCCGAATTCTGTTTTTAGGATGGGGACTGTGTGTTTGCTGGATTGTTAAATGTTTTAAGGGCTAAGCAGAACTAGACAAATAGGCACACACAAGCTTATAAAGTCACTGTTGTTCCTCCCCATCTACTTATCACCTGATACGATTATGTCATAATAATTATGGGTGTTGCCATTTTGCTCCCCTTCTACTCCAAAACAGAGATTTTAAATAATATCTACGGTTACAAGTGGACAACATGGGTCATACGCTTTATGTTTAATCTTAAAATGACATAAAATTACTTATTCCTAAGTAATTGGAAACAAATGCAGCCCTGGTGTGTGTTAGGTTATCTGCCTGTCTATGTGTCCTAAAATACATGTACTTGGAAATCCACGTAGCACCACACAGAATTCCACACATGTTTTTCTATTTCATAATTCAATATTATCACATTCCATAAAGTGCTTACAATCTAATAGATTTTATCTCTGATTTTTATCTCGGGACAATTAGATCAGATTCATCAACAATATTCAACTGAAACTATGAAATATGATATTAAAATAATACAAAATCATTTGATCAAGATAATATAACCACTGTCGTTGTTAGAGATATCGGTGCATGTGGAGAATAAATCATAAATAATGAGTTTTTAATGGAGGTATTGAAGGGACTATATTGAACAAATCAGCATGATATGGTATTACAATCGTTTTACCTAAATACAAACAACTTTATTCTCCTAATCTGAGGCTACTAAATCAGGCAAGATCGATCTGTCATTCAACATGTTCAAACAAAAAGGGCATATCTCCCACGCCGGATAATTATCTCATGCTTAGTGTTGCCGTATTGACGCCATATATAGCATCTATATTACTAATACTTACGGAACAGTTTATTAAATATAGTAAAAGCTTAGTTGGAGACACAAGTGATACAATGTAGCTCGGGAGATGTAAAATCACGTTATTGTCACCATTGTCATTGTGATATCCCCGCCTGTTGTCGCCGTACTCTCCCTTGTCTTCTGTGAATGTATTCCCTTCACACTGTACACTCCCCTTGTCATTGTGTGCTCACCTCCGAGTGTCACTGTTCATTCCCCCCATTCCCCTACGTTCCACATCGCGCTTTCTCCTGAGTTTGAGTGGCAACTAGTCTATTATGAACTTTTGTGAACAGTAAATGTATAATATCATAGTTACAAAGTTCTTCATCATATATGATCAATTGTAAATGTTTGATAGTTTCAACTGGCCGTGGATGTAAATTTACATGTTTTCAAAGAAGATTCACGATGTACAAAATCTGAAACTGTATTTGTATCTGATATATTTTGTTCTGTGAAGTTATATATGTAATATATAAATTCATATAGAAAGGTATGTAAGTATGAGTATTTAATCATGTGTTTGTTGTTTACATCCAACATAAAAAGCATTATTACAACTCTTATCGATGCTAACAAAAAGCGTCCGAATCATAAAACATTTCTATAAGTAACACACTTTCTAGTACCTTATAGACTTGGTTAAAGTGTTATTTACGGCATCAAAAGATAGAATCAGATTAAGCAGTTTTACCTCGTATACCGACATTTTCTCCATATTGGGTACTAAACAAACAGCTTCACTAATGTACAGAATCTTATAATCTGATCGTCTAAAACACATTTCTATTCCCAGTTCATTTTCTCTAACACTGATACCATCTAGAGTTGCTTGTTAACGGACACAACTCTGGAAACCTTTGCTGATCGGGACAATGATAAACAAATATAATTGACAGATACAATAAACATGGCGAACCTTAAATGTTCTCCGTTTTACGTCAGAATCAAAAGTGGCAGCGTACACCGTCGAGTAAGCTTTTGAACACTTTGGAAATTCGTCAAACTGTTTTATATATCACATACATGTTTGGTTAGACAAAGGTACGTTTAAACTCACACTCCATAACAAATCAACGGTCGTCAGATAGAACTTAACTGGAACGTTTTCTGTCTGGTGAATAGGTGCTGAATGCACAAAATAATGTTTCTAATCTTCGGTTCAGTTCTGTACTGATCTTCCCCGGTCGGTTTACGTTAGATCTTTTCTATTCTGTCAATGTTTGTCAACAAAACAACAAAATTACCACCAACGGAGGCAGGTTTCGGTGCGAACAGTTCTGTCGTTAACTCACACAGTGATGTGTTACACTTTGTCAGGACGAGCTGTCACAGTGATAATGTTACACAATAAAGATAATTTCATTTTATTACCGACCCTTGACTGTCACTGACATCAATCTAACATCTCTATATCTACATGAATAATAGATCCAGGACATAAAATACGATATATCATCGAGTGATATTGTATAAATAAAATAGTTTTTGTGTAATGTTAATTCGATATGAAGGTATATAGTGCTTCATGGAGCGTTATGTCTGTATTGTAAAATCTTTCATTCGGGTGGTATTTCATCATTTGTGAGTTAAATGTGTCAGTTTTAAAACTTCGAAAGTACGAATTGCAATGTGATTAGAATTGTTGTCCTTTTAATCAACACTGTATAACATTTTTTAAAATATATACTGCAAATAGTATTTGTTCGAGGTGGTCAAATGTTCGTTGATTTGTGGTTAAACTCAACCATTTAATCCCTACAAATCTTAGGTTTTCTACAGAACAATGACTTTCCCATTGCTGCATTGAACGAAGAAAATAAACTCTATGTTTATATAACATACATAGAGATAAGAAGTTGTCTCATATAAACACGCTGCTTTGTATTCTTTTGTAAAAATAATTTTCTTACATGTTATATCAGGTTGAGTATTTTTGTTGGTATTAGCACCAAGATTCTGACATAGTTGTGATTTATGCGGACATATTACACGATCCGATCAACTAACCTGATAGTGTTTCAGCATATATGATCTATTACGATGAGAAATATTGACTTTGACAGTTGTGTCACTTTACATTTGTTTTATTTGATATGAGTTTGTAAGGTCCTTGTATCGTCCCATACCTTTCGGTAATCTGGATTTTTATAGGACCCCTGCATGTACCCCTTCATGCCGAGAGAGTTTAAAGTGTTTGCAATAGGGTTAATTTATCTTGCAGATAATTTATTTGCAAGCATTAGCCGACTGTTTATTTTTGTGTTATTTAAGGTAGATACAAAAATCGACCAATGAGATCTAGAGCATTCGTATCTTCTCCTACTTTTCCCTTTTCCTATATTGAAATGAGTTGAGCCCCTGTGGTCTTAGAAGTAGCTTTTTTGAACTGATTGACAATCAAGACCATCAGGAGACTGATAAATTTAGCGGCACTGTAATAACAAAGTGTGCTGGAAGCGGACGAAAATATTTAGTTTTAAATGCAGTCTGGTTGGTATAAGGTGTTCGGACTAGGACAAGTGCAAGATACACGGACAGGAAAAATCATCTACAAAGAGACAGATCGAGCACGGCCAGAAACCAGTCAACAGTATGGATATGAACATCCCACCAACGGCAACCCAGAGGCAACCGCCGACTAAGACTCGGACCGGAGCTCACCGCCTAGACCCATGAACGGGTGCAGCGCTCAACGTTGGGCTGGACACGGACTGGTGCTCACCGGTACGTTTCTCAGGGTGCATTGAAACTTGTTCGGACTTGTGCTATTGGAGAAACTAGACAGCTGAGGTTCTTCCACCGCCAGGGGTCTTCCACTATCCGCTGAAGGCTGCTTGTAGATCACCCAACCCCCTTCCTCAAAACCCAGTTGAGCTGGGGAGATCGGAATGCTTGTGGGAATGTCTTGTTGATGGCTGAACCTTGTGAAGATCTGGAAGACCGTAGATCTTGAAGGTCTTGAAGATGTTGATTGATGTTCACCTTTTCACACCGGCGTTTTACTCGAGTTTCCTTGCTTCAGTTTCTTTTTCACGGACCGAGACGTGCGTCTCTTACTTAATTGTCCTGACTTAATTCCTACTCGGGCTAAGTCATGCGTCTTTAAATTACTCGTTAAATTAGACTTCTCTCTTGTTCGGGCTAGACAGGCGTCTTTTAACTTAATTCAGTAAGTGAGTAATTAAGTAAACTTGTTCTCAAACTCGGACTTGGTCGTGCGTCCCTTCACCTTATACATATATTTGAAAAAAAAACGTGTGTGATTTTGTTCTTGAACTTACAAAAATATTTAAACTCAATATATACTTAATAGTATTCCTAACACTAGTAGTGGAACAATTTTAATTCCTATCAAAAATAGTTATATTTATAATAATAAGGATGCCGCTTGGCATAAAAAACACTTAAATTTTCATATTTTGGTATTATATTTAGTATAGTTAAGTTTAATTACGTACTTTAGTTTTTGAATTTAAATTTTAAGTTAACTACTGGGGTGGTCTCATGTGCGGTTGTTATTACAGGTGTTGGAGAGACGGTGCCTAGCTTATCCGCCATGGATATACCAGACGGCTCAGTCTTAATTGGTTGTATCGGGGGACATTACCCTTATTGGCAGTTTTAATTGACATATTTTATTGGCATGTGACTGTTTTTTGTCGGGTAATAGTTTTTCAATATATCATTTGGGTATATAAATTGTATGATAACTTTTTTAATTTCTTATATAGGTAAGGTGGTTTTTAGGAATGTTTCAAATTATATGAATTTTTTTACTTTTAGATGGTTTGTTGTAACTAGTTGTATGTCTGATACCTCTTACCATTGTTTACTGGTCCCTGACTCTGTGTTCATAAATAAATGGTTTTCAAGATTGGGATCGAACTGAAATTAATAGTTGCTTGATTGTTTTGATTGAAATCCTGCTGAAATGAATAACCAACCAATACTTCTTGTAACTCATTTTGACAAAAACTATAGAACAATGCAATAAACCAAGATACAAAAGTGATGTTGGAATGTGGTGCTAGTTTTTTACATCTTAAAGTAGGACTGTTTACTTGCGTTTTTGACTCTTTCTTGTAGCTTTTTAATTCATTTTATTTTCGCGCTCGAATTTGTGTTGGCCATTGTAGTGTATGGATTTTGTCTGGGCCTTTTTCATTGTGTGTGTATATTTTGTGTCTTTATGGGTCCGTTGATTCTCGACGTCATTTTAACGTTAGTTTTATTTGAGTCGCCTTCTCTGAGATGTACTTTTCACAATCGACCAAATAATGAGGAAGAATTGCTAGTAAAATGAGAGGTGAGTTCAGAGGAATTTAATGAAGAACGTTTCTCATTCTCCCGACAAGTAATTAACATAAGATGTTCTACTTATTATTTCTAGTGATGGCTGTTAGGGATTCCACACATTTGTGAACCCAACGTTCAACATTCATTATGGACTAAATCAACAAGCCTTCGGGTGCGGCTAATGGCGCCCGAATGTTTGATATACTGTAGTGATGAAACATAGTGCAGCCTCAAAGATATCGCGCTAGTCATAAGTTATGGCAGGCCATATTTTCTCTTGTCTCGTCTTGGACTGTCCATCGATCAAACGGATTGATGCATATATTAACAAAGGGTAAGATGACCAAATGGAACGTTCGTACGGCATTTATCCTTCTCGAATAATAATTACGTTACAAATACAGTCGAACTTCGATGCCTCGAACTACCTTCGGACCGGGGAAATAGTTCGAGCCATCTACCGGTTCGATGCATCGAGGGTACGAGTGTATATGCTCTGTATATGTATAAGTTCGAACGCTTTTCGGTACGTGTACCTGTCAATCGTGTGTAATTGTCATATTTTGAGTGTTCGTTCGTATTTCATATTTAATGCATTTGTGTCAAATTGTGAAATACAATGCGTAATCATAATAAATCATGATATTGTTTGGCAAAATTGACTTATAATCGTCGTTTAGCCCTTCAAATATTCACATTTGTAAACACAGTTGCCTGTTCTATTTATCGCTCCGTACGGTAGCCTGTTTAATCAATGGTTTATTAATAAACTAGCGATTCATATGTCAAGTTTGTCAATCAATAAATAAAATGATAGTAAAAACAGAAACGTATACGTTTGAGTTACTATTTTATTGCAATATAAATCGAGTTAATTCTGTTTGAAAGAATGCAAACATTTAAATTAATGAAAAATAAATCAGTAATAATTTCCTTCATTAAGTAATTAACGGACCTATAAGTGTTAAGTTTTTTCTCAAACATGTAAAATACAATACAGTCGTAAACAGTACAAAAATTGTCACAATATGTTAATAACACATTTCACCGACTTCCCGTGGACAAACAATGTATTTCAACAAGCAATGAAAGGTGCGAACATTTGCATTGTTCGAGTCATCTACTGGTAAATCATAGCAAGGGACCAGCAAGTCAGTTCGAGTGTTCGACCCTCGTACTGTTCGAATCATCTATGCTTTTTCTATATGAATAAAGAAGGGATTTTGACGGGACCGATGAATGAGATCGAGGCATCTGGGGTGTTCGAGGCATCTGGGGTGTTCGAGGCAAGTGCTGTTCGAGGCATCGAGGTTCGACTGTATAGCCGAGGAGTACCAATTGTAAGATGCCTTGTATGTTTTGACTGGTTCTATAACGTGTGCAGACAATAACTGTTTCGTATAGTGTACACTATAATTACAAACAAATATAAAAATAAATTTGTGTCTGTTACCTCGGACGGCTATAATCGGATAAAATATGCAGACTGTTAGCCAAAAAGACACTTCTAGCTACAAAGTGGAAACGTAATATTTAATAGTTACAACGTTATTCATTTGTCTAAGAATTTCGAGTTTTGATATGATATACTTTATATTATCTATATTCCACATAACGCGGGAGTCACTTTGCTTCGTCGAATCAAGTTGCAAGCAGGATATTATTAAAACGAATCAAATACCTCCTATTATTTCTAATGTAATGGATGAAGTTGTAAAATGTTACTAGAAACTAAATCGATGGAATATGAGTCGAATTTAAGAGTCGTTATGTACAAACTTTCTGTATCCAAGCCAATGGAATTTGAATGTGCCGGCATTCGATTAATTGTGTAAATATGTCCGGATTACCTCGACGTCGGGTCAACCAGAATTTTCTTTTACATTTATTCCTCCAATATTGAAGATATACCTCCATTTGATAACACTGTTAAGTGTCAAGTCATGGAGATGTATCGACATCATTGTAACACTTTTGGTAGGCCATGGATCAAACTCCAGATTGATGCGTAAATAGTGCATTGTGGTTCGTCTATGTGCACATATCCATGTATTAATCCAAGAATTGAATAAATCAGCAATTAGTACTATAGCAAAAATCGCAAGATATGCTACCCGCGAATACTAAGGAGGTCAGATCATATCAAGCAACTCCAACATTTATATAATGTCACATCGTTCTGTGAATCTTTATCGTAAATGTCAACAAGATGCATGTTGAATAGAGTTACCTCAAAGTCATATGTTATATTCAACTTAATGTTGATTGTTATAGGCCGTGTTTTATTGTCATTTTATGGCGACTATGTTGCATTCAAACAGACAGATATTGCCCCCTTACTATATAGATGTTTTATTTATGCCTCTATCGATATAAAACATTTAAATCAACATGGAAAACATGAATATTCATGAACATTACCATAACGCGGAGGGTATTTTGTGCAGCATTTAATTTGATAATATACGAGTGAGTTTGTATCTCTTGTTAATGCCCGGCATGGTAATTCAAATTAATTTATTAAGTTTGGTATAATTGTAACAAGGATGGGTTTGCTAGATTTTACGGTGCACTATTTCTGTGCATGCTTTATTTGATTAAGACATTAGTTAACATTTTGTGGCAAAATGCTATAATAAAACACATTTTGGCTCGGATCTTAGCTGTGTAATATTTATTCAATTTGGATCACTCGTATGTTTTGCTATTTCGTTGTGATCCTGCGTTTTTACTATGGGGACATGATATTCTAATCATGTCCAGGCACGGATCCAGGCAGTGGGCACGAGGGCCCGTGCCCCCCAGTTGGCTGAGATTTTTTTTTTAAAAACTTTGAATAAATAGTAAAACAGGTATTGAACAGACACCTCTTAATAATATGGGTATTTTTTCTTATGTTCTAAATGAAAAAGTATTTGTAAGATGAACATTTTTCGTGCTCGCTTCGCTCGCAGAATATTTTTAATATACATGTTTATATTTATACGTAGCTGTTGCATCACAGAAATCAATTACAAGAGAATTTTTGCCTTAGCTCATTATATTATCTTTTGACTGTAAAATAATCATAACTAAACCATTAAGGTTAACTCTCAGAATAAAGAAAAAAGGTATTTCAGGGCTCCCAGATAGGCTTAGAATGCACTGATTCATCCACTGCTTTGAAAATTTTCACGGGGGCGTATGCCCCCATGCCCCCTACTTATGTTATATTATTCCAATGGCCAAAAGGATGAAAGCTGGTATATGCAAATACTGTATGTGAACACTTACTAATATGCACGAACATACACAATTTACATGTTGACGTTACAACACTATGGATTCCCCCACATCTACAAATGTACCCCTTCCTGTGCATTTTCACACACATATTAAGCAATTGTCTCCCCCCCCAAAATTCCGTACATACCTCGTGCCCTCCCCCACTCAGAAATTTCTGGATCCGGGCCTGTATGTCGGTGGGTTATGTTTTTTGACAAAATACAGTCATAAAGTTTCGAGAGACACATGTTACATTGTTTTTCAACTGTTCCATTTTCATAATTCTGAGTAATGCCATTTCGCTTCTATTCCCCTCCAATACGGCGATTTTACAAATAGAGTCGATTTTACAAAATGTACCAAGCGAGCAATATATCCGGAATACAAAATTGCTTCAAATGACTTGCACCCGTCTGACATATAATATTCATGCATTGTCAGTACCGTGCTTATGTGCCCACATCTCTCCATAGACACAGCGTACTACTCTCCACCCATGTTTAGAAACAAAGTATTTGATCAAACGCTTCTCTTATTTTTCAGATATAAGGGATAAGCTACTATCTACAATAAGCATTGGAAAGTGTTACTCATTTTCCTAATCAGTGCCATGAAGAGTCTTGTGAAACGCGACGAAACGACCCACCTGTTGATTGATGGAAGCAGAGCATTTTGCTGTACCAAAAAGAAACATTTGGGCTTGATTGTCAGGTTCAACAGACATTCTATATAGCCATTCCTTGTCATGTTTTACACTGTCTCAGGATTCGTTCGGGAAGAGACAACAGCCGAGCATTGTACACACACAAAGAGATGCCTTGACGCTGTGTTTTCTGACATTGTATCACTTTAAGTTTCGCTCTAAACCCTAGCCACAACTTAGTTTTAGTGAAACTTTGTCATGGTAGTCGATTCACTAGATAGCCCATGGTTCCATGATCGGATAGGTCTCTTATGCCCAATCATCCTTTTTCATTTTCTAATCTCTATTTTCCCTCATCATTGATTTTGATGTCAGTACACCAGAGGTCAGGGTCATTGTGACTTGCACCACATGCGTGTTATTAATAAGCAGACACTCTTTTACAAAACATCTCTTGATAAAGTATCTCTGGGATCATCTTAATAAATATTTTAAAATATCTGGGAGTTAAGCTACTTTTATAGCTGAAATAATGTCTTTCAGCTTTTTGACCGCTAAAACGTTTAGGGCTTTAGTTTTTCCGTTCAGAGGTTACATGTAGTTGGATATTGTGTAGTGTAGTTATTATACCATATTTTATGTTTATTGTGATCGGCTTTTTTAGTTGGGTTTTACCTTACCTGTCCAGTTATTTTTTTTTCGGTTTTTAAAACTAAAAACTTTGGTTCTACACAAAATTAACTAAATCTACCACAAGGTGTATCATAATAATATTTGACTATCAAAGTTCATATGTTTGTATGTTCCATTTAGTTTTAAGGTGTTTCGTTGGATCTTGATGATGGCATAAAATATGAAAAAATATATGTTGCCAATCGCAACATCTCTGAAATTCTTCCAACACTTGTCGATGCCAACAGGAGGCATCCGCATCATAAAACAAATCTATCGGTAACACAATTTCTAGAGCCTTATAGACATGGTTAGAGGGTTATTTACCGCATCAAAATATAGAGTCAGATAAAGCAGTGTTACCAGACTCGTATACCGACATTTTCTCCATATTGGGTACTCAACAAACAGCTTTACTGATGCACAAACTCTTATAATCTTATAGTCTAATACACATTTCTATTCCCGGTTCATTTTCTCCAGCACTGATACCATCTAGAGTTGCTTGTTAGCGGGCACAACTTTGGGAATCTAGGCTGATCGGGACAATGATAAACAAATATAATTGACAGATACAATAAACAAGGCGAACCTTAAATGTTCTCCGTTTTACGTCAGAATTAAAAGTGACTGTTTACACCGTCGGCTGGATTTCTGAACACTTTGGTGATAGGAAACAAGAAATTGATCAGTGTTTTATAGATCACAGACATGTTTGGTTGTATGAAAGTACGTGTAAGCTCACATACCATAACATAGCGACGGTCGATAGGTGAAGGTACGTGTAAACTGACAAACCATACCATAGCGAAGGTCGTTAGATGAAAGTACATTTAATCTAAGCTAAATTGATGTCCGTGACAGTCAAGGGTCGGTAACAAAATGAAACGATTTTCATTGTGTAACATTGTCATTTCATTTTATTACCGACCCTTGACTGTCACAGACATCAATATAATTTCTCTATATATACATCAATAATAGATACAGGAAATAGAATAAGCTACCGCTGTCATCGACTGATACATTATTAAACACATTGATTTCACTAAATTTAGTGGTTTGTTGGTAACTTTAAATTGACATGGAGCTTCAGAGAGACAATTCTGTATTGTTAAATATTTCATCCGGGTGGTATTTCAAGGTGTTCGTCGATTTTGATAAAGTGACATTTTTGTGGTGAGTTAAATGTGGCAATTTTAACGTGGTTTGATTTTGTTGTCCGTTTAATCAACAATATAAAACATTTTTACTGATTTCACAAAGGATTGACTGATTTTGAATAACTTCGATCCTGAAAAAATATTCTACTTTTTAAGAATGTTTGATAATAATACTGATAATGATGTACAGAATACATTAACATCGTGTTTCTAGTTAATATTGTCAATATATATTACCAACGTCATTCTTCTGTTGAATATAGCTCTAGAAACTGAAAACACTCTGCTTCGTTTTGGGTTGGTGGTTGATGGGATGTTTGTTAGGTATATTTTATAGTTACCGCGAAATCGTTTAGCCATCACAAACCAATTCTTGTCTACACACTTCGAAGTAACCAAACACAGGTCTACGAGGAAAGAGGTGCAAAATAACAAAACCTAATACATCTTTAAAACACCGTCAGAATGAAATATTTTACAATTCAGGCCAGTCGATCTCTGAAGCTGCTCTATACAGCTTTATATCCATTTGACAAAGAACTCAATTTATCGAAATCAATGTTTTTATTAATAAATCACTCAATGATAGCGGTAGTGTTTTTTATTTACTGTATCTATTATTCATGTAGATATAGCGATGTTATATTGATGTCAGTGACAGTCAAGGGTCGTAATAAAATGAAATGATTTTCATTGTGTAATAATGTCACCATGACGATTCGCCCTGACAGAGTGAAACAGATCATTTTATATGACAGAGCTGTTCTTTTCGACGTCTGTGTGTACTGGTTGTAAATGTGTTGTTTGCTGACACTATGACAGACCATTTCACAACATCACAGCACAAGCCGGAAATAATCAGTAGAAGTTTAGTTTGTCCATTCAGCATCTCTTCACAATACAGACAACTTATGTATATACACTTTGATAAATTTCCTTTTTCATATCACCTAACTAACCGACGGTGTACGCAGCCACTTTTAATTCTGACGCTAAGCGGAGAACATTTAAGGTTCGCCATATTTATTGTATCTGTCAATTATATTTGTTTATCATTGCCCCGATCATCCTAGGTTCCCAGAGTTGTGCCCGCTAACAAGCAACTCAAGATGGTATCAGTGCTTGAGAAAATTAACTGGGAATAGAAATGTCTTTTAGACGATCAGATTATAAGATTCTGTGCATCAGTAAAGCTGTTTGTTGAGTACCAAATATGGAGAAAATGACGGTATACCAGTCTGGTTAAACTGCTTAATCTGATTCTATCTTGTGATGCCGTAAATAACACTTTAACCAAGTCTATAAGGTACTAGAAATTGTGTTTCTTATAAAAATGCTTTGTGACTCGGACGCCTTTTGTCGGCATCGATAAGTGTAATACTTCCAGAGATGTTGCGATAAACAACACATATTTGCACAAATCTTATGCCATCATCAAGATCCAACGAAACACCTCAAACTAAATGGAACATACAAACAGATGAACGCCTTGTGGTATATTTAGTCATTTTTGTACAGAACCAAGTACTTTAGTTTTAAACAATTAAACAAACGCTTTCTGCATCATCTTTGAACACCTTTAAACATTCTATTATTTACAATGTATTAAATATACCTTAAATACGTAGTAATCAATGAAACACTTACAATTGATCATATTGGAATACGTACCTTGTTTAATACTGGTAATATCAAGCTCATAGCTTATATCTGAAAGAATAGAAGCGCATTTGATCAAAAACTTTGTTTATAAACATGGGTGGAAGAGTCGTACGCTGTGACTATGGAGACACGTGTGAGCATAAGCTTGGTACTGACAACGCATTAATATTATATGCCAGACTGGTGCAAGTCATTGGAAGCAATTTCGTATATCGGATATATTGCTCGTTTGGTACATTTTGTAAATTCGACACTATTTGTAAAATCGCCGTTTTGGATGGGACTAGAAACGAAATGGCATCACTCAGAATTATGAACAGTTGAAGACCATGTAAGGTGTATCTCTCAAACGTTATGACTGTATTTTGGGAAAAAACATAGCCCATCGAATTGATTAAAATACCATGTCCCCGTAGAAAAAATTAGGATGACCTAGTTTCCACAAAGAAAGTACAAAACAAAAGTGTGATCCAAATTGCATAAATAAAACGCAGCTAAGATCCGACCCAAGATGTATTTTAAAATAGCATTTTGCCACAACATAAAAACCTAGGTCTTAAGCACATAAAGCATGCACAGAAAAAGTGCACCGAAAAATCTAGCACAAACATGCTTGTTAGAATTATACAAAACTTAAGCAATTAAGTTGAATTAACATGCCAGTGCATTAACAATAGATACAAACTCACTCGTATGTTATCAAATAAAATGCTGCATAATTTGGCTGCACAAAATACCCTCCGCGTTATGGTAATGCTCGAGAATATTCATGTTTTCTATATTTATTTAAACGTTTAATATCGATAGAGGCATAAATAAAACATCTATATACATGTATTATTATATGCCGCGGTTGAATTTTCGTTAATTTGTGGTTTAGCTCAACCATGAAATTTAATCTCTACAAATAACCAACCTGCAAAATACATAGCATGGGTTTCCCTAATTCATATCCTCTAAAACACGACTTATAGACACCATGAAAATGGCATTTCACCAAACCCATGAAATTTGATGCCCACGAAAATACGTTGATCTTTCTCAAAATATGATTAATGTAACCTGATTAAAAGATCTTTTTACTCTCGTTGCAGCACTGAAGGTATATAATAAACTATGTTTATATAACATGCACAGTGATAAGAATTTATCTCGTATAAACACGCTCCTTTTATTTTTTTATAAGAAAGTTTTTCATACATTTTATCTGACTGCATCTATTTGTTGGTATTAGCACCAATATTCTGACATAGTTGTGATTTATGCGGACATATTACACGTTCCGATCAACTAACCTGATAGTGTTTCTGTATTTATGATGTATTACGTTGAGAAAGATAGACTTTGACAGTAGTGTGACTTTGTTTAAACTTTTAAATTACTAATATAATCTAGGCATGACTTCGTGGAATTTCTCAAATTGAAATATTATTTTTACTTTTAACTGACATACTAGTATTTCATTGATTGTTGTATCTTGTTGAATAATCTGACATCGTGTTAAAAAGATTAGTTTTCAGGATCAGGATCAACTGAAGTATATAGTTATTTTAACTGTTTGACGAAAACCTACAAATACCTGTTTGTTGTTGTGAAATAGTGTATATTTAACGCAAGTGTTAGTTTTCTGTATGTGCTTGGAATGACAATTCGCTAATGCACTGGAATAACGAGCAGAAGTAGCAATTCAAGGTGGAGTCAAATAGTTATATTTATATAAACGCGGAAAGTATACGATATCCACAAGGCTGTGATTACCAGTCAAATAATGATTATATGCTGTTGAAAAA
Source organism: Spisula subtruncata (assembly GCA_963678985.1). NCBI lineage: Eukaryota > Metazoa > Mollusca > Bivalvia > Venerida > Mactridae > Spisula > Spisula subtruncata. The sequence continues at coordinate 24,346,467 of OY787663.1, forward strand.
GGCAAAAGGGTACAAATATCATGTACGCGGCGGTAGGTATCATACAGTAGATGATTCCAAGCATCGTCAAGGAGAAATGTCAAACTACAAAATGAATCAACGTGGTTTTATAAAGATAACAACATGCGACAACATTGAATACACGAATAATCTATAACGAAACATACAAATTGTGCATATCTTGCAGACTGTATTTTTGCACCAATTACGTCGTATATTATGTGTTCAGTTATTTCTAAGTGTATCGAGACAAGACATGAAGAGTCAGTTAAAACTCTGTATTTCTGTAGCTTTTAGAGGTAACGATCATTTACACTCGCAGCCCTTCAACCGGTAACTGACAATATCAGAAGGGACCAATCCACGTTCCATTTTCCATTATTTCATCTATCCTGATCATCGATGCTTATCGTACTTATGTTAAGATTTACATAACACCAACCCTTCAGATAACGTACAGGACAACAACCATTGTACATAGCAGTAATCAGACGAAACAAGGTACCAAACATTCACACTGCGAGAACCAGACATACAGTGAATCAAACTTTCACAAAGCGAGAACCAGGCGTACAGGGTACCAAACCTTCACACTGCGAGAACCAGACATACAGTGAATCAAACTTTCACAAAGCGAGAACCAGGCGTACAGGGTACCAAACCTTCACACTGCGAGAACCAGACATACAGTGAATCAAACTTTCACAAAGCGAGAACCAGACGTACAGGGAACCAAACATTCACAAAGCGAGAACCAGACATACAGAGAACCAAACCAATTTCCCAGAATACAATTAGACCATTTGAAAAACTACTTATATATTGTATGTCTCTATCTTCTATCATATATGGTGAGTGTTGTCATTTTTCATGAACTGTACTCTCGAACAATAAAGTCTTGATCAGTAATACCTATTGTCTGTGTAGAGAATACTAGTCTGTGACCCATTATTTATGTCCAATCATCACTAATTACACGTTATTGTTCTTAACTCGACCCTTCTGCTAGTTAAGACTAATTGAGTTGGAAATTGAATTACGACTCCCCGAATACAATTGATCTTGCCCAAGTTTCTTCGTGGAAATGCTGCAAATTGCAGTTATTCGAAGAAAAGTATTACTAGAATTGATATAATAGACTAAATGTAGGCTCGGTTCATTACGATGTCTTGGCTCTCGGAGACGAATAAGTTAAGTCAATGGAAACAATAAATGTTCTATGTTGAACTACCGACAGTTGTAGATGTACACACTTTTAGGAGAAATAGAATATTCTTAAAGCATTTACTGTATGAATATACATCATCATATACAAATATACTTAAACGAACCATATTATTCATCTTTGCCCGTCTATGACAGTGATCCAGTTGAGACACCAATAAAGCAAAAATGCAGAACGGTATGGCAATGCACCATTTCATTTTTTAAAAATCTGATCTTTAATGAGTAGATGAGATTTGTAGCTGGCATTGAGCGAAATGGCATCGAACAATCGATATATAAATCTGATGCGGCACCCATGTGTATCTTAAAATATATTGCATCATTCAAAAGAATTAATTTTGAAATAGTATTTAAACTTTAAACATAAATTTGACTTAAAATAACGATGATATTTTACATCAAACTGAGGTATTAAATCTTGTAGGTAAAGTATTTTTATGGAACCTATATTTGAAGCACTTATAATAATGATGTTCATTCAATGCTTTGCTACTCGTTTGTGTAAATTTGTACTTTTATTCTTCTTGTTTTAGGTATAACTTGTCACTTATTACAATACAACAGTTATGTGAAGACTACACTTCACCAAGCTGTTCATGAATTGCAGTTTGTACGCCAAGCGTCGGATAAGGGTGCTTTTACAAGTACAACACTCATTGGTAGGTTGTCCCTTTAGCGCAACAAGACTGTACCATACAAAAGTACTAATAAGCTATTGGACGTCCGAGCCATGATAAGAATCACCATTTAGTTCCTTTTTCTCATTATGTGAGGTCTGAAAACGATTCACTTATTGTTAAGTATGGTTTCGCCAAACTAACCGAATAACGCTTCCCAAGAGATTTCAAATAATGAAGAAAGTTTGCGAATCCTGCCAAACTATCGTTATGTACATTTACTATAACTCTAATTCCCGTATATTCCCATCAGCGGTCACTTGATTGCCATACGTAGCCACTGCCAGCAGACGATAATTCATTCCAATTAGTCGAGAAAGTCGGCAACTAAATATGACAGGCTTGGAGTATTCAAATGATGTTATACGGCCGGCGTATATGGTTCCTACTTGATGTTACCAGTAAATACATCGTAGAACCCATCTGTTGCTAACGAATGTCTTTCGGAGTCCCTCGGTTATACTAATCCTCCTCGGAAATGATATAAGAAGAAATTTTTATGTTACAAATGTAAACACTCATGGCTGCCACCAATGCAAGCTGATTTTGTAACGTTTTGTAAAAGTATGTTTGTGAACAGTGTGCTACGAGTTTTGGTGTTAACGCTATTAGTTCTGCCCATTGAAACCTCGTTCAATATGTGTTAAACATGTAAAGTCATATTACAAAGAATATAAAAGTCCAAACCAGGTTTCGGTATCACCGTGAATGCTATAACCATGTTGACATATCAGATCTAAACTCGTATTCATAAAACTTCTCAAATATTTTGTTTCGAAAACATTAATTTCTGAAACAAAACGTTAATTTTTCTTAGATTATCACGAAACAAACTTAGTCTGCTTTTACAAAATGACGATCAATGATTCAATAGGAAAAAAGTTTCAACGGTATTGGATAAATGTTGAGATTGCTGCATTTCTATGTGAAACGTATACTCATATTACGTACAAGAAAATGTCTTTACTTAGAAAGTACGAGGGCTGTTCGATATGTATTGTCTTTGCACGTTACTCTCGAGCTTGTTCCACAACAACGGCTTACGGTTTACAAAAATCGATATATCTATTCATTAGCTTTACATTGGTACCAATTTCATATAGGTTTACGTCTTTTATCGCAGTTTAATAGGAAGCTAAAATGTGCCACTCGTAGACACTAGGAATAATCATGGCCGACAAAACTTGATTAAAGTAAGCCAAAAAAGGAGCCTATCTAAAGCGTCGCGCTATGTATAATATAATGCATGAATTTTAAAAACGAAATTGTTAGTGCGTAAATAGATGGTTCATTCTCATATAGAACAGTTCGTAAATAGAAAAAAACTTTCGTTGAGGATAGGAACAGCTTCGAAAATGACCCGAATTCTGGCCAAAAGGCGAATATAGCAATTAGGAGATATCATGTACGGAGGGTTTTGTGTGCCTTTTTCATTATCATTAGAAGACCGGCAATACAAGTTCCCGGTGCTTAAAGGTAAACGGATGAATACCATGTCCCACCGCGACAAAGTTTTGAAAAAAATACAAGTTACTTTTCTAAAATCTGCGAAACGATTAGTTAGCACTTCACGAATCGGCTCAAAAATCACACTTTTTGGCCACTGTGCAGTTAATGTTACTGACTTTTTGAAGACAGGGGGTGTGGTAATGTTACAAAATCCTCTTAAATCTCCAGAATGGCACTTTTTTACCGTTTCCATTTTATAAAACTTAAAATAATGTTTGATTGAATTAATAAAGATTGCAAAATTCAAAAATCAAAGGAAAAACCTGTTTGAAGCCTGATGGAGACCTGACCGCCGTTTACAAGGTTCAAATTCGTCACCGTTTTGATGCATATGTTACGTTTAGCCACAGTAACGCGTGCCGTTACAGAAGTGTCTTCGTACAAATGCACAAGTGTAAGAATATTTCCAACCTTCAATACAATACGTTGATGGCGGTTCAACTGACGTGTGCACGGCGTCAATTGTACATGCATTAGTTCAAACTACAATCAACGTACTTTTACACAAAGAATATCTAATTCGTGTATGGGAAGTCTTCAAGCTAGTGTTAGTTGGATACTCAGTAATATGGATTAGATTACTCAATCACTGTATATATGATACTGTTACAAAACAGAATTTAACTGGTTGATGAAGTGAGACTGAATTCGAGGTGCAGACTATTTTTATCAAGCACGAGTAGATAGAGCACACACAGGTATAAAAATAGTTCTAGCACTTCAAACGAAACAGGAGTTCAGGCTATGAGTTTTATTTGCACTTTTAAAAAAGAAAAATGTTGTGTTTGACTTCAACATAAAAAATTCGAAGTTTGTCTGAACTACAAGTATTTTTTAAACAATAACCATTTTTAAATTCAATACGATATTTGGAACAATTTGCTCGACATAGAAACTATGCCAATACTACATTTAGTACACGGTTCCTAAAGGCATTGCCTACGCGATGGTAAATGATAATGTGTTTTGAATGAACATCCGAAGCTCCATCGGGCAGTCTACTAAATAAAGTTGTAACGCATTTCTGTAGTTTACTGCATTGTAGGTAAAATCGTGTATTAGATTAGTCGCTGGGGAGATGTGAAGAGGCGAAAAGATCCTCTATATGCTCGATTGATGAATTATTTATCTGAAGGTTCACACCCTATACTGTTCTCATACCGGCCTGAAGAACACTTCTAGCCAATATTTGTGAAAATCGGGAGATAAACAATGACAGTTAAGTATTGCAATGCATTCGCGGCTCACCAGTTATTTTTGCCCCGTGTATGAGCAAAAATGGAGAAGGTTGAATATTTTCAGAAGTATCACACTGGCTGCTTGTACATCTCTGGTGAGAATTATTTATTTTGACGTTTGGAACGGTTTCAATTTTGTGTTGGCTGGCTTTCGACTCCGACTGGTGAACGCGTTAGGAAACAAATGAATTTATTTTTACATTGTAAAAATGATATCACGTCAAACTTTCCTGTAATAAACGTCTTGTCGGTGGCAGATAAATGCATAATTCACGCCTCAATAAGTCACACAAAGTCCTCGGAGGAACTTTTCATATGGGTCTGGCTCTGTTAAATATTTATTGATGCATCGTCCCGAGTAAATATGTGAAGTTTAATATTAATAATATTTAGACGTTGTGTTTTTTCAACACTCTGCCTCATAAATAATAGTTCTTGTTCATATTTCTACGTGTATATTGTTCTGACGAACGTATGTTTTTAAATCTCAAGTACGCAGACGGATGTTTGGGGACCATGTGTCTGTTATGTGGAATTATATAAAAAGTACGATTTGTATGTCGAATTGTCCCACCTTATTGTAGGAATGTTTTTAGGATTTATTGATTCGTACATTGTAAGGTCTATTTCAGCTGCTAGATTAAATGGGATTTTCAGCTGTATTCGGCAGTACTGAACAATATAGATAGTTTGCAGAGAGAGTTATACCTTATTCTGCAACCTTGGGAAAAGCAACTCGCCGCACATTAACGATGCCAATGACGTACTTGTAAATTGTTAATTTTTCGAACGTCTCATTGCTATGAAAAGTGGCTGATAGCTCTAAAAATATTTAACATGTCTGCATGTCATTTATTAAAAACGATCAAACTTACATCAAATACGTGTTAATACACAATAGATACAATCCAGAATGTACAATACTGTGGGTTTTCTGCAAATTTGCATGCGGTACAAATAATGTTGACCTTAATGCGTGGCTAATGCTATTGTGATTTAAATAAGAATCGCTCATTTCAAAGGTTCGTATATTAATATTTATCGAACGCAAAAATGGATACCGGTAAAAGTTGTTTGTACCAATAGATTAGTGTGGACAATCCAAATTGCATTGAGTTCCGGAGTATATCTATTCTTCTCTGTTTTAGCGTCAAGTCCAATTAATTTGATAAATATTCGAGGAATATTTATAAAAAATAAGTCGAAAACTTTCCCATGCCGTACGGCGAAAAAATGTGACGTTTTGATGAGCGGCGACATAGCGCAACACATTATATTTAATGTTGCATAAATAAAGAACTACTTATTGTAAAACATTGTAATTTTTACGTAAACATCGGCATTAAATACAGAAAAATGATACTTTCATGGTTCAGATACGTAAACTTTAACAATGAGAGCATTTGTCTCTTTACTTTTTGATCATCCCACGTATTATCGTAGTTACAAGATAGTTTTGTTCCCACAATCGTTGCTGTGTGGTAAGAGCGGCCTCATTGGATCTCTGTGAACTGAGGCGGTTTGTTGTTGAGTCGACAGTTGTTTTTTTAACAATTGTTTCAGGTTGTCAATCTCTGTAAGGCAAATTTGGGATGCCACGATAATGAACCAAGCCTTTTTTCATTTACAAATGCAGTTTGAAAGGTATATATGCTTGTACGATAGTTTGGGAAATTTTGGCATCTGTGCACAACAACTATGGTATCAGTTCTTCCGAAAGTCGAGGGACAAATGGGACAAATGTATTCTTAAATGTTAATACGGGATAAACGAGATGAATGGAGTCATATCGCATGAGTTCAAAACTTCCTCGTGATTTGAAGGCTCTCTGTTCATTTTCTTTATTCATGTAGCAAATGTTATATTAGACAATGTTAAACATGCCCATTCCTGGAAATAACACCATTTTCCTTAGCCACGTGATTACTGTTCGCAGTACTTCAGACATTCAATCACAACAGAACCTGTTCATTTTGTCCACTGTTGTAACATATACAATGCGATAGCCGGTCCGACTGATTGATGTTTTAATCACCAGGAAAGCGATGTGGTGTTATGTGTATAGCCCTCAGAACATTCCAAGTGACAGGTCCGTCTCGAGGCGTCATTAATATGGGTCATGTGAAGCCATTTACATAGCTGTTTCTAACATTAAGGTAATTGTATGGTCATTGATTAGACTGGTAACCACCATAATCTTGTATCCCCAAAACCATTCATTCCAAACAACTTGCCGCAAAAAACTTGAATATATTCTCTTGAAATCACGCATAAATGCCACGCTGCGAGTTTCATAATAGAGCAAGCGTCTACAAGTGAATCAGATTTTGTTTTTATCCGGAACCAGCATTGTATGGTGAATATGGGAGATAGCTGTGACTTTCCACTTCATATGATCATCCTTAAAGATTCTTGCATCTCGCCCGATACCGCGAGAAATGACGAACCGGTGTTAACCGTACAAGATAAATTATCCCTTCAAAGAACATCAATGGAAAGAGTCGAGAATATTAATTCTGGCTAATACCTTTTGACAACACAATATTTCTGTGTCCCGCCACTAATGTTTGACTTGATGTACGGTCTAGGCTGGCCTGTTCGTACAACTATTCCCACATGATTTATTGACCAATGGCCATCTATACATTCCGTAACATACAATTAAGACAAAACATGCAAGGGTGCAGAGCTAAAATCCTTTTAAAAAATACAAATGTATCATTAAAATTTGCCAAATGTCAAACAAACCACACAGAATTAGGAGTTTCGCCACTTTTACACGCACCGTTCTCGTGGCAATATACAATGTTTAATCGCAACTACATTCTATTATAACCAGTAGTTTTCAATGCATTTGATGTTTTTTATTCAGTTGGTTTTAATATAGTAGGGGCAGTCTAAATTAGACAAAGAGGCGATGCAAACAAACGTTTCTAGGAACGTTATGGATTTGTTTGACTGCGCTGTGCGTTTACGTAGATTCGTGCACACATTCGATTTAACTATGTACAATGTACGTGTATTTTTATGTATTGCGGTTTATGGTGTTATACTTGCTTAGTTCAGTGATAAATGTGTGTGTCAAACACGGCGTCATCAAATAACCATGTACCAGTTTGTCATACGTATTGAAGTTTGCTACTCTGACAGTACAGAGTCTCCACAGTGCCGCCAAGATTAGTGGGTAGCGTGCTTGACGCATAATTTGGCGACTTGGGTTCAAATCCGGGTGTAGGAACTCATAAGTGTGCTATATATCAGCAGTTAGCTGACTGCTGAATAAAGCCTATGCCCGGCTTTATACAGAGTCTCTACCGAGTCATTTAGTCATATATGTCACAAGTGACTTTCGCAATGCGTCTAAACAACTTTAACAAAGCCGGCGTGTAAACATATTTTATGACAAAAGATGGCACTGTCGTAATACTTGTCTTTACTTGACGTCTTATTTTTAAATAAAAAGTTTAATGAATATCTACAAAGAAGAAAGTCGAGCATTAATTTTAATTCATTTGTTGTAGAGTATTAATGTAGTCGACAGAAAATCTAAGACACACATCTAATGTTTTGTCTATTAAATAGCAAATGGTTTTTTCTGTATATCAATCCATTCGGAATGAGGTGCGTGATCGCGACATTTCGTAGAAACCCACCATGCCAATTAAAAATAAATTGAAACTATGGTCCTATTACGTCCTCATACATGCAGATTCTATTGCACTTCACTGAATACAAACATACAAAGTCCCGCAAAAATGAAAACTCATATACTAGTACATGTACAATCATTTGTATGTATCAAAATTGATTGCCATTCACATGTTATTGAAATAAATACGACTTGCCGCTGTCATGCGTTTGCTGATTGATATAGTAACAAATACAGATATTATTCAACCACAACTATATAAAATGATGTTGGTCCTTGCAAAGTGTCAGTCCTAAAGTATCAACAAAGATAAAGCAAGCATGTTGTCAAAATAAAACTGGTCATTCGAACGGATAGATATTACGGTCCTCTCGAAGTATTGATTAAATATTCATTTCTTAGAATCTGAGAATAAATCAATACACTTTAAAATAAATGAGCGTCACTTAAACAATGTTTACTCGTTAATTGACGAGCAATCAAAGCGATTGCTCAGAAATGCATATTAAGTAATTTGAATATTTATCAAGATAATTCTTTATTTGCATATAAGTTATTCAAGCTTTATTGACTAGCACATATGAGATTTAAAGCAGGCATTTCTGCAATGTTTGTAGTATGACATAATTATGTTGGAACCACAGTTAATTGTCCTAATGAATCAGGCGGTACAGTCTACCTCTGACAACAAGATTTACTATTTTTAGAAGTTGCCATTCATTGATACGTCAATGTGGACAATCTTTGTACCCATATACCATTTTTATTGTCGACTCAGAGTTAAAACAATCGTAAAATGTCACAGTTGTTTGTCCAAAACCAACATTTATAATATCAAATAACATCAACGGCCAATGAACGATAGCAAAATATGTGATATTACAATATCTGATAGTTAAACCATAAAACAAATACAACAACTGTTAATGTAGCAAGCATCCTCCAGTGGCGGTATCAAATATTTGTTTTATATGACAGTCGCTTAAATACTTCCACTGTTTATGTTGATCATGCCTTTTTATCCAATTAATCGTTTGAAATTTGACAATTTTGCTGGGGAAACCAAAGATAGCATACGTTACTATTCAATTTACAAGAAAGCTCAGCACTTATTGACTTGGAAACCAAACAAATTCGCTATGGCGTTTCCCACGTGGGGCACCTGATAGGTCGTGTTCTGTACTTGCCACTTAATCGTTTTATTACAGACATGAATTAATCATGCTCATTTACTATATTTATTTACTCTACTTTGACCAAACGATTAAAATCATCTTAAACTGTATTAATTTACTAGGAATATTATCAGTATAAAAAACGTAGCATCGTCAAAACGATCAGTGCGATAACGTGGCATCGTCAAACCGATCATTGCAATAACGTATGATAATTACAAGGATCCCTATCTATTGGCCATTTTCCTACGGAAACCCCACATTTTGTTAGTAATGTACATAGTTTGTTGATTTATGTTTCATACATGTCATTCTGCCATTTTCATGTTTTACATTTTATTCTTATCTTGGTTTTATATTAAATATGTCATTCATGTTGGTAACACAACATGGATGGCCACGTTAACTCATACATTGCATCTGTTTTGTTTTCTCCCCGGTCGGTCGTAAATACAAGTTATGCAAAGGCATAACGCACTTTTAGACTGGTAGGGGAGACAACTGCAGTTACCTTTATTATCTATTTTCGGAAAAAGGGGACGGTTTAGGGACTTTATCAGTCCCTTGAACTGGTCAGAACCAGTTTTGACCAGTTTCTGCCAGTCCTTTTTCGGAAACGACCCGCCATTAACGTGTTTTTGTTGAAACCGCAAAGTTTTATTTTAAATCTACGCTTTTTCCCCACACCCATCCCCTTTCTCCCCTCACAGATTTCAATACGTTTAACTGTTTACAACTTGATTGTGATTCTTTTATGTTATTTCAGTGTTTCCCTGGAATTTTTATCCAAGGAAGTTTAAGTTTTGTTAGGGGCCATTTTCCTACGGAAACCCCACAATCTTGTTAGAAATGTACATAGTTTGTTGATTTATGTTTCATAAATGTCATTCTGCCATTTTCATGTTTTACATTTTATTCTTATCTTGGTTTTATATTAAATAGGTCATTCATGTTGGTAACACAACATGGATGGCCACGTACGTTAACTCATACATTGCATCTGTTTTGTTTTCTCCCCGGTCGGTCGAAAATGTATTTGTGCAATATCACCCGTGCATAAAGTAGCATTTTAGAAAACTATTACTTTGAAGAGATAATTTACATGCACAACTTGCAGATTTTAAGAAACTGGAAATTAATATATTAATTTTGACTCGATCTTCGAGAACGACTGTTTAGAAGATTTTTTCGGCCCCAAAACAATTCATGAACTGTTATATTTTTTCTGTTGTTCCTTTTTGTGTTTGCTATTGTTGTCGTTGATATTGTTGCTGTAGTTGCTGCTTCTGCTGATGCGGTTGTTGTTGATTTGGCTGTTTTTGCTGATGGTGATGTTGGTAGTTTTGTTGTTGCTGCTGAATCGTACATTCAACTACAATCATGATATCATCAGCAGTTGTAAACTATAAAACTGATGTATTCACGCTTTATTTATGACAGTAATATATGTATGCCTTGGCACATATGTCATGTTGTAATCCTATAGATGTGACGTATTGTCGGTACGATAGCTGTATTTCATCTTGTTTTCCAATTAGAAGTACAAACTGATTGAAAGACAAAATTCCGTCCATTTGAATATTCATACATGTTTTATAAGAATCCTTCTGTATAGAAATATTTAATCAAACATAGGTACTAGAGAATTCTGTCTGACAGAAACTATTTCTTATCACATCAACCGTTTCTTCTATAAGTCATTTACTGAGCGTTACTTAGAGTGAATAAATGGTCCACAGCAAATAAATGTATACGTATTTATATTTAAGGGTGAAATACGAGTTTGTGAAATACGTCAATTTCACAATTTAAAATTTAGATTTCTCATTTAGAAGAGCAATTGTCTTTTTTAACAAAACCTAGTGGTGTTTTGTTCTCTCTTGACTCTTGACAAGGAAAATATCTTTAACTAGTGGGAAGTGGGAAACCCCGTCAAGGTGTGTACACAGTTAGTTTTGGTGTATAAGTCGAGGATGTACATCATGCCCATACATTTCCCTCATACCACTTGGTAACATTGAAGGTGTACATCTCGAGAAAATATATGGTAACTTTAGGCGTACTACACGTAGCTGCACACTGCATCTTGACTTATAGGTCAGGATGTATACATTAAAACGTACTATGTGTACGCACCTTTATCAGCCAAATATTTATATATCATGGTGAATAAAGGCCAATCTCATTAATTAGCACCCTTGTTGTCAATGCAAAGCAGTATTTTCTTGGTTTTGAATTGTTCACAGTTGGTTCACAAAATGTGTTTTCTGAATGCTTCCAAGACAACTAATAAAAATATATTCGCGTTTTTCGCTGCAAGCTGTTAGGAAGGAATGGTTTTGGGGTTACAAGATTATGGTGGTTACCAGTCTACTCAATGACAACAGCTATGAAAATGGCTTCACGTTACCAATATGAATGATTCCACGAGACGGACCTGGTGCATTGTGATCCGTAAAAGATATATGTACATATATTCATGTATTACTGTAAGATGTTAATATTCACAACTAGACAAGATTGCAAAATTAAACGCCACACAAATCGTTTCCCTCAAAATAGGTCAAAGAAGTATTTTGTCACAATCAAATTAACATTGCACCTAAATGCGCGAATGCATGTATAAATGTTTCACGTGAAATACATATAATGGTAATTTCGTTAATTAAGCGTATGGATTATATACCACCGAGGAGTTTACCTAAAAAATACTTCGCAAGATATTTTTCTGTCAATATTCTAGATTCCATAATTTTATAAACAACCAACTTAGTATTTTACCGAGATCACGAGACATATACCCGCGAAACATAATGATTTTACATCATATCAAACAACTCCAAAATTGACTAAATATATTGTCCCGACATGCACTTTACGAATCGTGATCGTACAATTTCAACAAGCGGCATGTTTTATACAAAGTTATATAGAGTTACGCCAAAGACATATTTTATATTTAACTTGATATTGTTTGTTATAGGCCGTGTTTTATTGTCATGTTATGACGACTAGGTTGCCTTCAAACAGACAAATATTGCCCCCTTACAATATAGATGTTTTATTTATGCCTCATAGATATAAAACGTTTAAATCAATATGGAGAACATGAATATTCATGAGCATTACCATAACGCGGAGGGTATTTTGTGTAGCCAAATTATGCAGCATTTTATTTGATAACGAACGAGTTAGTTTGTTTCTCTTGTTTATGCCCTGGCATGTTAAGTCAACTCAATTGCTTAACTTTGATATAATTGTAACAATCATGGTTTTGCTAGATTTTACGGTGCACAATGTCTGTGCAAGCTTTATGTGCTTTAGACCTAGGTTAACATTTTGTGGCAACATGCTATTAATACATCTTAGCTCGGGTCTTAGCTGTGTTTTATTTATGCAATTTGGATCACTCTTTTGTTTTGTTATTTCTTTGTGATCCAGCGTTTTTACTACACGGACATAATATTTAAATCATTTCAGTGGGTAATTTCTTTGGACAAAATACAGTCAAAAAGTTTCGAGAGACACGTGACAAGTTTCTTTAAAATGATGAAAATCTCTTTACTCTAAATTTTGTCATAAAAATGGCTTTCCTGGAGATTAGCTCAAATTCAAATTCAAATACACAAATATAGTTCCTGTGTCCGCCCATTCTGTCTGAACGGGTTTAAGAAACGGTATTAATTCAAATGTAAAAACAACTTTTGAAGCTGATAATACATACAGGAATGGTAGCATAATTATAGTCTCACAAACCCGGATAAAACTACAAAATACATGTCAACTATTTTGTTTTCGTTGTATTGTATGTCCACAAAATTCAAAAGTTCTCATTGTGTCGTCATTCCCAGTAGAATCGTGTACAAAACCACAAATTTCTAAACTAATGTACAATCTAAAATTTCAGTGAAATTGCTTGAATCTCGTGCTTGGAGCACATCAAACATTTGTCTGCGTTTACAAGAGGATTGAAAGAATGAGGTTGAAAATCGAAATTTCCGACTAAATTTAATAAGTGTTTTTGATATTTCAAATATTCAAGCCTGAGATTGGCAGATGAGATGGAAATAGTTTCCCCCAATTTTCTTTCTTCTTTTACGCTATTTTACATCGCTTCTCCAGCGAGGTAATTTTAATCAATTTATTAATTTTTTTCCATTTCAAAATTAAGCGCTCCTTTTGAACAGTGTCGTCTGTTAGGTCAACATGTCGCGTGATATCACGAGCCGTATGTAGGCAGCTTACAAAATGTCCCATAAAAGTCTTTAATAAGCTTCTTTTCAGCTATTATTTAGTGTAGTGCCTCAAAATGCCAATCAGTAAGAAGCGTTAAGTTGATAAATACTTGACAAATACTCTTTTGATAGGAACAAATTCTGATAGGATGCTACAGTGTGTGTGATTATAAATAAAAATAAAATATATTGTTGGTGGAAAAGCGAAGTTTTAAAATTAAACTACAACAACAACAATACACGTTGAGATGTTTCTGATTTCTTTGCTCGACTGGAAAGTTTGGGTGCTGCCTTCCTTGTCCGATGTCATCATACCTTTTTTAAAAAAATAGCTTAATTGACTGAAAAGAAGTCTGACTCTATAAATACCAGCAACGAAGCTCACTACGATGAGGCAATGGAATATTTGGACCATGGTTTCAGAATGAACAAAACTCTACACATATTGTGAAATACAACAGACATTTTTGGAACAACTTTTACAACTTAAGTGCAAATTATAACACCTACAAAGCTAGTTACGATTTTGTTAAGTAGTTCTAGTTTCTTTTTATAAATATATAACAAAACCGTTCTAATGTATTTCTTAATATTTATAATTTTGATAACCAAACATTTTTTGTTTGTTTGTTGAGTTGTTCTAATTTTATTTGTTGAAATAATGTGTTCGTCTTAATGCCCCAGTCAATTGCATACACCCCCTACCCCGGGGATCCATGGGAATAGTCGGGGAGAAGTCCGTATTCTTACCTTCTAGCTTCCCCGCAGGTCAGGGGAAATGTTGGGAAATTTTCCTCCGAACCAATAGCCCGGGGACAATATTAAGTTGTCAGGGGTCGGGAAAATACCGGAGATTTTACCATCAACTGTCCCCCACAGATCGTGGAAGGGCGGGGGGTTTGCCAACCCAGACTCAAAATACCGGTCCATCCCCGTTGGTGGATGTTCCGAGGATGCAACTGACTGGTGCATAACAGCTATTGTTGGAAAACATTTCCTTAGTTCTATTGCACACGCTTACAACACCAGCTTTATGTTCCTGAGTTACAATGCCTTACTTTTGATCCAAATATCAAATACCGCCTCATGAGGACGGAGTTGAACATTTATATTTTGAGAAAAAAAGTTGAATGTAATTATAATAGACAGATATTGCAGAAAACGTCAAGCTATAAATTCCCATAAAGCACGATTATCATTCAGTTTCGCGCTAACACACGACCAACACCTCCGTTTGTGGCATGATATCTCGAAATACAAGGGGAATTAGAATTTCATAAAATCATAACCTTAATTATGTTCCTAATTAGTTCATCATTCTTGGTCACATTTTGTCTCTGTTGTCGAGTGGTACATATTAACGCATCGTTGTGGATCAATGTGGTTACAATACTTATCAAGATGCAACAATCCAATAGGTCGTTGAATGACCATCGGGCATTGAGCGTTGGTCTATTTGGGCCGGGACCCAGACCAACATCGGGCGGAGGTCCGAGTGTATGACCCTTTTGCAATGCCGATCGCTACTTAGAACATTGGATATACAGACAGTGTACGGCGTCCGGTGCAATTTATAAGGATAATAAGCCCCTAAAAAAATCCATATGAATTTTCAAACGAATAAGTAAAGATATGTATGTCATATTATTCTCAAGACAAAATGAAAATAGTCATTTAAATGTACTAAAGACTGCAATTGCAGTCATTGCGAGTTCTCTTCGAATGTTTTCAACCACAAAAACTCCTAAACTTGATCACTTGCCTCGTTTGCGAACCAATTATATGATTATTGAGGAGTTGAAACGCTTTGATGTCAAATTTTCACAACGCGTGTGCATTTAAGCATTAATTTCGCTGTGAGCATGGACGAAATGTTTACATGAGTGTTGGACTCAGAAAAATAGTTTTAAGTCAGTTTTTCAGGAGACATTACACCAAAGCATACGAATTGTTTATTTATGCTCGATCTTTTTTTGTTTTCTTTCAAACCATTTCGTCAAATTTCATCATCGATTGGGATCACAACCAACATCATACGAAACCAATAACATCATCCCTTTGATCATTTCTCGTGAAAGTATCTGATAACGAATGACAAATAATAAACTCACCCTTTGGGTCCTCTTTAAATCTGGTTCTCGTACTGAGAGTGTTATATAGTACGGAGGTAATAACGTGATCCTAACCTTGATGTTTGAAAATATTACAATGTTACTGTGTTGAACATCGAGCATCCAACGCCTTCGTGATACTTCCCGCCAATGAAAATATATGTAGCGACGATATCAATACAGACAAGATACGAACCGTTTCATATTGCTAAAAGAAGTAAATAAAGAGCAAAAAAGTGACAAGGCATTGGCAAATTTCTTCTCAACTTCAATTAGGTTTAATATTCAAGTTTTACGGCATGGTGATTTTAATGTTGTAAACCACAATGATAATGCATTAATATACATGTAGTGCCAATACCAGAGCAAGTTTCCGATGTTCTCCGAAAATGGAGAAAATAAAGTTAATATATGTTTGCAATTATTGTTCGGGCCTCAAGGCAAGACCGTCCATACCAAAATATCTGTATTCCTATAACAAATTTAATAGGCAATACTGTCCATGAATACGTACAGATAATGAATATGAATGTAACTTATCAACATTGTATGAACAATAATAAGCTCAACAACATGTTACTCAATCCAACATTATATTTCTTGACATCTTAGTATCTTAGTGGGGGTTAAAGAAGTGATACCGAATTTTAGGTGCCAAATAGCAAACAATAATTCGAATAAAATGCGGCATTATTTGATATGTGGTACCAATGAGATCAGACTCGGCTTCAGATTGGAACATACGTAGTGTCTCTCCAATCGAGAGTTAAAGGTTTCAGATTGACCCTATGATTTTATATTATTTTCAGAGTTAGCTCAATTTGAACATGATTGATTCCTTTACATTGCAATGATATATTATCGTTACTTCACCAGGAAAAGTTCCACTGTTTTCTTTAAGGTAATCTATCAAATTGTAAAAGCCCCACTAAAACACGTTTTTACTTTTTGAAACATTTGAAACAAGTTGAAGCGTGATGACATGTCATATGATTATAGAAGAGACGGACTGTTAGACAAAAAGGTTAACTTTGCAATCAAGTTGCAAGCTTATAACCGGGCATAGATGTGTAGCATCTTTATCATTTACGGTCGGGTGGGGACGAATGGAGCGCACTTTAGGGGTCTTATACTCACAACAGTTGTCATTATTATTACGTATAATTATGTACCAGAAATCGTTCTGTTTACATGTAAATGCAACGTTTGAAGTTATTTGAACAAGCGATCAACATTTTAGAGCATTTTCCTGGAACTTTTGAAACGCCCCTCGTATACTACCTATACATTCATATCTTAGCTTCTATTATAACAATATAATTTAAAATTACATCTTTTGCTCTAAGTATTCAAGTATGCACGCAATAAGAGAGAGAGAGAGAGAGAGAGAGAGATGTTACACATCTTACTGAATTACGTTTACTTCACTTCAGTGTACATGTGTAGTTATCAGTAATTAACATTTCGCCCCCTTTATGATTTGTTAAGTCAAATTGTCATGCAGTTTGCTATCCATTGCCTGTAATCAGAATACAGGAATGCTTAAAGTTATTTGGAGAAAAGGCTTGTACGTTATGTGTCTTTCTTTTGCTTTTGTGACTATATGCGCTGCCAACGCTTATGCATGGCTTTGTTTAATCTAGTATGCACTATATTTATTTATTTTTTCTGG
This sequence comes from Spisula subtruncata, assembly GCA_963678985.1. Lineage (NCBI taxonomy): Eukaryota > Metazoa > Mollusca > Bivalvia > Venerida > Mactridae > Spisula > Spisula subtruncata. The sequence goes on from OY787663.1 coordinate 24,363,960, forward strand.
AAGTCGAAATCCTGGTAGTGCAGCGTTCTTTATTAACGTATATTTTGTGGTCAATGTTTCTTAGATGCAGTTTAAATGCTTCCGTAGAGATTTGAATAAATTGGAGCTTACTAGTATGGCAATCAATTGCTGAGAGAAAGCTGATTAGTTGCATGGATATTTTATTGAGGTATATGTTTTATTTGCATGTATGTGGTAGGACTTTCTTGGAACATTATGGTTATTTCCTGGAATATGGTAAATTGTGGAATATGCTTGATATTACGCAATATTACTTCAATTGTCAATAAACCTTTTGTTAATTAGGAAATTGCTGGGCTTCTACTTGAAATAGCTTCGTTAATTGGTACATTCCCTGTTCCATACTCTGTTTGTCACACAACCATTTTAGAAAATATAAAAATAAGTTAAAAGTTACCAATTTTCTAGGGCTCTTTTCAGCTGTTAGGCCGCTCAAGCACCCTTTGACATTTTAACTCCCCTGGTCATTGGGCTACATATGGAAACCTACACTCGTGTCTCCCTGGGGAGACTATTTCTCTCCTGTGGTGTAGCAGCCAACATCGATCTGCGGCGCCCAGGAATAGACACTGCCCTCACAGGTACCATTTTTCACCATGGTGAAGTGGAGCTGTGAGTCTTGCTCAGAGATTTTAACCAGTGGTCCAGAGGGGGATCGAACCCGGGACCTCTCGACCCCGAAGTGCGCGCCTTACCTCTAGGCCACCGCACCCCACGGGCGACCCACTATACAAGATGAAAAGGGCGATAATTGGAATTCTGCCATTGCGTCATCCAAGTAGTATCATTTAGACGTATTTAAGAGGTTAATTGGGCATACGAGTATCTGTCGCAAATAGAAGTCAGGGTTGTGTCGCCCTGCAGCAGGGCCTTTAGGTAACTTGGTCGGGTCTTGGCTGCGTTTCTTTCGGGCTTATGGAATCACCGCTATTCTATAATTTCTTTGTGAAATTGGGTCATCCAGCATTTTTCGGCGGGGACTTGGGCTTTTAATGGTTTCGTATGTGTGGTCATTACTCAGTGTAGTTGTGTTGTGATGTTTCTGGTTTCTGTGCTCGACTGGTTAGGTTAAGTACTGCCTACCCTGTCAGTCCGATTTCCTCATAGATTTTTAAGGCATTGTTATTTCATGCGAGTGTTATGTAATACTTCTGTAAATATCTCTGACTAGCATGTTTGACTGTTATATTTAAGTAGATATATGTTCAAAAACAACTTGATCCTTTCGGGATTAACAAAAAGCAGTGCGTTTTAATTCGACGTCATACAACGTTGCATCGTAAGAACCCTGTTGTTAAAACATCTAAATCAAATAAATGCTTATGAAATCAAACATCTGTGCAAACGTATTTGATTTGGTAACAAATGTAGTTTATATCTTAAACAACTTATATGAATTATAATAAAACATTTAACTCGCATTTACACATTTGATATTGAGAAAGGCAGGGCACACTATTTATGGTGGTTTAAATAAAGATTGTAACACTAAGAAAAACTCTCGTAGTTTCTTTTCCTTACGACTTCTGATAACGGACAATCACCGTCTCAAATTACTCTTATACATGTTTATAAAACCCATTAAGCTTGGGACAACAGAAAACCTATAAATTTTGGTGGATTACCAAGACATTTTGGAATCATTCAATATTATTTTTTTGAGATAATTCAATTTGAAGTTGTGTGCAATATTGAAATAACGAGGTTTAGACTGTCAAATGTTATTCGACCGTCGCGTGTCACTCAAATTTGCGTATATGAATTTCATTCAAATTAACTGTTCTTAACCTACGCAGTATTTTGTATGTTATTAGCTTTTACATTTACGAGGGTCATTCAATATATAAGTGTTCGAGGGCATTTCTATTTTAGCTATACTTTCTTGTAAAGTGTGTTGTCTCGGGCAGTATTTTCAAACTTTTTCCCGAAAGGACCTAGTTTTATGTGATATTATGTGTATTTTTCTGTTCCAGGGGGGGGGGTAGTAGAAGCCCGATAATCTTGATTTAACCGTTTATTATCCATTATAATAAATTATTATCATTTTTGATACATACAATAATTAAAGTATAAAACTTATTAGATATTACTCAAAGACCGTGGGTTCCGATTTTGTAGAGGTCCAAAACTTTATCGCTGGTCATGGTTTACCAGTTCACCTTTGACAAACCACAAATAATATTCAACGCGTCTTGTTCTCTGAGTATGGTGGGTACATGTACATATTTCTGCTTCTATGAAATCAGCTGGTATTCACTACGTCCCTGAAGTTATATCAATTGTAGTGATAGTTTCGACACCTGATATTGGTCCTGGTTACTTGCATTTTACTATTGTTTTTATAATATCATTTTTGTTCCAGCTTGTGTTGGATATTGTAGCGTATGGATTTAGTCTGTGCCCTTTTCTTTCATGCGTCTTTTTGGCTTGGCTGTTTCCGTTCGATTTTCCTCTGCGTGTTTCTGCAGTTCAAAAAGACAACAGATGTAGTAGAACAACACGTTCAACAATCAACCAAAAAAATGTGAAACTATAAATCAATGTTTATTTTGGTGAATATATCATAATGAACTCTCTATAAGTAATCGACAAACAATTGTAATGTACTATAGTGACCGATTCGAAAGAATTAATTAAATAAAGTTATATATTAATATCAATATTACTATGTACCAATGTAATATAAAACAAATCAAACCACTTAAATGAACAACAATATATGTTTACCACAAATAAGTGTACCTTTCTCGAGCAGTTAATATTAACAAACAATGCATTACTATAACAAATATTACAAGTCCCGAATAGAATAAAAATTTCTTTTATGATTAAATAAACTGTTTGTACTACTAATAACTAAGTACATTATAACTTCAAAAAACGAGTTTCCGAAGTAGTTTTGATTTCTGCGTTTTTTATGCATATTGAAATAAACTTTTTTGTTCTAGGATTCACAACAAGAAATAAATTTTTAACTCAACTTATAATTCACAATATATTCCATTTATATTTGTACTGTAAATATACTAATGAATATTGATTTGAGTCTCTGTCTCGGAGATGCTCTTTTCATTATGGACTAAAGAATGAAGAAAAAGTGTTAGTAGAATTGGAGGCGAGTATAAAGGAAGTTGATGGAGAACATTTCTCATTCTCCCGACAAGTAATTAACATAGGATGTTCCGCTTATTATTTCTAGCGATGACTGTTAGGGATTCCACACATTTGTGAACCCAACGTTCAATAATCATTATGTACTAAGTCAATAAGCATGGGGCTGCGGCTATTGGTGTTCGGATGTTAGATCTACTAAAGTGATGAAAAATAGTGCAGCTTCTACGATATCGCGCTAGTCATAAGTTATGGCTGGCCATATTTTCTCTTGTCTCGTCTTGGACTGGTCATCGATCAAGCGGTCAGTACTGATGCAAATATCAACTAAGTGCAAGATGCCTTGTATGTTTTGACCGGTGCAGTAACATGCGTAGACCATTATTGTATCGTAGAGTGACCACTGTAATTACAAATATATATAAAAAATGAAATGAATAAATAAACGTTTGTGACGTCGGATGGCTATAATCTGAGAGAATATGCAGACATTTAGCCAAAAAGACACTTCCATCTACAAAGTGGTGGACCGAATAGATACAATGTTATACATTTGTCTTATGATTTAGTGATTTGAAATGATATACTACATGTCTATATTCCGTATAGCACGGATTTACACTGCTTTGTTAAATCAAATTGCAGGCAGGATAGTAAAACAAATAAAATGCCTCCTACGGTATTATTTCTAAAGTAATGGGTGTAGTCATAAAGTGTTTCTAGAACTTAATCGATGGAATATGAGCCGAATTTATATGATGTTATATATAAATGCAGTTGTAGATCTTAGAAGTCAATGGAATACTTATTAAACTGAAGAAACATATTTTGATGGTCATAAGTATTTATATAACCAAGTCGCATTGTCTCTACACCGTGTCAACCAACTGTTACATGGAATTAACAATGCTGAGCATCTGGGCAATAAGATTAACCAGTACCCTTTTTTAACGCCTTTGTAATGTCGCGGACATCAAAACAAATTCCAGACATGCCTTATGTAAAAGCAGTATCTCCTCAAACATTGTTTTAACCGCTAAACAACATCACAAACATAATAATGATAATGCGAGGATCCAAATAGGTTGGCGTTCTCAAATTAATCTGCCACACTAGGTCACAGCGTATTGAGCATTTATTATGATTTGCATTTGTCATTTTTTCGATCCACATAATAATTACACGTATTACTGCAATACAGTCTAATATTCGCTGTGGATTATTTCACTATTGTCGCGGATGACCTAACACCTGACTGGCTGCAGATTTCGAAAGTTAATCTCATAAAAAATACTTTCCTGAAATACACGTCATACGATATTCTCTTTAAAATAATTTCAATCGACAAATTTAAGAAATTATCAAATTAGTATTTTACCAAAAATTGCGATATATATTACCCTGTAATATTATATCAAGCATATCGACATTGTCAAAATCAACTTGTGCGAATCATGATCGTAAATTTCAAAGAGCATTACCACAACACGGACGGTCTGGTTCGCTAAATGCCTCGTTTTTGTGCAGTCAAATAATACAACATTTAATTTGATAAGATACGAGATATTCTGGCCGAGTTTTTCTTCTTGTTAGTGCCCGTATGTGTTAAATTAACTTAATACCGTTTTATATAATTGTAACAAAATGAAAATTTTTGTTAGATATTAAAATCGAACGACCTATGATTTCTGTGTTGAGTATGGGGACTGCTTTTTTGCTGGATTGCAAAATGTTTTAAGTACTTAGCAGAACTCGACGAAGCACACTAGCGCTTATAAAGTCACGTGTAATATCGACTACAGCTGTTGTTCCTCCCCATCTACTTATCACCTTTTACGATTCTGATTTGATTATTATGGGTGTTTCTATTCTGCTCCCCTTCTACTCCAAAACAGAGATTTTAAATAATATTTAGGGTTTATAAATTGTACCTAGTGGATAAAATGGGTCATACCAACGTATATTGAATACACCAGTTTGACACACGGTATCCATAGGGAGATATGTTAGCAGTACCTTGCTTCTATGCGCTAGTGACTCCATAGCCACAGTGTATGTCGCTCCACCCATGTTTAAACAAAGAATTTGATCAAACGCTTATCTTATCTTTCAGATATAAACGGTAAAATCCTATCGGCGACAAGCGTTAAATTTACATGTATTCTACTCATGTATAGCTAGTCTTTTCTACGAATAGTCATAGAAAACACGCGTATTGTGACAACATAGTGCTGTCACTTATTGATTAGTTCTTAAAGTGATATCCAAATTACGAAGAATTAAACTTAAAAAGGTAGGAAACACTGATTATTGTTTGTTGGACTTAATCCTAAGTGGTTGGAAACAAATGCATTCCTGGTTTTGGTTACGATATCTGCCTGTGTGACTTACACTACTGGAAAATCTACGTAACACCACACATAGTTCCACACATGTTAAGCTTGGTTTCATAATCCAATATTATCACAAGCACCATCTAATAGATTTTTATTTCTGATTTTTATCTCGAAAAAGGGACAATCAGATCAGATTCATCTTCACTATATAACTGAAACAATGAAATATGATAACAAAATAATACAAACTCATTTGATCAAGATATCATAGCCACTGTCGTTGATAGAGATATCGGTACATGTGGAGAATAAATCATAAATAATGCGATTTTAATGGAGTTATTGAAGGGACAATATTGAACAAATCCGCATGATACTGTTCATTATCTTCAGTATTATATTACAATCGATTCCACCTTATTACAAACAAATGTATGCCCCTCATCTGAAACAGCACAATCAGGCAAGATCGACCAGTCATTCAACAGGAGTAAACAAATCGGCATCATCTACCACACAGAATAATTATCACATGTTTAGTGTTACCGTAATGATACCATACATGTAACTCATGTATATATTACTTGTGCATACTGAACAGTTTACCAAAATTATTCAATGCTTAGACACCAGTGATGCAATGTAGCTCGGAGGAAGTAACACCACGTAATTATGACCATTGTCTCTCTGGTGTCCCCGCCTGTTGTCGCTGTACTCTCCCCTTGTCGTTTTGTGCTTGCCTTGCCTTGTTACTGTGCTCTCCCCTCCCTATCTGATATATTCATCTCCATCCCACATCGCGCTTTCTCGTGAGTTTGAGTGGCACCTAGTATATTTTGAACTTTTGTGAACAGTAAATGGATAATATCATACAAAGAGCTTCTTTATATATGATCAATTGTAAATGGTTGATTGTTTGTTTTAACTGACCGTAATTTATAAGTTAACAAAGAAGATGTACGATGTACAAATCTTAAACTGTATTTGTATCTGATATATTTTGTCCTGATAAGTTATAAAATATATACATTAATCTAAAAAGGTTTGTTTGGTCTGATTATTTAGATATGTGTTTGATGTTTACATCCAACATTAAAGCATAACTATCGATGCCAACAAAAGGCGTCCAAATCATAAACCATTTTATAAGAAACACAATTGTTAGTGCCATATATACATGGTTGAAGTGTTATATACGGCATCAAAAGATAGAATTAAGTTAACCAGTTTTACCAGACTCGTATACCGACATTTTCTCCATATTTGGTACTCAACAAACAGCTTTACTGATGCACAGAATCTTATAATCTGATCGTCTAAAAGACATTTCTATTCCCAGTTCATTTTCTCCAGCACTAATACCATCTAGAGTTGCTTGTTAGCGGGCACAACTCTGGGAACCTAAGTTGATCGGGGCAATGATAAACAAATATAATTGACAGATACAATAAATATGGCGAACCTTAAATGTTCTCCATTTTACATCAGAATCAAAAGTGGCAGCGTACACCGTCGGTTAGTCTTTTGAACGCTTTTGGTGATATGTTAGAGGAAATTGATCAGATTGTTTTATAGATCACAGACATGTTTGGTTGTATAAAGGTACGTTTAAACTCACACTCCATAACAAATCCACGGTCGTCAGATGGAACTTAACTGGAACGTTTTCTGTTTGGCGAATAGGTGCTGAATGCACAAAAAATGTTTCTAATCTTTGGTCGGTTTACGTTATATCTTTTCTATTCTGTCAATGTATGTCAACAAAACAACAAAATTACCACCAACGGAGGCAGGTTTCGGTGCGAACAGTTCTGTCATAAACTTACCGATTGCCATAAACAGTGTTGTGTTACACTCTGTCAGGACGAGCTGTCATAGTGACAATGTTACACAATAAAAATAATTTCATTTTATTACCGACCCTTGACTGTCACTGCCATCAATCTAACATATCTATATCTACATGAATAATAGATACAGGAAATAAAAAACGATATATCATCGAGTGATATTGTATAAATAAAATAGTTTTTGTGTAACGTTAATTTGCTATGAAGGTATGTAGTGCTTCGTGGAGCGTCATATCTGTATTGTAAAATCTTTCATTCGGGTGGTATTTCATCATTTGTGAGTTAAATGTGTCAGTTTTAAAACTTCGAAAGTACGAATTTCAATGTGATTAGAATTGTTGTCCTTTTAATCAACAATGTATAACATTTTTAAAATATATACTGCAAATAGTATTTGTTCGAGGTGGTCAAATGTTCGTTGATTTGTGGTTTAACTCAACCATTTAATCCCTACAAATCTTAGGTTTCCTACAGAACAATGACTTTCCCATTGCTGCATTGAACAAAGAAAATAAACTCTATGTTTATATAACATACATAGAGATAAGAAGTTGTCTCATATAAACACGCTGCTTTGTATTCTTTTGTAAAAATAATTTTCTTACATGTTATATCAGGTTGAGTATTTTTGTTGGTATTAGCACCAAGATTCTGACATACAGGGTGTCCCAAAAAAACGGGGACCTAGGAAAAACAATTGTAACTTTTTTCTCAATTATAGATATCACACTATTTATATGTCAAAACAATAAGGGAAGAGCACTGTTCAGAATACTAGTATCACTGTTGTGATAATATAGTTCAATACCCGGAGTTACCTCCCATGTTTACAATCGCATGTTTCAGTAAAATACCATAAACTGAAGCAGTGATTTCAGAATTCAATGAGATATATTTCCATGTTGACCTCAAACATCTTCTTATGTGCCCCAAATTATTGTTTATGGTTCGTGATACATTAGTGCATTGTGTACAGCAAAGAACTTCACTATTGGGATCAAGTTTGAGTAATTTTAAGATCATATGGCTTGTGATATGAGGTAAGATGTCAGTACTATTTCGCAAACATATCCTGATTTTGCTGCTGATTTATTGCAAGAAGAGTTTTCTGCTAGCATATGGTACAATTTTATAATTTCTGACATACACAATTTCTCCAAAATATATCTATGAACTGTTTGGTTGGATAAAACTTTATACTTTTTGCTCCTTTCTACAGTCCAAGCTTTTTTGGTAATAGTCCTTGAAAATATTTACGTTTTTAATCATTGAATGATTGTTGATGCTATTTGGAAGGTTTTCCACTTCCCCTTGGTCAGTAAACGTGCCACGTTTTCCTCTGTTTTGCTCTTTCTTGTCATATTTGTTTTACTTTTACAAAATTTTGATCACCCCTTTCATATTAAATGTTGTTTTCTTAAACTAAATGCCCTGACACAAATGCCCTTGTCTTATAATGCCCCTTTTCATGTGATTAAGCAAAAATAACGTGAAATGTTGCCATAGTGAAAATGATGACGTCACTTCCTGCATTGAAGCACCATATTTAAATAAGTGCTCTTTTTAGAAGAAGGGGTCCCTTACATACACTTTCACAAAATATCAGCTTAATTCGTCAAAATATAAATGAGTAATAAGGGTTTTAGGTAGGTCCCCGTTTTTTTGGGACACCCTGTAGTTGTGATTTATGCGGACATATTACACGCTCCGATCAACTAACCTGATAGTGTTTCAGCATATATGATCTATTACGATGAGAAATATTGACTTTGACAGTTGTGTCACTTTACATTTGTTTTATTTGATATGAGTTTGTAAGGTCCTTGTGTCGTCCCATACCTTTCGGTAATCTGGATTTTTATAGGACCCCTGCATGTACCCCTTCATGCCGAGAGAGTTTAAAGTGTTTGCAATAGGGTAAATTTATCTTGCAGATAATTTATTTGCAAGCATTAGCCGACTGTTTATTTTTGTGTTATTTAAGGTAGATACAAAAATCGACCAATGAGATCTAGAGCATTCGTATCTTCTCCTACTTTTCCCTTTTCCTATATTGAAATGAGTTGAGCCCCTGTGGTCTTAGAAGTAGCTATTTTGAACTGATTGACAATCAAGACCATCAGGAGACAGATAAATTTAGCGGCACTGTAATAACAAAGTGTGCTGGAAGCGGACGAAAATATTTAGTTTTAAATGCAGTCTGGTTGGTATAAGGTGTTCGGACTAGGACAAGTGCAAGATACACGGACAGGAAAAACCATCTACAAAGAGACAGATCGAGCATGGCCAGAAACCAGTCAACAGTATGGATATGAACATCCCACCAACGGCAACCCAGAGGCAACCGCCGACTAAGACTCGGACCGGAGCTCACCGCCTAGACTCATGAACGGGTGCAGCGCTCAACGTTGGGCTGGACACGGACTGGTGCTCACCGGTACGTTTCTCAGGGTGCATTGAAACTTGTTCGGACTGGTGCTATTGGAGAAACTAGACAGCTGAGGTTCTTCCACCGCCAGGGTCTTCCACTATCCGCTGTAGGCTGCTTGTAGATCACCTAACCCCCTTCCTCAAAACCCAGTTGAGCTGGGGAGATCGGAATGCTTGTGGGAATGTCTTGTTGATGGCTGAACCTTGTGAAGATCTGGAAGACCGTAGATCTTGAAGGTCTTGAAGATGTTGATTGATGTTCACCTTTTCACACCGGCGTTTTACTCGAGTTTCCTTGCTTCAGTTTCTCTTTCACGGACCGAGACGTGCGTCTCTTACTTAATTGTCCTGACTTAATTCCTACTCGAGCTAAGTCATGCGTCTTTAAATTACTCGTTAAATTAGACTTCTGTCTTGTTCGGGCTAGACAGGCGTCTTTTAACTTAATTCAGTAAGTGAGTAATTAAGTAAACTTGTTCTCAAACTCGGACTTGGCCGTGCGTCCCTTCACCTTATACATATATTTGAAAAAAAACGTGTGTGATTTTGTTCTTGTACTTACAAAAATACTTAAACTCAATATATTTAATAGTATTCCTAACACTAGTAGTGGAACAATTTTAATTCCTATCAAAAATAGTTATATTCATAATAATAAGGATGCCGCTTGGCATAAAAAAAACACTTAAATTTTCATATTTTGGTATTATATTTAGTATAGCTAAGTTTAATTACGTACTTTAGTTTTTTAATTTAAATTTTAAGTTAACTACTGGGGTGGTCTCATGTGCGGTTGTTATTACAGGTGTTGGAGAGACGGTGCCTAGCTTATCCACCATGGATATACCAGACGGCTCAGTCTTAATTGGTTGTATCGGGGGACATTACCCTTATTGGCAGTTTTAATTGACATGTTTTATTGGCATGTGACTGTTTTTTGTCGGGTAATAGTTTTTCAATATATCATTTGGGTATATAAATTGTATGATAACTTTTTTAATTTCTTATATAGGTAAGGTGGTTTTTAGGAATGTTTCAAATTATATGAGTTTTTTTTACTTTTAGATGGTTTGTTGTAACTAGTTGTATGTCTGATACCTCTTACCATTGTTTACTGGTCCCTGACTCTGTGTTCATAAATAAATGGTTTTTAAGATTGGGATCGAACTGAAATTAATAGTTGCTTGATTGTTTTGATTGAAATCCTACAGTTTTTTAACATACAATGTAAATGTGTATATAGTAAGAGCATTTAATTTAAAGCGCAAGTGTAAGATTTCCGTAAGTGCTGAAATGAATAACCAACCAATACTTCTTGTTACTCATTTTGACAAAAACTATAGAACAAAGCAATAAACCAAGATACAAAAATGATGTTGGAATGTGGTGTTAGTTTTTTACATCTTAAATTAGGACTGTTTACTTGCGTTTTTGACTCTTTCTTGTAGCTTTTTAATTCATTTTATTTTCGCGCTCAAATTTGTGTTGGCCATTGTAGTGTATGGATTTTGTCTGGGCCTTTTTCATTGTGTGTGTATATTTTGTGTCTTTATGGGTCCGTTGATTCTCGACGTCATTTTAACGTTAGTTTTATTTGAGTCGCCTTCTCTGAGATGTACTTTTCACAATCGACCAAATAATGAGGAAGAATTGCTAGTAAAATGAGAGGTGAGTTCAGAAGAATTTAATGAAGAACGTTTCTCATTCTCCCGACAAGTAATTAACATAAGATGTTCTACTTATTATTTCTAGTGATGGCTGTTAGGGATTCCACACATTTGTGAACCCAACGTTCAACATTATGGACTAAATCAACAAGCCTTCGGGTGCGGCTAATGGCGCCCGAATGTTTGATATACTGTAGTGATGAAACATAGTGCAGCCTCAAAGATATCGCGCTAGTCATAAGTTATGTCAGGCCATATTTTCTCTTGTCTCGTCATGGAGTGGTCATCGATCAAACGGTGAGTATTGATGCAAATATCAACAAAGGGTAAGATGACCAATCGGAACGTTCGTACGTCATTCACATGTATCCTTCCCGAATAATATTTACGTTTAACTTACTAAGTATAGAAATATAGCTGAGGAGTTCCAATTGTAAGATGTCTTGTATGTTTTGACTGGTTCTATAACGTGTGCAGACCATTACTGTTTCGTATAGTGTACACTATAATTACAAACAAATACAAAAATAAATTTATGTCTGTTACCTCGGACGGCTATATTCGGATAAAATATGCAGACTGTTAGCCAAAAAGACACTTCTAGCTACAAAGTGGAAATGTAATATTTAATACATACAATGTTGTTCATTTGTCTTAACATTTCGTGTTTTGATATGATATACTGTATATTATTTATATTGCACATAACGCCGGAGTCGCTTTGCTTCGTCGAATGAAGTTGCAAGCAGGATATTATTAAAACAATTAAAATGACTCCTATTATTTTTAGTGTAATGTATGAAGTTGTAAAATGCTACTAGATACAAAATAGATGCAATATGAGTCGAATTTAAGAGTCGTTATATACACACTTTCTGTATCTTAGCCAATGGAATATGAATGTGCCGGTAGTCGATTATTTATGTAAATATGTCCACTGGTCCAAAGTATTTCTAGAACCAAGTAGGAATACCTCGACGTCGGGTCAACCAGAATTGTCTTTTACATTTATTCCTTCAGTATTGAAGGTATACCTCCATTTGTTAACAAAGTTAAGTGTCAAGTCATGGAGATGTACCGACATCATTGTAACAACTTTTGTTGGCCAGGGATCAAACTCAAGACTGATGAGTAAATATTACATTGTGATTTGTCTATGTGCACATATCCATGTATTAATCCAAGAATTGAATAAATCAGCAATTAGTATTATAGCAAAAATTGCGAAATATATTACCCGCGAAAACTAAGGAGTTTAGATAATATCATGCAACTCCTACATTTCCTTAATATCATATCGTTCCGTGAATCTTGATCGTAAATTTCAACAAGCTGCATATTATATAGAGTTACTTCAAAGTCATATGTCATATTCAACTTAATATTGTTTGTTATAGGTCGTGTTTTATTGTCATTTTATGACGACTATGTTGCCTTCAAACACACAGATATCCCCCCTTACTATATAGATGTTTTATTTAGGCCTCTATAGATATAAAACGTTTAAATCAATATGGAAAACATGAATATTCATGAGCATTAAAATAATGCGGAAGGTATTTTGTGCAGCCAAATTATGCAGCATTTTATTTGATAACATACGAGTGAGTTTGTATCTCTTGTTAATGCCCTGGCATGTTAATTTAACTTAATTGCTTAAGTTTGGTTTACGGTGCACTAATTCTGTGCATGCCTTATTTGCTTCAGACCTAGGTTAACATTTTGTGGCAAAATGCTATTTTAAAATACATCTTGGCTCGGGTCTTAGATGAGTTTTATTTATTCAATTTGGATCACTCTTTTGTTTTGTTATTTCTTTGAGATCCTGCATTTTTACTGCGGGGTAGTGTTATTTCAATAATTTCGATGGGTTATGTTTTTTGACAAAATACAGTCATAAATTTTCGAGAGACACACGTTACATGGTTTTCAACTGTTCATTTTTTCATAATTGAGTGATGCCATTTCGCTTCTATTCCCTTCCAAAACGACGATTTTAATATAATGTCGGATTTACAAATTGTACCAAGAGAGCAATATATCCGATATACGAAATAACTTCCCATGACTTGCACCAGTCTGACATGTAATATTCATGCGTTGTCAGTACCGTGCTTATATGCAATCGTGTCTACATAGCCACAGCGTACGACTCTCCTCATATTTTTATAAACAAAGTATTTGATCAAACGCTTCTCTTATCTTTCAGATATAATGGATAAGCTACTATCTACAACAATCATTGGATGTGTTTTACTCATATACCAAGTCCATGCAGTGAACAGTTATATGAAACGCGGCGTTCCGACCCACCTATTGATATAAGCAGATCATTTTGCTGTAACAAAAACATTTGGGCTTGGTCAGGTTCAACAGACATTTTATAGCCATTCCTTGTCAAGTTTTAGACAGTGTAAGGATTCGTTTAGGAGACAGTAGCGTATCATGATACACACACAAAGAGACGTATACACGTGAAAAACGTAAAACGGATACTAGTAATTGTTTGTTGTACTTATACCCTAGTATTTGGAAATAAAGAACTCCTGGTTTTTGTTAGGTCATCTACACGTTAGCGTGACAAATTCACGTAAACATACACAGAATTCCACACATGTTTGGCTATTTCATAATCCAATATTGTCACATTCTCTATGCAATCTATTAGATTTTTATTTCAGAATTTTATCTCGAAAAAAAACCCCAATCAGATCAGATTCATTTTAAATATTTAACTGAAACAATGAAATATGATAGCAAAATAATACAAAAATCGCTTGATAAAGATATCATAGTCACTGTCGTCGTTAGAGATATCGGTACATTTGGAGAATAAATCATAAATAATGCGGTTTTAATGGAGTTAACGAAGGGACAATATTGAACAAATCCGCATGATACTGTTCATTATATTATCATATTACAATCGTTTCCACTTAAATACAAACAAATTTAATCCTCTCATTTTAGGCTACACAATCAAGAAAGATCGATCAGTCATTCAACATGTTCAAACCAAAAGGACAAGTGTCCTTCGACGAATGATTATCTCATGTTCAGTGTTGCCGCAATGTTGCCATTTATCATGTATATATTACTAATACTTACTGAATAGTTCATCAAATATAGTCAATGCTTAGTTTGAGACACCAGTGATACAATGTAACTCGGGTGATGTAAAATCACGTTATTGTCACCATTGTCACTGTGGTATCCCCGCCAGTTGTCGCTGTACTCTCCCTTGTCTTCTGTGAATGTATTCCCTTCTCACTGTACACTCCCCATGTCATTGTGTATTTGCCTATCCTTGTCACTGTTCATTCCCCTCCATTCCCCTACGTTCCATATCGCGCTTTCCCCTGAGTTTGAGTGGCAACTAGTCTATTGTGAACTTTTGTGAACAGTAAATGTATCATACAAAGTCCTTCTTCATATATGATCAATTGTAAATGTTTGATGGTTTCTACTGGCCGTGGATGTAAATTTATATGTTTTTAAAGAAGATGCACGATGTACAAATCTTAAACTGTATTTGTATCTGATATATTTTGTTCTGTGCAGCTATATAATATATGAATTTACCAAGAAAGGTATGTCAGTATGATAACTGTAAACCTAGAAACTTTCGCGGCTAGAAATTTTCGCGTTTTGTCGATTGTCGGCATATTCGCGGCTACAAACTTTCGCGTTTTTAAGTCTTCCGCGAACTCCGCGAAAACTAAGTCGCATAGTGACAAAATTATTGATATTATAACCTGTCATATACATTGACCGGTTCGTGTATAATTGTTTCTTAATTATAGTTCTCACCTTTGTTTAAACTATTTTTGATGTAGATAGTTACCTATTGTATTGTTTACAAAAATTGCAAACAACGCTGGTAATGTTTTCACAGTTTTTTGACGCTATCAGTCATTTATGACATACATGTACCCGGTAATATACAACGCCTTTTTACACGCGTATTCATATATTTACTTTACATACTTACTTATATTGGGTGTATTGTTAAACACGTTTTCAAAAAGTGCTTTCATTATTGCACCGTGATCATATAAGGCTTTATTCAGAAAAAGTACATACGCTTAACATTCCATATTTTGACAAATTAGCACTTATAATACGGTCTTATAAACGTCGTACCAAAATTATGAATTTCCTTCAAAAACGAGAAATTTTCGCGTTTTTCTAGTCCTGGACAGGTTCGCGGCTATTTACTTTCGCGGATTTTTACAAACCGCGAACACCGCGAACTTAAATCGCGCGAAATAATTTCTAGGTTTAAAGTAGTTAGATATGTGTTTGTTGTTTACATCCAACATTAAAGCATTATTACAACACTTATCGATGCCAACAAAAGGCGTCCGAATCATAAAACATTTCTAAAGGAAACTCACCTTCTAGTACCTTATAGACTTGGTTAGAGTGTTATTTACGGTTTCAAAAGATAGAATCAGATTACGCAGTTTTACCAGACTGGTATACCGACATTTTCTCCATATTGGGTACTCAACAAACTGCTTTACTGATGCACAGAATCTTATAATCTGATCGTCTAAAAGACATTTCTATTACCAGTTCATTTTCTCTAGCATTGATACCATCTAGAGTTGCTTGTTAACGGGCACAACTCTGGGAACCTAGGCTGATCTGGACAATGATAAACAAATATAATTGACAGATACAATAAATATGGCGAACCTTAAATGTTCTCCGTTTTACGTAAGAATCAAAAGTGGCAGCGTACACCGTCGAGTAAGCTATTGAACACTTTTGGTGATATGTTAGAGGAAATTCATCAAACTGTTTTATAGATCACATACATGTTTGGTTACACTCCATAACAAATCCACGGTCGTCAGATGGAACTTAAATGGAACGTTTTCTGTCTTGTGAATAGGTGCTAAAAGGACAAAATAATGTTTCTAATCTTCGGTTCAGTTCTGTACCGATCTTCTCCGGTCGGTTTACGTTAGATCTTTTCTATTCTGTCAATGTATGTCAACAAAACAACAAAATTACCGCCAACGGAGGCAGGTTTTGGTGCGAACAGTTCTATCGTTAACTCACACAGTGATGTGTTACACTTTGTCAGGACGAGCTGTCATAGTGACAATGTTACACAATAAAAATAATTTCATTTCATTAACGACCCTTGACTGTTACCGACATCAATTTAACATCTCTATATCTACATGAATAATAGATACAGGAAATAAAATACGATACACTCAACCGCTTTAAAAACGCACCACATATGAAATATCGGTTTTAGTGATGAAAACGTCAATTTATGGTTTTTTATTTTCGGATTAATAATCTTCAGTCTATATTCAACGATGTGTGTGATTTTCATGCCGTTATTACGAGTTTGAAATGAATTATGATAAAGATAACACTGAGACCAATGATAGTGAAAGTCACAATTTCAAAAGCAAGTATAAGAGCCCGATACATTGATGCATGCACGTGGTATCTCCTCCTAAAGCATAACATTAATAACGTAATAGGATAGAATTATGTTCGATGTGATATTTCCCACCATTCAAGCAAAGCTTGACTTGAATTATAAATGTTATGTGGCTATGGCTGTCTGGCTAATACCATACGACTAAGTGCGGTTCAAATATGCGCATAATGTGAACCTAAGATGGATACAAGCCTTAATCAAACTTGAAGTCTTGGTTATGAGCACCAGACTGTCATGACGTATCCCTTGGTGCTTCTATGGTACCTCAAATCAACACTTTGAAGGAGCTTGAAGACAAAAAGTTGAGACTTCAGGCTCTAAACGGGAGAAAACTCATTAAAAATGTACTAAAATAATTTTCCCTTTTATTGACAATTATGAAAGAAATAATTATGAAAATGCAGTAATGTACTTTTGGCTTGTTGATTGACACCCAGCATTCTCTTGACACTGTGTGCAGCCATGCGGAACTAATTACAGTGACACAACCTGTGTCATGTTTTCTCCTAGCTCGGGCTCAATACCTTTAGCTGGTTTCATCCAGGTCAGTCTTTGACTGTGCCAAAACGCTAGGAATCGATGTTCTAAGCCCACATGTATTGTATGGTGGCAGCTCAACCGCCATTCTAAGGCACGAGGCTCTTTTCAGTTGGAAGCGAAGGCACAATCATCGAGATCAAATATTCGAGATATTCGCAGCATAAAAATACCATTAGCAAATATTGATTATGTTGTTTTTTCAATGTGTAAACCAACAGCGTACAGTTTAAAAGTAATATTGACCACACAGGTCGACGCGATCGACTGCTGCACGCGCAAAACATGAAAAATCAAAAAAGGTCTCTGGACGGGTAATTCTGAATGAAAAATAAATTGTTTTCTTTAATTAGGTCAAGCTTATGAACTGAACAAACCCTGTAAACTTTCAATTTTAGCAAAAAATGTATTTTGACAAAATTTGATTATTTTCAATAGTGGTGCGTTTTTAAAGCGGTTGAGTGTGTATCATCGAGTGATATTGTATAAATAAAATAGTTTTTGTGTAACGTTAATTTGATATGAAGGTATATAGTGCTTCATGAAGCGTCATATCTGTATCATAACATCTTTCATTCGGGTTGTATTTCAACATTTGTGAGTTAAATGTGTCAGTTTTAGAACTTCGAAAGTACGAATTTCAATCTGATTAGAATTGTTGTCCTTTTAATCAACAATGTATAACATTTTTTAAAATATATACTGCAAATAGTATTTGTTCGAGGTGGTCAAATGTTCGTTGATTTGTGGTTTAACTCAACCGTTTAATCCCTACAAATAATAGATTTCCTATATATACAGAATAATGACTTTCCAGTTGCAACATTGAACAAAGAAAATAAACTATGTTTATATAACACACCCGGTACATAGAGGTAAAAAGTTGTCTCATATAAACACGCTCCTTTGTATTCTTTTCTACGAATGATTTTCTTACATGTTATATCAGGTCGAGTATTTTTGTTGGTATTAGCACCAATATTCTGACATAGTTGTGATTTATGCGGACATAGTAAACGTTCCGATCTACCAACCTGAATAGTGTTTCAGCATTTATGATGTATTACGTTGAGAAAGATAGACTTCGACAGTTGTGTCAATTTGTATTAACTTTTTTAAATTTCTTATGTAGTTAAGGAGGTACGGTTTCAAGGAATGTTTCAAATTATATGAGTTTTACTTTTAGTAAGATTTCATGGTTTGTTGTAACTAGTTGTATGTCGGATACCTCTTACCACAGATGACTGGTCCCTGGCGATGTGTTATTAATAATTTTTGATTTCCAAGATGAGGGTCAAGTTGAAATGAAAAGTTATTTTATGGTTTTGATTGAAATCCTACAAAACCATACTTAAATGTATCCCTTGTTTGTTGTAATTAAAGTATGTAATTCTAAGCGCGAGCGTTAGAATTCCGTAAGTGCTGGAATGAATATAAAAGGTATGAGAAAATCCGACAGGGAAGGTAGCACTCAACCTAACCAGCTGAGCACAGAAATCATAAACACCAACCAATTCTTCTTGTCACTCAGTTTGACTAAAACTGTGTATGTTACTTCGAACGGCTATAATCGGATAACATATGCAGACTGTTAGCCAAAAAGACACTTCTAGCTACAAAGTGGAAATGTAATTAATATTTAATAGACATAATGTTATTCATTTGTCTAAGAATTTCGTGTTTTAATATGATATACTGTATATTTTTTATATTCCACATAACGCGGGAGTCACTTCGCTTCGTCGAATCAAGTTTCAAGCAGGATATTCTTAAAAAGAATCAAATGCCTCCTATTTTGTCTAATGTAATAGATGTATATATAAATTGTTACTAGAAACTAAATCGATGGAATATGAGTCGAATTTAAGAGCCGTTATATACAAACTTTCTGTATCTTAGCCAAAGGAATATGAATGTGCCGGCGGTCGATTGTTAATGTAAATATACCCACTGATCCAAAGTATTTCTAAACCAAGTCGAATTACCCCGACGCGGGATCAACCAGAATTGTCTTTTACATTTATTCCTTCAGTTTTAAAGATATACATCCATTTGCTAACAATGTTAAGGGTCAAGTCATGGAGATGTACCAACACCATTGTTACAATTTTGTTGGGCCAGGGATCATACTCCTGATTGATACGTAAATAGTGCATTGTGATTTGTCTATGTGCACATATCCATGTATTAATCACAGAATTTGATAAATCAGCAATTAGCGCTATACCACAAAAACGCGAGATAAACTACCCGCGAAAAATAAGGAGTTTAGATCATAGCAAGCAACTCCAATATTAACTTAATATCACATCGCTCTATGAATCTTGATCGTAAATTTCAACATGCTGCATGTTATATGGAGTAACCCAAAGTCATATGATATATTCAACTTAATATTGTTTGTTATAGGCCGTGTTTTATTGTCATTTTATGAGGACTAGGTTGCCTTAAAACTGACAGATATTTCCCCCTCACTATATAGATGTTTTATTTATGCCTTCATCGATATAAAACGTTTAACTCAATATGGAAAACATGAATATTCATGAGCATTACCATAACGCGGAGGGTATTTTGTGAAGCCAAATTATGCAGCATTGTTTTTGATAACATACGAGTGAGTTTGTATCTCTTGTTAATGCCCTGAAATTAATTCAACTAAGTTGCTTAAGTTTTGTATAATTCTAACAAGCATGTTTTGCTAGATTTAACGGTGCACAATTTCTGTGCATGCTTAACGTGCTTAAGACCTAGGTTAACATATTGTGGTTTTAGCTACGTTTTATTTATGCAATTTAGACCACTCTTTTGTTTTGTTATTTCACCGTGATCCTGTGTTTTTACTACTTTGTCGGAATTACAAATTGTACCAAGTGATAATACGATTTGAATTACGCCCCTTGTATATACAGCGTGCTTATAAGATAAGATCATCTTTACTTAACGTCAGTAATGTTTTTAACATAATAATTATCTTATCACATATACTAACCTATCGTAATCTTTACGTCAAAACGAACGGTGCTATCTTTATATAACCTGTATTTTTCTTTATTTTTTGCCGATCCTTACTTATTTTTTCACCACACTCTTATGAAGACGAAAGTGATAAGCTATATCCAAACTATGTTATGTCTCTTCAATACAGTACTTTTCTTACCACTTCCAAAATGTATCCATATGAATTGGATATCTTTTATTTTCTTGAAATGCATCCTTAATCTTTTTCCGCATAAAATAATGACAGTTCTTAACACATCTTTAATTGTTTTCACATAAATAATGACAAACCTTAACGACAAGATACATATTATATCTCTTAATGTACAAGGCCTAAGGGACAAAATGAAACGTGGCAGACTCCAACAGTGGTTAGTACAACAAAAAGTAGACATTGTATTTCTACAAGAGACTCATTTTACAGATAATCTTACCCAATCTCTGATCCTCGAATTAAATGATTGGAAAATGTACCACTCCTTTGGAGAAAATAATAGTAAAGGGTGTTCGATTTTTATCAAAAAAACATTAAACCATGAAATATGTAACTTTATAACTGATCCGAATGGACGATATATACTTATTAACATAGATACCAATAATAACAAATATTCTTTATTAAACGTATATGCACACAATGATAAAAAATCAAGAAATGTTTTCTTTGGAAATATATTACATACTCTAAATGACAACTCTAATGGCATAAAAATAATCGGAGGAGACTTTAACGAAACACTGAGCAATAGTGATAGAATAACAAAACAGACAAATTCCCAAAAACGTCAGAATAATACTGTTTGTAAAAACCTTGAAAAAATCATCAAAAACAATAACCTTATTGACATTTGGAAACAATTAAATGTCACTAAACCAGTGCAGTTTACATGGCGAAGGAAAAATAGCATTGAAAAAAGCCGCATCGATTATTGGCTCATCGATCAAAATATCACACCCCTAGTCCTTTCAACAGATATTAGACCGGCGATTATTCAAACCACAGACCACCTTGCTATTTCGATAAAATTAAAAACTCCATGCAAACGTGGACCAGGTTATTGAAAGCTTAACAATGCACACCTAGAAGACGACGAATACTGTTTCTTAATTTCTAAAACCATTGACCGTTGCTCCATTCTACCAGTAGATGCTGTAATTAAATGGGAAATATGTAAATACGAAATTAAAGATGTTTCAATTACATACTCTAAACAAAAATCAAAGCAAAGACACATAAAACTAGGCAAACTTGAAAAAGAACTTGGTAAATTGTACTCAGAGCAAAATGACAATCCTAGAATAACAGAACTAGAAAATGAAATTAAAACTATTTACGACTCAAAAATGAAGGGGGCCATGATAAGATCTCGTATACAACTCTTAGACGAAGGAGAAAAAAACTCAAAATATTTTTTAAACTTAGAAAAATCGAGACAAAACAGAAAAAATATAACATCGTTATCGGTGGATAATGTTAACATAACAAATATAAATGATATTCTATTGGCTGTAGTTGACTTCTACAAAAAGTTATATACATCCTCCACAAATGATGTAGATAATGACATTTATCTCAACAGGGTAATTTTAGATCACAAACTAACCTCTGATGAGGCAGATCTATGTGAGGGAAAGCTAACAATAGACGAATGCACGAACGCTATTAATAACATGAAACAAAATAAAAGCCCTGGTCTTGATGGACTTACGGTAGAGTTCTACAAACGTTTTTGGCACAAAATAGCGAACATCGTTGTTCAATCATTCGAACAATCTTTTGAGAAACATGAGCTATCAAGAAGTCAAAAACAATGTGTAATCTCATTACTATACAAAAAAGGCGATCCAAAAAACTTGGAAAATTGGAGACCAATCTCTCTTCTAAATATTGATTACAAAATAATGACAAAAGTCTTAGCTGGAAGACTACAAACAGTACTTCCAAAAATCATAAGCCCCGACCAACAAGGTTTCATTAAAAATCGCTTTATCGGAAATAATATTAGACAGATACAAGACATAATTGACTACACTGAGCACTTCAACATAGATGGTGCTATCCTATTTCTCGATTTTAAAAAAGCTTTTGATGCGGTCGAATGGAATTTTATGGTCGACGTACTTACTAAATATGGTTTCAAAAGTGATTTTATTAACTGGGTTAAAACGCTATATAACAACATATGCTCTTCAGTCATTAATAACGGATGGAAGTCTAACTTCTTTACCCTGTCACGCGGTCTCAGGCAAGGATGCCCACTATCTGCTCTATTATTTCTAATAATTGCTGAAATACTATCCACAAAAATACGAAAATCAAACGTAAACGGAATACAAATAAACATTGATGCAAATTATCAAAAAGAATTAAAGATCACACAATTAGCAGACGACACTACACTTTTCCTTAAAAATGAAAATGAGATACCCAAAGCAATAGATCTTATTGAACATTTTGGAAAATTCTCCGGACTTAAACTGAACAAAAACAAAACCGAAGGACTTCTAATTGGCAAATCGAAGCAAAACCATCAACCAAAACTTTATAGCATCACCTTCAACAAATCCGTTAGAGCTCTTGGAACATTTTTTGGCGCAAACCCCAAAGATTGTGAGCAAATGAACTGGAATTCTAAAATAGAAATATGCAAGACTTTAATAAATACATGGAATAATAGATATCTGACATTCTTTGGCAAACTAACCGTAATTAAATCGATAATACTTCCAAAACTTGCATATTTGATACAATCCATTCCAACCCCAAAATATGTATTAAATAACATCAACTCAATGTTATACCAATTCCTTTGGAGCAACAAAAGGGAAAAAATCAAAAGATCAATCTTAATATCTGAAAAGTCGGATGGAGGTATAGAAATGCCAGATTTAATAGCATACATTAAAACATTAAAAATGAAATGGGTAAAATCATTAAACAACGATGAAGCGGCAAACTGGAAAATTGTCCCTAAATTTTTTATCAACCAATTTGGTCATGATATGCTGGTTTTTAAAATGAATATTGACTCCTTTAAATCGCTACCTGATATAAAACATAGAATACCACAGTTCGACAGAGAAATTATCGAAAACTATATAGAATTATGTAATATAAAACAACAAAGAGCCCCAAATGAATTATACGATATAAGGAAACAAGTCTTATGGGGAAACAGATTTATAAAGCACAGAGGAAAATGTTTAATTTACCAGCATTGGATACACTCAGGCGTAATATTTATCGAAGATATCATCAACAATGGAAAAATCAATGAATACACTATTCTGAACAAACTTAGAACTAAATATAACTGGATGTCAGAATACTCTAAACTAGTAAAAGCAATACCATCTGCCTGGAAAGACATATTAAATACGACAAAATCAAAACAAACCTCTGTCAAAACAGTATTGACAATGACACAGGATATAAGTACACTTACCAATAAACAAATAAGAATTTTAATAACCTCAAGACTATGCGAAAAACCATATATTCACAAATATTGGGAAGACACCTTTAATAGACAAGTCAATCGGAATCCAATATATTTTGTACTACATAATGTCATTAAAGACAACAAGGTTAAAGAATTCAAACTGAAGTTGACACATAAAATAATAGCAACCAACGAAAACCTTTTTAAATGGAAAATATATGATTCTCCTCTTTGTAACTTCTGTAAAAACGTTGAAACAATCGACCACTTTCTGTTTAGATGTTCATACATCAACCCGGTATGGAATACTATAAACCAAATATTCCGAAAACTTGGATTCTGTAAATATGTAAATACTTTGGAATATATGATCTTCGGATATAAAATTGAAATGAAAGGTTATGAAGAAATCAATATTATACTTAGCCATCTCGGCTACATTATATATAAATGCTACATGATAAGCGATAGAAGAAACAAAGGTATGAATGTGCTAAAAATTATTGTCCACGACTTTTTGATATTAGAAACTTATTACAATAAATTAAACAAAAGGCACGTTCTCCTTAACAGATTCATCAAGTACCTTAAAGAAGCACAACTACGTATGTGATCTAGAATTTTCTTACAAAAATATTAAATAAAATCTAATAACCACCAGGTTTTCTTTATTGGCGATTTGGTTAACACATCATGCTAATCTATTTGTTTCGTTTCGAAATAGATAAGCGTCCTTCCAACGATGTGACTACGCCTACTAAATCGCACATCTCTATCACTGCATAAGCGTTCCACCCCATGTAGATTCTTAACTCAGAATCATAAATACAAAAAGAATTATGAAACTATCACATTGGCATTCACTATTTATAGTTTATGCATTTCACCATTCATTGGCATCGATATTGGACATCATCTTGGACTTTTCACCTTTCCCCACTGAGTTTTTAAGGAATTGTTTCTGTTGATCAGCTTATGAATAAATTTCTTTTAAATGTAAACATGTTCCTGTTGCAATTAGATTCCATTTCAATGCGAATTTGGCTGGATTATAAATCATGTCTTATGTACATTTTATTTGTTTGTATGTGAAGATAATGGCGGCCATATTGGAAACCATATTTCCAGGTGCAATGGTTAACAATGTATTGTATTGTAGTGACTATTATACATGTATTGCTTGCATTGTATTATTGTGCCAATACCATAAACCATGTTGTTACCATTCTTTTATTGAATAAACGGGGTTAACCGAAAAAAAAAAAAAGCGATATGTATGTTATAAAATTGTTTAAAATGCTCTCCGTTATTGGAGGAAATAAAGATTATATACTTAAAAAAAAATTGTACCAAGCGAGCAATTTATGCGAAATACAAAATTGTTTCAAATGAGTTGAACCAGTATGACATATGATATTCATGTGTTGTCAGTACCGTGCTTATATTCACACGTGCCTACATAGCCACAGCGTACGACTCTCCACCCATGTTTATAAACAAATATTTGATCAAACGCGTTTCTTATCTTTATGATATAAGCGATATGCTCTTGTCGACAAAAACCGTAAGATGTCTTCAACTGATATACCCAGTACATTCTGTGAAGAGTCATATGAAAGGCGACGTACCGACACATCTATTGATATAAGCAGAGCTGCAACAAAACAAATATTTGGGCTTTATTGTCAGGTTCAACAGACATTATATATAGCCATTCCTTGTCATGTTTTACATAGTGTAAGGGTTCGTTTAGGAGACAATGGCGTATCATGATACACACACAAAGAGATATATACACGTAAAAAACGTAAAATGGATAATTGTGTGTTATATTTATACCCTAGTGATTGGACATAAAGAACTCCTGGTTTTCGTTAGGTCATCTTTACGTTAACGTGACAAATACACGAACAATTACACCAAATTCTACACATGCTTGCCTATTTTATAATCCCCTTTTGTCACATTCTATTAAGTGTTCATTGTTCGCAATCGAATAGATTCTTACTTCAGATTTTTATCTCGAAAAAAAGACAATCAGATCAGATTCATTTTTACTATTTAACCGAAACGATGAAATTTGATTGCAAAATAATACAAAATCGCTTGATAAAGATATCATAGCCACTGTCGTTGTTAGAGATATCGGTACATGTGGAGAATAAATATAAATAATGCGTTTTTAATGAAGGTAATGAAGGGAAAATATTGAACAAATCCGCATGATACTGTTCATTATCTTCAGTATTATATTATAATCGTTACCATCTAAATACACACAAATGTATGCCCCTCACCTAAGGTAACATAATCAAGCAAGATCGATCAATCTTTCAACAAAAAGGGTATGTGTCCCTCGTTGAATAACTATGTTTAGTGTTACCGTAGTAATGCCGTTATTTAACTAAATATTACTTCCTGAACAGTATTTCACCGAGCAGCAATGTTTAGTTGGAGACACTGTTAATGTTATGTATCTCAATGGGAGTCAAACTACGTATTTGTCTCCTTTGCCGCTGTCCTCACTCTGCCCTTGTCGCTGGGTTTTCCGACACTGTATCCCTTTTCCGTTGCTCTCTAACCTCGTGTCACATTTTTGTTTCAGTGAAAGTTTATCATGATAGTCGATTAACCAGATAGTCAATGGTTCTACCATTGGATAGGACTCTTATGCCCAATCACTATTTATTCAATTTCCAATTTCTATGTCCCCCATCATTGATTTTGAGGTCAGTTCGTCAGATGTCAAGGTCATTGTGACTTGCACCACATCCGTGCAATTAATTAGCAGACAATTATTTATAAAACATATCTTGACAAAGAATCTCTGTGGATGTAGGGATTATCATCTGATGGAATATTTTTAACTTTCTAGGATTGTTTCATTTATTACTACGTGTTTAATGTATACTTAATACATTGTAAATAATAGAATATTAACATGTGTTCAAAGACGATGCAGAAAGCATGTGTTTAATATTTTAAAACTAATGTACTTCTAAAGGTTCTATACAAAATCGACTAACTCTACCTCAAGGTGTATCATAATAATATTTGAATATCAACGTTCATCTGTTTGTATGTTCCTTTTAGTTTTAAGGCGTTTCTTTGATTGCATAACATTTGTGCAAATATGTGTTGTCAATCGCAACATCTCCGACTCATCAAGCATTGTTTGAAGAAAAACAATTTCTAGTACCTTATAGACTTGCTTAAAGTGTCATTTACGGTATCAAAAGATAGAATCAGATTAAGCAGTTTTACCAGACTCCTATACCGACATATTCTCCATATTTGGTACTCAACAAACAGCTTTACTGGTGCACAGAATCTTATAATCTGATTGTCAAAAAGACATTTCTATTCCCAGTTCATTTTCTCTAGCAATGATACCATCTCTAGAGTTGCTTGTTAGCGGACACAACTCTGGGAACCTTTGCTGATCGGGGCAATGATAAACAAATATAATTGCCAGATACAATGAACATGGCGAACCTCAAATGTTCTCCGTTATGCGTCAGAATTAAAAGTGGCTGCTTACAACGTCGGCTGGATTTCTGAACACTTTTGGTGATAGGAAAGAGAAAATTGATCAAGGTGTTTTATAGATCACAGACATGTTTGGTTGTATGAAAGTACGAGTAAGCTCACATACCATAACATAGCGACGGTCGTTAGATGTAACTTCACTGTATTGTTATCTGTATTGTGAAGAGATGTTGAATACAGATAATAAACTTTTTATGTACTGCACTGATCTTTTCTGGTTTGTTCTTTTCTGTTTTCATGGTCTGTAAGCAAAACAATACATTTACAACCAGTGAAGGAAGGCTTCGGGGCTAATAGCTCTGTCATAAACTTACAGACTGCCAGACTGTCAGGGCGAGCCGTCATGGTGACAATGTTACACAATGAAAACCATTTTATTTTATTACCGACCCTTGACTGTCACAGACATCAATTTACATTCGCTATATCTACATAAATAAAAGATACAGGAAATAAAATACGCTACCGCTGTCATTAAGTGATATATTAATAAACACACTGATTTCACTAAATTTAGTGGTTGTTTGGTAACTTTAAATTGATATAAAGCTATGTAGTGCTCCAGAGAGACATTTCTGTATTGTAAACTCTTTCATCCGGGTGGTATTTGAAGGAGTTCGTCGATTTCAATAAATGTCATTTTTGTGGTAAGTTCAATGTGGCAATTTTAAAACACCGAAAGTAAAACGAATTTTAACGTGGTTTGTTTTTGTTTTCAGTTACATCAACAATATAAAACACTTGTTAAACTATCCTATACTGATTTTGATCATGTTACTATACTGCAAATATTATTTGATTGTGATTGTTGAATTTTCGTTGATTTGTGGTTTAGCTCGACCATGAAATTTAATCCCTAGAAATAATCAACCTGCAAAATACATAACAACGGTTTTCACAATGTATATTTTCTAATACAAGACTAATAGACATCCTGAAAATGGCATTTCACCAACACCCATGAAATTTGATGCCCACGAAAAAAACGCGATTTTGATCTTTCTCAAAATATGATAAATGTTATCCGATTTAAGAATCTTTTTACTATCGTTGCAGCATTGAAGGTAGAAAATAAACTGTGTTGATATAACATGCACAGTGATAAGAATTTATCTCGAAAAAAACCAGCCTCCTTTTTATTATTTTCAAAGAAAGGTTTTCATACATCTTTATCTGACTGCGTCTATTTGTTGGTATTAGCACCAATAGTCTGGCATTGTTGTGATGTATGCGGACATAGTAAACGTTCCGATCTACCAACCAGATAGTGTTTCAGAATTTATGACGTATTACGTTGAGAAACATATACTTTGACAGAAGTGTCGTTTTGTTTAAACTTTTACATTACTAATATAATTTAGGCACGACTTCATGGAATTTCTCACATTGAAATATTATTTTTACTTTTAACTGATATACTAGTTTTTCATGGATTATTGTAACTAGTAGAATAATCTGACACCGTGTTAACAAAGGATCAGGATCAACTGAAATATATAGTTATTTTAACTGTTTAATGAAAACCTACAATGACTTGTTTGTTGTTTGTTGTTGTAAAATCTGGTATATTAAACGCAAGTGTAAGTTTTCTGTATGTGTTTTCAATTGTTCGATAGGTCACCAGACTGACAAGACATGTTTAATTGTGCTGTTAGAATTCTCTAAATATAAATGGATTAACTCCATCTTTCATTGATATTTTTATATGGATAAACTGCAAATAATTTACTCAATATATATAACGAAATTAAACAGTGATTGGAGTTATAATTTGGACAGAAATTATAGAAAATAACTAAAAATTAATAACTTTTCGCAAAATTTTATAAAAGGATTATAAAGTTTAATCAACATACTGGATTCTTATCAGATATAATTTAAGTAGATCAACTGGATAACAGGACTACCCATCAGCTAGTGATAAGTGCACTTAATAAATGGGATTAATATTACTAAAGTTTTAAGTACTAACTAATGGATTATCAGTCAAATAACGTTATCTTTATGTAACACAGCTGTGACATTTCACAGGACTTTACAACTTGAGGTACAAGCTGATTAAAGCCTGATAACCAACGATAATGGCAGAACCGATCTCTGATAACTCAATCAGCTCTATAGAAGGATTATCTGAATTAATGACGTTAGAAGATCTATTCCAAATCAAAGTTAGTGAAACAAGTGACAACATAACAATAACCTTTTGTGATGACACAACTCAGGTAAACTTCAAAAGATATTTGGAATCTATGTACAAATTCTGCCAAACAAAGGACAATAAAGGGGTTTCCACAACAGAAGCAATTGGAGCACAGAAGGTTGTTATAACAATCTACCACAATAGAACAACAGTAATGGTCCAAGGAGGAGGATGTCGAAAATGGCTCTATTCCAACATAAGGCAAATCCAGCATGAACTTCTGAACTGCTCCATAAAAAATACAACTACACTTTCACAGACAAACTGCTCAGCCAACGATGACATTCAACATTCACAGATGTCTGAGGACAAAACCTTCAACATAATACCATCACCAATCCAAGCATCAACACCTATGAATGAGAAATTGTCTAAATCTTCATCATTTAAGAAAAAAGCTAGATCAGTAATCAAAGCAATAACAGTTCCTTCCATCAATGGAGAAATGTCAAAACTTGGCGATCAACTCAAAAAACCAAAGAAGAAAGCGAAACGTGGGGGTCCAAGTGTAAATGATGCTGAATTTCAAAGACAATACAAAGAGATTCAGGATACAGGAAAAAAGCCCTCCGAGAAATTGCATAGAATGGGTTTGTCTCTCAGTCCTACGAACAACACTCAGGTAAATGATAAATTTGATGCTGAAGAAACACAACCGAACACTCCCAAATCAACACTTAATGACAGCGAAATCTTGTATGCAGCATCAGAAATGAAAATAACAACAACAGGAAAACTTGGGAAAGCTACATTCAGTAGTAAAGAACTCTCAGACAAGGCTGAGTTGTCCTTAACGGCATCAAAATCAATTCAAACTCATGAAAAGTCACCAAAGAGCTCTAAATATAACTTACGTGTATCCAAATCTGGTGCACCTCTAAATTCAAAATGCTGCAGCACTATTCGACAAAAATCTCCACCACCAAAAAATCCAGCTATCCAATTAAGAATGACAACAAATGAAGTCTCTGGTACTGATGAAACACATGTTAAAGAGTTATTGATAGACCAGAAAATTGATGGAAGTGATAAATGTATTGATACAGAAAGCGTGGAGGAACTTCAGTCGAAACAATCACAAATTAAACAGTTAAACTCGTGTGAATCAACCAGTGAGGACAAGTATGTGCAATGCACAGATGAAGACGACACAGCTTTTAAAAATCAAGAAGTACTAATACATTTGAACAAAACACTTAAATTCCAAAATGAAGAACTTACAAAAAGCAACAATGAATTAGAAACTAACAACAACAAACAAGCAGCACAACTAAACAAACAAGAAGACATAATAGATAGTATGAAGATTAAACACAAAGAACAAAAGGACACAATATCTACACTTGAAGGTAAACTTGCACAAAATAACGGGAAAATACTGACTCAAAATGAACAAATCTCTCAACTGAAGGAACAATTGAAGCAAGCAAAACAGAAAACAAAAGAAAACGACGTGATTAAAATTAGGGAAAGTGAAATGTCGGCCAGGATACAGAATGACCTACGTTCAGTCAATGACACTCTGTCAGACCTGCAGCAACAAATATCTACAGTGAAAGAAAAACAAGCGTTTACTGCAACAAGACATGAACTACAAACGATAAGATTGGAGCATGAAAATGACAAAAAAGAAATTAATCTATTGAAAAATGAAGTTAAGCAATTGAAAGAAAATATTAAAACACCGAAAACTATTCAGCATTCTCAAACATCACTACCATACAGTGCAAATGACTCCAGAAACACCAGCAAAAGTACAAATATGAATGATGCATTACATGAGCGGGTTACAGACGCATCCCAACCAATGAGGCCACAGAAGAAGACAAGTTCAACACCAAGGGTGCTAATCATTGGAGATTCTGTAACGAAGAGAATGAGAACTATAGATTTTGAAAGTGATAAGTTCTCCTTGAACTTACGATCCAATCCTGGAGCAACGATAAAGGATGCATCATCTAAACTAGAAAACAAAACCATCGATGTCAGCCAGTCGGACCTCATAATTGTTCACCTTGGCATAAACAATGTGTCAAACGGTGACTCACCAAGTGAACTGTTAATCCAGTACTCGCAGCTCGTGACAGCCATACAGGAAGAAAATGAGTGCTCAAAAATATGCTTCTCATCAGTGTTACCAAAGAAGCATGACAGAGTATCAGACAAAATCATCAATGACACAAATAATCAACTGAAATCATTTTGTCAGATCAACAAACACTTGTTCATTGACAATTCAAAATACTTCATTACAAATGGTAAAGTGGAGAAATCCCTCTTTTTTGATGACTACCATCCAAACGACAATGGGTTATCAGTGCTTACAAACACATTCAGATCGACAATCATGGACTATCTTTTCATTTTACCAAACAGAATCACACCCTTTCCTCAAAATAATATTGTGAAACAACCGAGCGGAAATTTTCACAGAGCTGCCCCAAGGGGGGATCACCATCCGACACCTCGGGATCGACATTCCAGGCCACAACACGAATACTACATGAATCCACCCTATCCACAGACGGATTGGTACGGTTCCCTCTACGGACCTGCCTTTCCGAGACGTCGATTTCCACCGCCATCACCCCGGCCTCAAATGATGTACCCATTCTAGGTGGTAACAGCGAAACTGTGCATTCTATAAATATAAACATAAGCAGCACATTGGACAATCCTAGACAATCTGATAAAACTCGAAAGACACGCAATTTCAAATTTCCCTGCACAATTTGTGAAAAAGGAGTTATAGCTAGAAGTAAACAAGTAACATGTGCTATGTGTAATAGAAAGACTCATATTAAATGTACAAAATATATCAAATTATCAGATCACGAAACTATAAAAGCTGATAAAAAATTTCTATTTCATTGCTATATGTGTACATTTGAATTCCTACCAGGATATGTGGATGATGATAACTATGATGATACAAGCTCTTTCCTGGACTTATCTTCTATTCATTGTGACAATGATGTATCAGAATATTCAATGTGTGATTTCCTCAATGAACTACGTGAGTTACGTTTAAAGAACCCAAAACGCCCATTGGTTGCTCATTTAAATATAAACAGTTTTAAAGTAAAGTATATAGAAATACAGGAAATTCTGACATGCAAATTAATTGACATTTTTATTTTATCTGAAACAAAATTAGATGATAGCTATAGTAATAATATCTTTAATTGTGATGGTTACAAAATAGAACGTCAAGATAGGAACAAACATGGAGGAGGAATATCAGTTTACTACCGCGATAATTTACCGATACGAAGAAAGAAAGATTTAGAATCTACAAACATTGAAAACATGTGTTTTGAACTATCATTAAATAAAAGGAAATGGTGCATTCTCGCTCTATATAAACCACCAAAATATAAAAATAATGATTTCTCAAATATTTGCTCAAATTTATTAGATATAATATTCAGTAAATATGAACATTTCTTAGTCATAGGGGATCTAAACTTTGATTTAAATAAACCAGAAAAATCATCCACACTTCAAAGCATATGCGATACATATAATTAAGAAAATGTAGTAAAAGGAAACACTTGCTTTATGAAAAACAGCGTTCCCTCAGCAATTGATGTCATATTAACGAATAATTCCAATTTGATATGTAATACAGTAAACTTTGATATTGGAATAAGTGATTGTCACCACTTAATTGCTACTACAATCAAAGAACATTGTCCACCAATTAAGCCTAAATATATCAAATCAAGATCATACAAAAATTTTAATGAGTCTGACTTTAATAACGATCTTAGTAAAGTACCTTTTCATGTTGCAAATGTTTTTGAAGATGTTGATGATCAATATTGGACATACGAGACACTGTTCAAGGAAGTAGTTGATGAACATGCCCCTTTAAAAGAACGTAAAATACGGTCACAAAAAGTACCATTTATGAATGGAAAACTACGAAAAGCTATTTATAAGAAACAGCAACTTCGAAATAAGTTTTTCTCCTTCCGCAATAGTAGTGATTGGGAAAAATATCGTAAACAAAGAAATTTTGTCACAAAATTAAAAAGAGAGTCAATGCAAACTTATTTCGCTGAACGGTGTAATGACGGCCCAAAGGCAAATACTTTTTGGCCAACAATAAAACCGTTCTTATCATCTAAAAGCACATCAAAATCTGAAAGTGATATTATTCTTACTGAAAATGATATGTTAGTGTCTGACCAAAAAGAAGTTAGTAATATTTTAAATGACTTTTATGTCAATATAGCTAGGGATATTGGTATCAACAATGATGATGTAATAGACGAAACGCACTCTAGTCTAACACGCATATCACAATTACACCCGTCTGTGGGTAGCTTTAACTTCACACCTGTGAGCACACACCAAACTCGCAAATTATTACAAAATGTTTATACCAAAAAAGCCATAGGTATAGATAATCTACCACCGAAGGTTATAAAGGCAGGTGCGGATGCACTGGCATTGCCTCTTACTTCACTAATAAATAAATCTTTCGAAACTTCCAAATTTCCACAGGCATTAAAACTGGCTCAAGTCAAACCCCTGTTTAAAAAAGATGATCCTTTTCAAAAGAAAAATTACAGACCTGTCAGTATCTTGCCGACTATATCAAAATTGTTTGAGCAATCTATCAACATACAGCTTAACTCACATTTTGAAAATATTTTTCACAAATTTTTATCCGCCTTCAGAAGAAGTTATGGTTGCCAGACCACTTTGTTGCGTCTTATTGAAGACTGGAAGAGTGCCTTAGACAGACAAGAGTATGTTGCTGCTATATTGATGGATCTATCTAAGGCATTCGACTGTCTCCCACACAATTTAATCTTTCTTAAACTTAAAGCATACGGCCTTTCTGAGGCATCGGCAAATCTAATGCTAGATTATTTGTCAAACAGAAAGCAGCAAGTCAAACTAGGCAATACATACAGTGAATGGAGTAACATTACTAAAGGAGTCCCACAGGGTTCAATTCTAGGTCCCCTAATATTTAATATTTTCCTGAATGATATATTTTATTTCATAGAAAAGGCGTCAAACTATAACTATGCTGATGACAATACGTTATCGTTTCACCACAAAAATCTTACAACATTAAAAAACACAATACAAGATGAAAGCAGTGTAATGATTAAATGGTTCGCAGATAATCTTATGCAAGCAAACCCAGATAAATTTCAAGCAATTTGTATTGGAAAAGAAACAAGGAACAAGGTAAAAAGCTTTCAAATCTCAGACATTGAGATCCCCTGTGAAACTCATGTTAAACTACTTGGCATTGAAATAGATTCACTATTGAATTTTGACATCCATGTATCTAATATATGTAGAAAGTCAGCTAGACAAATTAACGTGTTGACTCGGTTATGTCCGCTCGTTAATATAGAAACAAGGATCACTATTTACAAATGTTTTATCAGATCGAATTTCAACTATTGTCCAATTGTTTGGCATTTTTGTAGTAAGAAAAATACTGAAAAACTTGAAAGATTACAATTTAGGGCTCTGAAAGTTGTTTACAATGATTACTCTTCTTCATATGAAGATTTGTTAAAGCGAATCAACTTGCCAACACTTCACATTTCTCGAATAAAACAACTCGCAATAGAAGTTTTCAAATGCCTTAACAACATCTCTCCTGATAATGTGCAGGAACTTGTAAGTGTTCGCTCCTCAAATTACCAATTTAGACATAGCAATACTCTGAACTTACCTAAAGTACGTACTACAAAATATGGAAAAAAGAGCTTCCGCTTTGAAGCAGCTAAAGTTTGGAACAACCTCCCTAATCATATCAGATGCGCATCTAAGTTTACTGAATTTAAACAGCTTATAAAAATTTGGAGTAATGAGCACTGTACCTGTTCTATGTGTCAGTATTAAAATTGTCTTTTGCATGTGTATATACATTTATTATGGAACCCAATGAATGCTTGTTATTTGTTTTTTCATGTATTTGTTTTTCATGTATATTTTATGATCCCATGTTGATATTGAAATGCTGTACATGTATATTGTTTTCAAATAGACAACATAGTCAAAATATGTACACATATTAAATTTTAAATGACATATAACAGTTATGTTAATTTGAAAACTCTAAGTATCACATAGATAAATTAAATATCTTTACTTTATATCTACTAAACATCATTCTTCTACTTCTACTATTTTAAGCTGTATGATTGTGACTATGTGTGTGTACATAATCTGCTTTGCACTTATTACAAATGCTTTTGCTTAGACTGACTTTTTCTCTCTATTGCAGTTTGTATATAGTCTACTATGCCTTGTGAATGTTTCTAACAAAATTATCAAATGAATTCAATGATAGCGTATGCGACATGTTAATTAGTGCAGACAGACCCCATTGCATCCAATAAATTATTGGTACGATAGACTCACAACTGTGCGAAACTTTAGATGATGTCAAAATGTACCCAATTTTTTTAATTTGCGGCCCCAAAATTCATTAAAGCTCTGTACTATTGAGGTTCACGTACCAAGCATACATATATACCAATAATGAACATCGGTCAAATACACTTACTACATATGATTTCATTAAAGAAGGCGCTTTATTTTCCCTCATGTTGATAATTTACAATGTCTACTCAGATGCTTCGTTTCTGTTTCGACTTTTCGTAGAAACTAAGCTCCTGAAGTATTGTACTAAAATTTTTCCATGCGGTAAGAATGCGTCCATCCTGTCCTTACATATGTCTTAAGGAAGATACTGGACTACTATGCATCGGTGTAGTCGTCTAATGTTATGATTGTGTCTGTATCAGCTCATGTACATTTTTGGTGTATTTGAACACACGTTTTGAATTTCCTAATTGTATATACATGTAATCATGTCTGTGTGAGAGTGCATGTCTTGTTCGTGGAATGATTTAGTAGTGTGTGTATGTGTGTGCAAGAGTGGCTTAGTCTCACTTTTCTTTTCTCCTTTTTAGTTCAGTTTGTATATTATTCAATTTATTTGACTACTATGCCTTGTGAATGTATTTAATAGTAGATTATTAGTCTTATCATGTTGTGGTATATTAAGTAGGACTGAAAAGACTCTCATTTTACAGGGTATCACTTAAATACTTTAATATAAACACTTCATATAATAATGACGCCATAGACTTGAACAAGCATAGAATGGTAACCAAATTTCAATCACCATTTCAATCACCATGATTCAATAAACCTTATAAACTTCTCAATTGTTACAGAACCAGCAACATCCTATTTGATGTAGCATATTTTTCTGTCCGTTGCTAAGCTTTAATAATTAATCCTAAATATAAATGCTTTTAAATACCAGTCAGTGTGTCATATAAGCTAATAATCGGACACTTTAGATAACAATTTTACAAAGCAGTTTAACATCTTTAATCCAAACAATAGCTTTGGTGTTATCTGGCATTTTATCTGAGTCTATCTTAGGATAAATTAATATGTAACATTCTTGTAATAATTATGAATGTATTTGCTTAGTCCCACTTCAATTATCTTATACTGACATATGTACATGTTGTATATAATTGACAACACTGTTATACTTGTTTCATTTGTAGTTTCATTTGTTAATTAATTCTCTTGTAACATTGTTTGTATATATTATTACATGTCTCATATAAATGTTATTTGCATATACTTAAATATATATGATTTCTTTGTTATGTCGAATACAAGCTTGTAGCTTATGTTTATTATGTTAACTATAATCGACGTTAAATAAAGTTTATCTTATCTTATCTTATCTTATCTTATCTTATGTGCTGATAATGGCAATTAGTCAATGCGTGTATCCCTCTCACCGAAGAGTCGGAATGAACTGGAAAAATGAGCAATAGTAGCAATTCAAGGTTGATTCAAATAGTTACGTTTTTTTAAGCGCTGTAAGTATACGATATCCATAAGGCTGTGATAAACGGTCAAATAATGATTATAAGGTGTTGACGAAAGGCTAAAAGG
This sequence comes from Spisula subtruncata, assembly GCA_963678985.1. Classification (NCBI taxonomy): domain Eukaryota; kingdom Metazoa; phylum Mollusca; class Bivalvia; order Venerida; family Mactridae; genus Spisula; species Spisula subtruncata. The sequence goes on from OY787663.1 coordinate 24,401,542, forward strand.
TACAAATATCATATACGCAGCGGTAGGTATCATACAGTAGATAATTCAAAGCCTCGTCAAGAAGAAATGTCAAATAACAAAATGATTCAACGCTGTTTAATAAAGATAACAACATGCAACAACATTGAATACACGATTAATCTATAACGAAACATACACATTGTGCATATCTTGCAGAATGAATTTTTGCACCAGTTACCTCGTAGACATGTGTTCAGTTATTTCTAAGTGTATCGAGACAAGACACGAAGAGTCGGTTAAACTCTTTATTTCTGTAGATGTTAGAGGTAACGATCATTTATACTCGCAGCCCTTCAACCGGTAACTGACAATATCAGAACAGACCAATCCATGTTCCATTTTCCATTATTTCATCTATCCGATAATATCCTGATCATCCGACAAATAGAGATGCTTACCGTAATTATGTTTAGATGTACATAAAACCAACCCTTCAGGTAACAGGACACATACGTACAGGACCACAAACATTACACATAGCGGTATTAAAGGAATAACGCTTCCCAAGAGATTTCAAATAATGAAGAAAGTTTTGCGAATCCTGCCAAACTATCGTTATGTACATTTACTATAACTCTAATTCCCGTATATTCCTATCAGCGGTCACTTGATTGCCATACGTAGCCACTACCAGCAGACGATAATTCATTCCAATTAGTCGAGAAAGTCGGCAAATAAATTTGACAGGCTTGGAGTATTCAAATGATGTTATACGGCCGGCGTATATGGTTTCTACTTGGTGTTACCAGTAAATACATCGTAGAACCCATCTGTTGCTAACGAATGTCGATCGGAGTCCCTCGGTTATACTAATCCTCCTCGGCGATAATATAAGAAGAAATAGTTCAGTTACGAATGTAAACACTCATGGCTGCTACCAATGCAAGCATATTTTGTTAAGTTGTGTAAAAGTGAGTTTGTGAACATTGTGCTACGAGTTGTGGTGTAAACGCTTTTAGTTCTGCCCAATGAAACCTCGTTCAATATGTGTTCAACATATTAAACTTATTGCTGACTGTAAATGTATAGCATTTAATAAACACATGTGTTGTTTTCATGCTAATGAGTACTAGCTTCTTCAGTACAGATGAGCATACAGCCTCCCGCAGTCTCAGTAGAGGCCTGTATACGGGATAGAATTTGTGAAATTAACAGTGAAAATATCGTTATCTGCATAAGTACATACATTAACACGAAATTGTATGTGTAAAGGGGTTTTGCACAATGCGTACCACTTCCATATGTAGCCCAATGACCAGGGGAAGTTGAAATGTCAAAGGGTGCTTGAGCGGCCTAACAGCCGAAAACAGCCCTAGAAATTTGGTAACTTAACTTTTTTTTAAATGTTGAAATTGCTGCATTTCTACGTGAAACGTATACTCATACTTCGTACAAGAAAATATCTTTACTTAGAAAGTATCTTTGAATTTGTGAGTACCAGCCCTGCATGATCTTCGTATTCTCTACAAGCAAGTAAATAACGTTCACAATCCGTGATTCAGTGTGAATCAGTGTCATTGTTTATGTAAGTAGTACGAATATGCATGAGGTAATCTAACAAATCTAAAATACTGATAATGAAAGGCGTAAACATTCTGCATAAGAACCTTAAGAACCTTACATTTTAACTGTACTGCTTTCATTTATGGTTTTTATGGTTTTTTTAGCAACATGCGTGTCATCACAGAAATATCTACGTACAAATGCATCAGTGTAAGAATATTGCAAACCTTTCATGCAATACGTTGATGGTGGTACAACGTACATGTGCACGACGTCAATTGTACTTGTATCAGTTCACACTACAATCAATTTACTTTTACAAGAGACATCTAATTGTTGTAAGTGGGAAGTCATCAAGCTGGTGTTAGTTGGATACTCTGTAATATAGATTAGAACATTCAATTACCGTATGCGTCTATGATACTGCTACAAAACCGTATTAAACTGGTTGATGATGGTTCGAGATGCAAACTATTTTAATCAGGCACCAGACGATAGAGCACAAATAGGAATTTAAATAGTTCTAGCACTTCGAAGTTTGTCTGAACTACAGTTGTTTACAACAATAACCAGTCTGAAATTCAAAACGATATTTGGAACACTTTGCTCGACCAAGAAACTATACCAATACTACATTTATTACACGGGTCTTCTATGTGATGGTAAATGATAATACGTTTTGAATGAACTTCCCAGAATTGCCAAAGCTCCAACGGGCAGTCTACTAAATAAAGTTGTAACTCATTTCTGTAGTTTACTGCATTGTAGGTAAAATCTTGTATTATATTAGTCTCTGGGGAGATGTGAAGAGGCGAAAAGATCCTCTACATGCAAGATTGATGAATTATTTATCTGAAGGTTCACACCCTGTACTGTTCTCATACTGGTCTGAGGAACACTTTTAGCCAATATTTGTGAAAATCTGGAGAGAAACAATGACAGTTTGATATTCCAATGGGTTCGCGGCTCACCAGTTATTCTTGCCTCATGTATGAGCAAAACTATGGAGAAGGTTGAATATTTCTGAAGTATCACACCGGCTGCTTGTACCTGTCTGTTGAGAATTATTTATTAAGAATTTTGGAACGGTTTCAGTTTTGTGTTAGTCTCGACTCAGACTTGTGTACGCGTTAGGAAACAAATTAATTTATTTTTACATTGAAAAATAATACCACGCCAAACATTCTAGTAATAAACGTCTTGTCGTTGCCAGATGAATGCATAATTCACGCCTCAATAAGTAACGCAAAGTCCTCGGAGAAACTGTTCATATGGGTCTGGCTTTGTTAAATATGTATTGATGCATCATCACGAGTAAATATGTGACGTTTAATATGAATGATATTTAGACGTTGTGTTTTTTCAACACTCTGCCTCATATATATTAGTTCTTGTTCATATTTCTACCCGTATATTGTTCTGACGAATCGTATGTTTTTAAATCTCAAGTACGCAGACGGGGTTTGGGGACCATGTGTTTGTTATGTGGAATTATATTAAAAGTACGACTTGTACAAAATTATATCGAATTGTCCCAATTTTCTGTAGGAATGTTTTTAGGATTTATTGATTCATACATCTTAAGGTCGATTTCAGCTGTTAGCTTCAAACATTTTTTCAAATAATTTATTGGGTGTTCTCAGACAGTGAAATATACGTGGGGTGATCTAAAAGTAATGAGATAAACGCTCTAAAAATATAATTCTTGGTGATATCAATAAAATAATTTTGGATTTCAAATAAAAAATGTGTCCGCTCTCCGTCTGCAGAATTTCATTAATGTCCATCCATTACTGTCAGAGAAATACCCTAAAAAGGGTGGGGTTTTTGGTGTGCGGCGACATAGAGCAACACCTTATATTTAACGTTGCATTAATAAAGAACTACTTATTGTATAACATTGTATTTTATACGAAAACTTCGGCATTAAATACAGCAAAATTGATACTTTCATGGTTCAGATACGTAAACGTTAACAATGAGAGCATAAGTATCATTACTTTATGATCAACCCACATATTATCTTACATGTAGTTACAAGAAAGTAACAAACCCGCAATCGTTGCTGAGTGATGAAAGCGGTATCCTTGGATCTCTGTGAACTGATACGGTTGGTTGTTGAGCCCACAGGTAACTGTATCGTTGAAAACGAAAAAAATATCCGAAACATTTTTTTTGTTAAAGCAGAAAGCAAGATATAAATTTTCAAAGACATTTTGTTTCATTTTCAACGATACAGTAACTGCCGTTGAGCCGACAATTTTTTAAACAATAGTTTCAGGTTGCCAATTTCTGTCAGGGCCACGGCAATAATCGAAGAGGTCTCATAATTTGAAATTGTAGTTTCAAATGTATCCTTGTACAATGGGAAATAGTGGCATTTGTGCAAAACAAATATGGAATCATTTCTTCCGAAAGACGAGGGATAAATGTGACCAATGTATTCTTAAAGGTTCATACGCGGTAACCGATATTAATGGAGTCATATGGGTTGAAAACTTCCTCGTGATTTGAAATCTCTCTGTTCATTTTCTTTATTCATGTAGGTAATGTTATATTTGACAATGTTAAACATGCCCATTCCTGATAATAACACCATTTGCCTTAGCTTCTTGATTATTGTTCGGAGTACTTCGGCATTCATGGTTCATACATTCAATCACTACAGAACCTGTCCCTTTTGTCCAGGATTGTAACATATACAGTGAGATAGTCGGTCCGACTGATTGATGTTTTAATCACCAGGAAAGCGATGTGGTGTTATGTGTATAGCCTTCAGAACATTCCAAATGACGGGTCCGTCTCGAGGCGTCATTAATACGGGTCACGTGAAGTTAATTACATAGCTGTTTCTAACATTAAGTTAATTGTATGGTCATTGATTAGACTGGTAACCACCACAATCTTGTATCCCTACTACCATTCATTCCCAAGAACTTGTAGCGAAAACGCGAATATATTCTCGTGAATTCACGCATAAATACTGCGCTGCGAGATTACTAAAACAAGCGTCTAGAAGTGAATCAGATTTTCATTTTATCCGGAACCAGCATTGTATGGAGAATATGGCAGATAGCTGTGACTTTCCGCTTCATATGATCATCCTTAAAGATTCTTGCATCTCGCCTGATACTGCGAGAAAAGACGAACCGGTGTTAACCGTACAAGATAAATTATCCTTTCAAACAACGTCAATCGAAAGGGTCGAGCATATTAATTCCGACTAATACCTTTTTACAACACAATATTTCCCGCCACAAATGTTTGACTTGATGTACGGTCTAGGCTGGTCTGTTACTCACAACTATTCCCACAACACAAATATTCCGTTAACCATGATTTATTGACAAATGGCCATCTATACATTCCGTAACATACAATTAAGACAAAACATGCAAGGGAAGGGACAGAGCAAAAATCCTTTTAAAAAAAGTACAAATATGTTATTAAAATTGCCAAATGTCAAACAAACCACACAGAATTATGAGTTTCGCCACTTTGCACGCACTGTTCTCGTGGTAATATAAAATGTATAATCGCAACTACATTCTATTATAACCAGTCGTTTTTAATGCATTTGATGTTTTCTATTCAGTGGGTTTTAAGATATTAGGTGCTGCCTAAACTAGACAAAGAGGCGATGCAAACATACGTTTCTCAGAAAGTTGTGGTGTTGTTTGATTGCGCTGTGCGTTTACTTAAATTCGTGCCCACATTCGATTCAACTATGTACAATGTACGTGTATTTTTATGTGTTGCGGTTAATGGTGTAATACCTGCTGAGTGCAGTGATACATGTGTGTGTCAAACACGGCGTCATAAAATACCCATGTACCAGTTTGTCAAACGTATTGAGGTTTGCTACTCTGACAGTACAGAGTCGCCACAGTGCCACCGTAGCTTAGTGGCTAGCGCACTTGTCGCATAATTTGGCGACTTGGGTTCAAATCAGGTTGTAGGAACTCAAACGTGTGCCATATATCAGCAGTTAGCTGACTGCTAAATAAAGCCTTTACTCGGCTTTATACAGAGTTTCTACCGAGTCATTTATGTCAAAAGTGACTTTCGCAATGCGTCTTAACAACTTTAACAGCATGTAAACATATTTTATGACAAAAGATGCCATTGTCGTCCTACTTGTCTATACAAGACGTCTTATTTTCGAATAAAAAGTTTAATCAATATCTACAAAGAAGGAAGTCGAGCATTAATTTTAATTAATAAGATGTAGTATTTTAATGTAGTCGACAGAAAATCTAAGACACACATCTAATGTTTTGTCTATTAAATAGCAAATGGTTTAACTGTATAACAATACATTCGGAATGAGATGCGTGGTCGTGACATTTCTTAGAAACCCATCACGTCACATTAAAAAAACCTTGAATCTATGGTCCTATTACGTCTTCATACATGCAGATTATATTGCACATCACTGAATACAAACATACAAAGTCGGGCAAAAATCAAAACTCATATACTAGTATATTTACAATCATTTGTATGTATCAAAATTGATTGCTATTCTCGTGTAAATGAAATAAATACGACTGAGCCCAGTTATGCGTTTGCTGATTGCTATAGTAACAAATACAGCGATTATTCAACCATGATTATATGAAATGATGTTGGTTTATGCAAAGTGTCAGTCCGAAAATATAAACAAAAATAAAGCAATCATGTCGTCAAAATGAAACAGGTCATTCGAACGGAAAGATACATGTAGTATTAAATATTCATTTCATAGAATCGAAGAATAAATCAATAAAGTTAATAAATGAGCGTCACTTAAACAATGTCTACTCGTTAATTGACGAGCAATCAAACTGATTGTACGGAAATGCATATTAATTCATTTGAATATTTCTTAAGATAATCCTGAATTTGCATAATGCATTCTTAATTTGCATATAATTTATTCAAGCTTTATCAACAAGCATATATGAGGCGATTCTGCAATGTCTGTAGTATGACATAATTATGTTGGAACCACATTTAGTTTTCCTAATAAACCAAGCGGTAACTGTTTACAGCTGGCAGCAAGATTTACTAATTTATGACGTTGCGATACATTGCTACGTGTACAAACATTGTACACATATACATTTTTGTTGTCGACTCAGAGTTTAGAACAATCGTAAAATGTCCCAGTTGTTTGTCCAAAACTAACATTTATAATATCAAATAACTCGACTGAACTCAACATGAAGTAAAATAAGTTAGTATTATCTTATATTAAAAAAGAGAGTAATAAAAGAATATTGGCGCATGCGCACCGTGGATATTACTCAAACATCAACGGTCAATGCACGAGAGCACAATATGTGATATTACAATATCTGATAGTTAAACCATGATTCAAATACAACATCCGTTAATGTAGCAAGCATCCTCCCGTGGCAGTATCCAATATTTGTTTTATTTGACAGTCGCTTAAATACGCTCAGTGTTTATGTTGATCATGCCTTTTTATCCGAATAATCGTTTGAAATTTGACCATTTTGCTGGGGAAATCAAATATAGCATACATTACTATTCAATTTACAAGAAAGCCTAGCAAACGTATTGAATTGAAAACCAAATTCGCTCTGACGTTTCCCACGTGGGACACTTGATAGGTCGTGTTTCGTACTTGACACTTAATCGTTTAATTACAGAAATAAATTAATTATGCTCATTTTCTGTCTTTGTTTACTGTTCTTCCACAACCGTATTGATTTACTAGGAATATTGCCCGAGCAATAACGTATCGCGATCTATACGATCAATGAAATAGCTCAGTGGTTAGTGCGCTTGTCGTCTAATCTGGCGACCTGGGTTCAAATCCGGGTGGAGGTACATATACATGCCTGCCATGTTTCAGTAGAAATAAAGCAAATAAAGGCTATGCTCGGCATAATAACGTATATTGGATCAGTGGACTATATGTTCAGTGCAATAACGTATTAAGGTCTATAAATTCATTACAATCACGTATACAACATGTACTGGTTTATTCGATCAGTACAATAACGTATATGGGTCTATATGATTACTGCAATTACGTATTTTGGTCTATATGGTTAGTGCATTAACACATCATGGTCTATAGAATTAGTGCAGTTTACACCTTTATCTATCATCATGGCAATCAGTGCAACAACATAACATTATCTAAAGTATGAGAATCAGTGCAATAACAAAGCATGGTATATATGATGACAGTAAAAGGGCAAACTGCAACGGAGTGTAATGTCAAGTCGAAAAGTGCGCCGACGTCATAAAATGCATTGAAATCAAGCTAAACAAAACGACATGTTTAAAATGCCACACTAGTATCCGTGACAACAGCGCTATGATATATACACAAGATGATGCTACGGTCTTAATGTTCATGCCGACGGTTTTATATTTCAAATCGGATGACAATTCACAGAATTATAGGTATAGTCCAGTCATTTTAACCTCAAACTAATTGCAAAACAAACAGTTTTGTGTTTATATGGTACGTAAAGCTATCCTTAGCAATGTACAAAATGTCCTAATTGAATATTCGTGGGACTTTTTGAGATATTTACAAATATATTGAATTGTCACATGTTTTCGCGATATTTGTCCCCTTTGATGTAAATACATCTTGACTTGTACCAGTAACTTATTTTTACATCGTGCTTAGAGGTCGCAATTTTGGTTTGATTTTTATGAAACTTGGCAGCAATGATCATCAAAAGCTAATCTAGGTAAAATAAAAGTTTGAGTTAACCGGAGCCAATTCTAGGTTACTAGGTCAAAATAAAGAAAAAACAAGATATAGTCACCAGGGGTCGCAATTTCGATCTTATACTTGTGAAGTTTAGTCACAATGATCACCTTACAAAACTCAAGGTCATGTATGAAATTGGATTAACCTGAGTTAAAAACTAGGTCACTAGGCCAAATTATAGAACAAATCGTTAGAAGGCGCCCTTTTACCTAATCTTTATGAAACCATGTCACATGGATAATGAAGACAAAATGTAGGTCAAATTCAATATTTACTTATTATGAGTTAAAACTAGGTCGCTAGGTAAAAAAATAGACAAACCTTTATGCGCCAAAAAGTCGCATCAATTATTTTCACCTATTGACCTTATTTTGACCCAAATTATTCAATAACATACTTGTCTTAGATGTTTTGAGATGAGCATTGTGACCAAGTTGCATAAATATTAGACCAAAATTGTGAATTTTGTACCTACACAACGTTTTCCTTTGATTTTAACTAGCGACCTACTTTTTGACCCCGGATGACCCAATTTATAACTTTGACCTAGATTTTGTTGATATTATGATTGTGATCAAGTTTTATAAATATAAGGTCTACATTATGACCTCTAGCGACTACACAAGGTTTTGCTACAATTTGACCTAGTGACCTAGTTTTTTATCCTTGATCATCCATTTTCTACCTCGGCATTAATTTTGTTCAAATGATCACTCTGACCAAGTTTCATAATCATAAAGTCAAAATTGTGAATACAAATGCAATTGTGGACGAACAGACAAAGAGAACAATCACTATTTCTCCCAAATCGATAAATTCGTGTACATTTTGTATATTGACATTATTGTATACTGTCCAAACACAAATATCCTTTTATCATTAGACATACATGTAAACAACACATGATATGTGTAAATTTTAAACAAATTGGATTAATATTAAAGAAATGAGTAAAACTTTTGTTTCCCCTTCCAAGTGCTATTTTGAGTCATTTTGTCGACATTTGAATGGGTAGTATACCAACACGTAGACTGGCATATACTAGTATATGAAAAGTAAATTGGCTGATGATAAAATCAATATTTGTATTCGATAGAAGAAGGTTGTATCTTTCAGAAAATATAAGCTTTAAGGTGAAATTAGTAAATATTTATCGACTTACATGGGAATTATTAGAACTTAAAATTCCCCATGTAGTATGAAAAAAGGAAAATTCTGAAATTGCTACCAAAAGTGACCTTAAACATGTCGATTTTTTTGTATTTTCCCCACTGAACTCGCATATTTGACGTTTTGTCTGTAGTTGATAATAGTCTGTAGATGATGAAAATGCAAAGAAACTCTGTTTTGCAATTTGTTTGAGGTTGACCATATTTTTTAGCTTCAATGACTGGACTAGTATAGGTAGGAGGTCAAGTGAAAGTTACCATAGTAACCACCGCATACTCGGAGAAAAGTAATATGAGCTGGAAGCTTGCGAATCAATTCAAAACACGTTGTTTTAAAGAATGTGTGACTTTTACTGAAGTCGGACGAAAACTAAACAAATGGCAGGCACAGTCCGCGAACTTTTTGATACTCCTCGTTTGCCTACTGTCTAAATAGTGTATTAACAAGCCCCGTCCATTTATTGAACTGGTATCTGTCTATACACTGTCCAGTACTTTACCAGAGCCCGTATCCGAAGCTCCGTAGACTGTTTCTAAAGAAATTTGCGTAGTTTGCGTCGCTAAGACAAAACAGTTCAATGTTTCTATGAGACATCCTGGCAGGGATAAAATGTAATGACCCGCACTTGTTTACGACTGCCACAGTCGAAGGCCAGCGAACATGTACACAAACAAAGTCCATGTACAACCTCTATAGAGCATTACCATTTGGTAGCTGCAATTATTGATAGTTGAGAGGTTGTTTCTCAACAAAGATTAAATAGACAGTAAATATTGGCTTTGAGAAATTTTGAAGGCTGTACCTGTGCCCCGTGCATTAATTAGCATTTTAGCGAACTATTTCTTAGATAAGGCAATTAACATGCACAATTGCAGAGTTAAAGAAACTGGGTGCTAATAAATTAAGGCTAACTCGATCTTCGAGAACGACATTTTAGAAGTTTTGTTGGTCCTTACACAAGTCACATCATCCGGATGAACTGTTTGTTCTGCAATTAGATTTTTTATATCAACATTCATAATTATCTATAGAATCCAAGGCAGGATAGATTTTTATGTGGTTACTTTTATTGTATTTGTTATTGTTGATATTGTTGCTGTTGCTGCTTCTGTTGCTGTTTCTGTTGATGCGGCTGTTGTTGTTGTTGTTGATTTGGCTGTTTTTGTGTTGTTTTGTCTGATGTTGGTGATGGTAATGTTGGCAGTTGTTGTTGCTGCTGCTGATGATTCTTATGGTGTTAATGCTTCTGCTGTTGATGCTTTTGTCGATGGACGATGGTAATGTGTTGTTTTGTTGTTTTAATTTTAGCCGTTTAAGTGTACTTTTACCAAACCAAATAAACCAATGAAAATTGGTACATCTACATCTACATGTATCATACAACAAATTATCGACAAAATCATGATATCTTCAGAAGTAGTAAACTATGATAAAATGCATTGATCCTTCATTTATGACAGTAATATATGTATGCCTCGGCACATATGTCATGTTGTAATCCTATAGATGTGACGTATTGTCGGTACGATAGCTGTATTTCAACTTGTTTTCCAATTAGAAGTAAAAACTGATTGAAAGACAAAATTCCGTTCATTTGAATATTCATACATGTTTTATAAGAATCCTTCTGTATAGAAATATTTAATCAAACATTGCTCGTAGAGCATCTTGTCTGGCAGAAACTATTTCTTATCACAGCAACCGTTTCTTCTATATGTCACTCACTGAGCGTTACTTAGAGTAAATAAATGGTCCGTAGCAATTAAATTACACGTATACATCTTCAAGGAAGAAACACGAGTATGTGAAATAAATCACATTTCACAATTTCAAATTTAGATTGCTCTATCAGCCGAGCAATTGACCTCTTTCACAAAACAGCTTGGTATATATATATACGATTAACTCTAACTGTATCTCTTGACTCAAAAGAAGATATTTCACTGTAGGGAATATTTACAAGCCAGTGAGGAACTCAAGGCTAATTGTTTGACACAATTATGGTGAATAAAAGCCAGCGGAGCTGTAGAAGCAAGACGTACGATTTGGGGGTTGGTCGGGATGTCCAGGCTGCACCACTGTTCAGTGTCTTGAATACTAATCCAACCATATTCAACCTATGTATGAATGGATACCTGCTAGAGTCAAAGGCCACTAACAAGTCTCACACAAATCTAAAACACTGATAATGAAATGCGTATGCATTCTGCGTAAGAGCCTTAAGAATCTCACATTTGTTTTCAATGTTATTGTTGTTTTTTTGTTCTCCCGTTTCAATCATAATTCAAATTAATATAAACAAACGGTATGAGGAATTCAGGACAGGGACGGCAGCATGCAACCCAACCAGCCGAGCACAAAAATCAGAAACATCACAACACAACTACACTGAGAAATGCCAACGCATAAACCAAATAATGAATTAAAAGTCCAAGTCCACGCCTAAAAAATGCAGGATGACCCAATATCAAAATGAAATTATAGAATAGCGGTTATTGTATAAGAAGGAATAAAACGCAGATAAAACATGCCGACAATACACTCTCCGGCATGTTCATTTCCTAAGGGGACAGCTAGTTAAGGCTAAGCATGTTTCCAACTATTTTTGGAGCAGAAGTAAAATATGAATACAAGAAGAATCGAGTAATACATGCAATACGGTATAGGCGAGTAGAAAAGTCAAGCTCAGTTTTCATGATTTCGAAATACAACCCTAGCCTGACTAAGTATACATCAAACATGTGTTTAAATACATTTATATTGCTGATATTTCAATGGAAGAAATGAGGTATCTAATTAAATGCAATATGATGTTTAGTTTCAAGTATATGCACAACAGATGTTAAACATTGATTTACGCTCGCTAACACGGCTGTAATATATACACATGTATACTGCTAGATGTTTACATACGTATATGGAAAATTTTGTTGACCAGTGAACTGATTTCAATGTAGTGGCAAAAACATTAAAATAACTTTAAACCTGTTTGTATTTTCCAATTTTGACGGTTTGACAATAAATAATGTAATAAAAATAACATGGGAAGGATACAAGGAGAACTAGAGAAGATTGTAAAATGCAACTTGATTGATGCCTGTTTGAAACCTGACCGCCATTCACAAGGTTCGCCTTCGTCCATGTTTTCATGGATTTGTGACTTTTAGTAACACACAAGCTATCACAGATCTACGTACAAATGCGTGAACGTAAAAATATTGCAAACCTAAGATATAACGTTTATGGCGGTACATCGTGCATGTGCTAGACGTATACAAACATCTACGCTATTTTTGAACACCGATTGTATTTGAGCTAAAACGACACTCAATGCACTTTCACTCAAGAACATCACTTTCCTTTGTGGGTAGTCATCAAGTTGTAGTTATTTGGACACTGAAGTGGAACTGAATTAGAAACAAATGAATTACAGTCTCTTTAAAACAGACACGAGTCGAAAGAGCACACACAAGCAAATACATTATCCTAGCACTTTTAGCGAAACAAGATTTCATGCATACATGGGTATGAGTTTTCTTTGCGTTTACAAAGACGAAAATTAAGAGGCGTTTGGTTGAAACATGAATTATGTGTGAGAGTTGCACAACTGTCCAATATTGTGTTATAAAATGGCACATGTCGGAGTCCGTACAAATATACAATGTGTTCATAAATAACATATATGTTATTTTCAATAAAAGCCTTAACTCTCCATAATGGTACCATTGCTACTACAGCCATGTATCTTGTTCCGTGTTTACAGTTTACATAAAGGGTACATAATTATTGAGCACATAGTACGCCAGGTAGTCACCAACAATGTTATAAAATGTCAGTTAGTTTAAACTATATTTATTGAATAACTTTTTTACAACATGACAGTTAGGTACCGGAGTTCCAATGGTCCATGCAAACTACAATTAAACGGAATGTGAAGTACCGGTTTTCCAATGGTCCACACAACCAAAAAATGAACCCCATGTGCAGTACCCGTGTTTCAATGAACTATACCAAATACAAGTAAAATACTACAGCAGTGCCCTTGCTCTGAACTACATGGATGTTTTGTGGAAATAACACATTTCTAAATCCATACCATATTTGGAACACTTCACTCGACCAGGAAGCTATGCCAAAACTACATTTTGCACACCGTAAGTTCTTCAGCTGTGAAATTTACCACATATGATTAAATGATCTTTTTGTGCCCATTTTAGTTTTAATAAACTCGTTCGTGTCAATTTCTAGGCATTGCCTACGCGATGGTAAATGATAATGTGTTTTGAATGAACTTTCCAAAATTTCCGAAGCTCCGTCGGGCAGTCTACTGAATAAAGTTGTAACTCATTTCTGTAGTTTACTGCATTGTAGGCAAAACTTTGGATTAGATTAGTCTCTGGGGAGACGTGAAGAGGCGAAAAGATCCTCTATATGTTAGATTGATGAATTATTTATCTGAAGGTTCACACCCTATACTATTCTCATACCGGCCTGAAAAACACTTCAAGCCAATATTTGTGAAAATCGGGAGATAAACAATGACAGTTTGATATTCCAATGAAAGTGTTGCGCACCAGTTATTTTTGCCCCATGTATGAGCAAAAATGGAGGAGGTTTAATATCTTCTGAAGTGTCACGCCGGCTGCTTGTACCTGTCTGGTGAGATATGTTTATTTTGAAGTTTGGAACGTTTTCAGTTTTGTGTTGGCTGGCTGTCGACTCAGACTGGTGAACGCGTTAGGAAACGAATGAATTTATTTTTAGATTGTACAAATGATAGCACGTCAAACCTTCCAGTAATAAACGTCTTGTTGATGGCATATAAATGCATAATTCACGCCTCAATAAGTGACACAAAGTCCTCGGAGAAACTGTTTATATGGGTCTGGGTCTGTTGAATATTTATTGATGCATCGTCACGAGTAAATATGTGACGTTTAATATGAATAATATTTAGACGTTGTGTTTTTTCAAGACTCTACCTCATATATAATAGTTCTCGTTCATAATTCTACGCGTATATTGTTCTGACGAATCGTGTGTTTTTAAATATGTCACTTACGCAGACTGAGGTTTTGGGACCATGTGTTTGTAATGTGAAATTATATTAAAAATGCGATTTGTACGAGGAATTGTCCCAAATATATGCAGGAATTATTTTAGGAATTAATGATTCATACATCTTCAGGTCGATTTCAGCTGCTAGACTTCAAGAGGATTTCCAGCTGTGCTCGGCAGCACAGAACAATATAAATAGTTTCACATCATTTATTTGGTTTTCTCTGACTGAGCAATATATCTTAGTAACAAGAAGGTAACAAACTCGCGATCGTTGCTGAGTGGTGAGAGCAGTCTCCTAGGATCTCTGTGAACTGATGCGGTTTGCTGTTGAGCCGAAAGTCCCTTTAAACAATAATTTCAGGTTTTTCATCTCTGTCAGGCAACTGGCAATAATGGAAGAGGTCTCATAATTCGATATTTCGGGTGACACGATAATAAACAAGCACTTTTTCATTTACAAATGTAGATTGTATGCTTGTACGATGGTTTGGGAAATTGCGAAACTCGCGCACAAACAACTATGCTATCAGTTCTTCAATTATACCAGGCATTATTTAACAAATGTAGCATATACAATGAGATAGTCGGTCCGACTGATTGATGTTTAAATTACCAGGAATATGGTGTTATGTGTATAGCCTTCAGAACATTCAAAATGGCAGGTTAAGCTAATCAGTCCAGACTACGAATCTAGTGGAAAAAACCATCATTATCAGCTTATACAGGTTTTTATTAGCAGATAATGTATTTGAAAGGGAGTTATTACTTAAAATGTCAATATGGACCCTGGGCCACCACAGTTTGTACGGGTATATCTCAACAACTTAACAATGTTAGCTCAATGTATACATTTTTTTAATCTTTAATACTGGAGATATAAAAGTGAAATACAATATCGACTGAACCGATGTCGAGGTACATGTAATGGGACTCCCTTTTAGAAATACTTCAATAACATTATTCACCACCGGCTCATTCATATACCATTGGCTTAAATATACACATTTTGTAAACTCGACTCATATTCTATCGATTTAGTTTCAAGTAAAACTCGCATTTTATAAATACATCCGTTACATTAGAAATAATAAGGGGGCATTTTATTTGGTTTACTATTCTGCCTGCAATTTGATTTGACATAGTGAATCCCGTGCTATAAGAAAAAAATACAATATATCATATAGAACACAAAAATCTTTGACGGATGAATAATATTACATCAGTTAAATATTACATGTACACTTTGTAGCAGCAAGTGCATTTTTGGTTAAAGGTCTGCATATTTTATTCGATTATAGCCGTCCGAAAAAACAGACCATCACTGATTGTTTATCTAGCGGTTTGTAATTATTTTGTACACTCTTGGGTACAAGTACGAGCTACACACATTTCAGAATCGGTCAAAGCATACAAGGCATCTTTGAATCAATACTGACCGCTTGATCGATGACCAGTCCAAGACGAGACAAGAGAAAATATGGCCTGCCATAACTTATGACTATCGCGATTACTTAGAGTTTGCAAATATTTCATCACTTCAGTAGATCTAACGTCCGGGCAACAATAGCCGCAGCCCAAGGCTTATTGATTTAGGACATAACGAATGTAAACGATGTATTCAAAAATGTGTGGAATCCCTTACAGCCATGGCTTGAAATAATAATCAGAACACATTATGTTAATTACTTGTGGGGAGAATTAGAAATATTCTTCATCAACTTCCTTTATTCTCACATCCCATTGTACCAGCAATTCCTCCTCATTCTTCAGTCAATTGTGAAAATAACAGCTCAGAGACGAATACTCAAATCTATATCAATTTGTTCATTAACATTATGCGTACAAATATAAAAGTATTATAATGGGAGTTTACAATTTTGTTTACACATTATTTTGTGAACTCTAGAACAAAAAGTTTATTTGAATATGCAAAAAGCCGTAGAAGTCAAAAGGGTATTCAGAAACTCGCTTTTTAAAACTTACAATGTACGATGGTCGTCTATTTCATTACTATTGATGTCATTAGTATTAGTGCATGTAGTACAAATAGTTTAATATTTAATTATAAAATAAATATTTATTCTATTTGTACTTGTTTTATTTGTTATACTAATGCATTGTTTGTTTAGATTAACAGCTAGACAAATATACCCTTATTTATTGTTAACATTTATCGTTGTTCATTTAAGTGTTTTGATTGATTTTGCATTACACTGGTAAATAGAAATATTGAAATTAACATTATACAACTTTACTTAATTAATTCATTCGAATCAGTAACTAATGTACATAAAAGTTATTTGTCGATTACTGAAGAGTTCTTTTTGATATATTGACCAAAATGTACATTTATAGTGTCATCTTTATTTTGTTGATTGTTGAGAGTGTTGTACTTACATTCATTGTCTTGTACTGCAGAAAGAAACGCAGAAGCAAGTTGAACGGAAACAGCCAGCTAAAATACGCATGATGGACACACGCAACGAACAAGGCACATACCAAATCCATACGCTACAATGTCCAGCACAAAATGATTTAATAAAAAGAAATACTAAAATACAAGTAACCAGTCCCAAAAGCAGGTGTCAAAAACATACAGTAAAATCAAATATTCAAAAAAACTTCATTGACGTAGCGAATAGCAAGGGGTTCCATAGAAGCAAAAACATCTACCGAGATAGATATATTTTATTCCTCCAAATTAGGACAAAGCATTAACTTATTTTGATTACATTTGATCCTGCTAATAATATTTTAAATTTTGGAGAACGATTGATAATACTACTGGAAACCATGTACTGAATACACTAAGTTTCTAGTTAATATTGCTTAAATAAATAATTTTGTCTGTTGAAAAAGTGAAATATAGCAGATCTTATAGTTACCGCAAACACTTACAGTCTTCACAGACCAAAAAGGGTGTGCGAAAATCAGACAGGGCTGCCCTTAACATTACCAGCCGAGCACAGAAATGCCGACACATAAGCCAAAGAAACAATAAATATCCAAGTCCCAACCGAAAAAAATGCAGGATGACCCATTTTCACAAAGTAATGATAGAAAAACGGTTATTGCAAGGGACCGAATCAAACGCAGCCAAGACTCAAGACCAAATGGGGTACAATAACACCGGGGCGTGACATAGTTTGAAACACTAAGGACAAAGGCCTAACGCCTGGTCTACACAATTCGTTGTTAAAGTACCTAATGAAAAGTCTTCGAGGACAGAGGTTCAAAAATGCAGTCTGGACGAGCGCACATTTTTATTTATCGTTATAGCTATTTTTTTTCCTAACCTACTTAAACACTACCCGAATGAAATATTTCACAATTCAGGCCAGTCGATCTCTCAAGCCATATGCAGCGTTATATTCATATGACAAATACTCAATTTGGTGAAATCAATGTTTTTATTAATATATCACTCAGTGACAGCGATAGCGTATTTTATTTCCTGTTTCTATTATTCATGTAGTTATAGAGATGTTAAATTGATGTCTGTGACAGTCAAGGGTCGGTAATAAAATGAAATGATTTTCATTGTATAACATTGTCACCATGACTGCTCACCCTTACAGAGTGAAGCAAATCATGTTATATGGCAGTCAATAAGTTTATGACAGAGCTATTTGCACCGAAGCCTTCCTTCACTGGTTGTATATGTGTTGTTCTGCTAAACAGATCATTTCACAGCAGAACAGATCAAACCAGACATGGGCAGTACAGAACCAAATCAGTTTTTTTTGGTGTATTCAGCATCTCTTCGCAATACAGACAACATCGAAGTTACCTCTAACGACCGTCGGTACGTTATGATATGTGAGCTTACACGTATATTCATGCAACCAAACATGTCTGCCAATTTCCTCTTTTCCATCGCAAAAGTGTTCAGAAATCCAGCCGATGACGTAAGAAGCCACTTTTAATTCTGATATAAGATGGAGAACATTTTCGTTTCGCCATGTTTATTGTATCTGTCAATTATATTTGTTTATCATTGCAACGATCAGCCTAGGTTCCCAGAGTTTAGCCGGATAACAAGCAACCCTAGATGGTATCATTGCAGGAGAAAATGAACTGGGAATAGAAATGTCTTTCAAGCAATCAGATTTTAAGTTTCTGTGCATCAGTAAAGTTGTTTGTTGAGTACCCAATATGGAGAAAATGTCGGTATACGAGTCTGGTAAAACTGCTTAATCTGATTCTATCTTTAGTGCCGTAAATAACACTTTAAACAATTCTATAAGGTACAAAAAAATGTGCTTGTTATAACAAATGCTTTATGATTTTGGACGCATTTGTTGGCATCGATAAATGTTAGAATAATTTTAGAGATTTGGAATTGACCACACGTATTTGCACCAATGTTACGCCATCTAAAAGATCCAATGAAACGCCTTAAAATTAAATGGAATATACAAACAGATGACCTTTATGATAGTTTTTAAGATATAACAGGGTTATACGGTATTCTGGGAAAACCCACGTACATTTCTTTGTGTGTGCACCCTGCTCCGCTGTTGTCTCTTCCCGAACGACTCCTTACACTATGTTAAACATGACAAGGAATGGCTATATATTGTGTGTTGAACCTGCCAATAAAGCTCGCCCATATGGGATCTCCCGGTTGCGAGGGTAAACAAACCCATTATGACGGAGCCAAAGAAGCCTAAATTTATGTTATTTCGTTGCAGCCAAATGTTCTGCTTTTATTAATCGACAGATGGGTCGGTACGACGCGTTTCATATGACTCTTCACAGAATGTACTGGGTATATCAGTTGAAAACATCTAACGGTTATTGTCGACAATAGCATATCGCTTAGATCTGAACGATAAGGGAAGCGTCGATCAAATACTTTCCTTATAAACATGGGTGGAGAGTCGTACGATGTGGCTATGAAGTCATATATGTGCACATTAGCACGGTACTGACAACACATTAATATTATATGTCCGACAGGTGCAAGTAATAGAAAGCAGTTTTTGTATATCGGATATATTTCTCGCTTGGTACATTGTGTAAATCCGACATTATTTGTAAAATCGCCGTTTTGGAGGGGAATAGAAGCGAAATGGCATCACTCAGAATTGTGAAAATGAAACAGTTGAAGACCATGTAACATGTGGCTCTAGAAACGTTATGACTGTAGTTTGTCAAAATAAAGATATGAAGAAATCAGCCGAGCACAACACAACAGTAACAACACGAAACAACACAACTGTACACGAAGTAATGCCCATACATAACCTACCGAAATGCTTAAAGTAGTATGTCCCCGTAGCAAAAACACAGACTGACGTAGATTCACAAAGAAATAACCAATCAAAACTGTCATCCAAATTGCCCAAATAAAACGCAGCTAAGACCCGACCTAAGATGAATCTTAAAATAGCATTTACAACCAATACATAAAGCATGCGCAGCAATTGTGCACCGTATAATCTAGCAAACACATGTTTGTTACAATTATACCAAACTTAAGCAATTAAGTTGAATTAACATGCCAGGGCATTAACAAGCTCACTCGTATGTTATCAAATAAAATCCTGCATAATTTGACTGCACAAAAACGATGCATTTAGCGAAGCAGACCCTCAGCGTAATGGTAATGCTCATGAATATTCATGTTTTCTATATTGATTTAAACGTTTTATTTCGATAGAGGCATAAATAAAACATCTATATAGAAAGGGGCAATATCTGTGTGTTTGAAGGCAACATAGTCGTCATAAAATGACAATAAAACACGACCTATAACAAACAATAGTGAGTTGAATATAAAATATGACATTGGCGTTACTCTATATAACTACGTATTAGGCATACATTTTGTTGAAATTTACGATCATTATTCGCAGAGTGCTTGTCGGGAAAATACATTAAGTCAATTTTGGAGTTGCTTGATAAGATGTAAAATAATTATATTTCGCGGGAGATATATCTCGTAATTTTTAGTAAAATACTAAGTTGGTTGTATATTAAATTATGGGATCTAAAATATTGACAGAAAAATATCTCGCGACGTATTTGTGAGGTTAACTATTTGAGGGAATATAATCTCTCGATTTATTTCATCCCCTTAATTAACGAAATTACTACTATATGTATGTAACGTGAACAAGTAATTCATACGTCAAAAAATACTCTAGTGACATTTTGAGGAAACTTATTTGTGTGCGGTTTAATTTAGCGATCTAGTTTATTCGTAAATATTAATATTTTACAGTAATACATGCATATATGTACTTGCATCTTTGACGGATCACAATGCATCGTGCATGTGATACCGTGTGAAATAAAGTGTCCAGCTTATCACTCCAAAATTCCAATCTACTGGAGAATCGAACTTTATAAACTTATACAGGTTTTGTTTAGCAGATAATGTATTTGAAATGGTATTATTGGTTAAAAGATCAATATACGTGGGTATTGAGTTAAGAGTCATGGTCGTCATATTAATGCTGAATGAATACATTGGTAGTGTCTTTACATACACAGATTTATAGCGACCTGGATGATAACCGTTTTAAAAATATTTATATCTGAGATAAGGGCGGTTACGTATACCGGAGTACACGGGTAATTTGAAACACACTTTATTAAATTTTCTAAAATATCTCAATTGTAGGACCTACACAAACCGTCATTTGAAATGAAATGTCTGATTGCATGATATCATTTATAAAGTCTGCTAAAATTTCAGACGTCAATTTCCGGTAAATAATGTTTTAATAGACATTTACATAATCGCACTATATAGAAATACCCGCCTAAAACGGGTATACCGAAATTTTCGAAACCACGGGCTGCTATCGAAATCTGCGTGAAACTGGAATATACATACGTCATCAGAAACAATACATGGTTTGACACCTGTAGGTATATAATCTGAAATAAATACACATCGATTTATAAGTGGAATTAGTGCTTTCGTGAGGATTCTAAAAGTTTACAACCGAATAAATTAAACCCGATAATGGTGACGTTGGTGCGCAACGTCGTCGAATAGGACCAGCGCTATAAAACAGCGGACATAGTAAAAAACTTAGATTAATAATTAATGGGACAGCGCAAACTATATCAAACAGCCAATTGAAAATGCGGAAATTATATTTACGATGGTTATCCAAAAAACCTTCATATTAGCCACTTCGAGAAGCAAAAATGAGTCAAAACGTTAACGTAAGTATTGACAAACGTGCCGTTAGTTTGACGTCGATCATCAATGACGCTGACGTGCTCCGGTATGCTGTTACAGAATATGTGCGTGTTTTTCATGTAAAAATCATGTAGTTTTGAGTAATTCAATGATATTTGACAAATTGTTTTGTTATACTTATGATCACGTTATATTAAAATTTGAAAGCATTTGAAGCTTTGGTTTGAGAGTAATGATATTTTTCTACGAACTTTTTGATTCACCCACGTAGAGTTCGATCCCTAGACCACCAAAGTTGTTAAATTTGTACGGGTATATCTCAACAACTTAACATTGTTTGCTCAATGTATATCTTCACTATTGGTGATATAAAAGTAAAATACAATTCTGGTTGATCCGGTGTCGATTTGGTTTTAGTAATAATTTTGATCTGTGGGAATATCTATATCATATCAACCTATCGACAGCCGGCTTATTCTTATTCATTTGGCTTACAATAAGATGCAGAAAGTTTGTATGTAACCGCCCTATAAATTTGACTCCTATTCCATCGATTTAGTTTCTAGTGACATTTTATATCTACATCTATTACATTATAAATAACATGAGACATTTTATTTGTTTTACTACCATGCTTGCAACTCGATTCGACAATGAAATGTGAATCCCGTGTATTGTGGAACGTAGATAATATACACTAAAGCATATCAGAACACGAAAGTCTTAGACGAATGAATAACATTGTATCTATTAGATATTAAATTTCAACTAAAAAAGGAAGCGTCCTTCTGGCTAAAAGTCTGCATATTTTATCCAAATATACCCGTCTGAAATGACTGGCACTTATTTATTTCTATATCTATTTGTAATTACAGTGTACACTCTACGAAGCTATAATGGTCTACACATGTTACAGTATCGGTCAAAACATACAAGGCATCTTGCACTCCGTTGATAGTAGAATCAATACTGACCGTTTGATCGATGACCAGTCCAAGACGAGACAACAAAAAATATGACCTGCCATAACTTAAGACTAGGGCAATATCTTAGCGGCTGCACAATTTGTCACCACTACAGTAGTTATAACATCGGAACACCAAAAGCCGCACCCCATGGCTTATTGATTTAGTACATAATGAATGTTGAACGCTGGGTTTACAAATGTGTGTAATCCCAAACAGCCATCGCTAGAAATAAGAAGCAGAACACATTATGTTAATTACTTGTCGGGAGAATGAGAAATGTTCTTCATCAAGTTCCTTTATACTCGCCTCCCATTCTACCAGGAATTCTTCTTCATTCTTTAGACGATTGTGAACAGAACATCTCCGAGACGACGACTCAACTACATATCCAGAAGTTTATTAACATTATAAATGTAGTACATTATGAGTTTATAATTCAGAATAAATATTACTTCTTGTTTTGAACCAATGAAAATTTACTTTGAATTTGTACAAATACAAAGCGAATTAACCAAATCACTGTTTAACTTATAGGGATACTTTAAAATTTAACCTGTATGACTTATTGCAATTAAAAGCTCATGCTATATCCGATCATTGTACAAGTATACCTTATTGGGATATTATCCATCTTAAGGTGTATGCCTTATTGCGATAACCACCAGTCAATTAGTTTATACATTTGAAATAAGTAGAACCTTATTCAGAAACTCGTTCCTTAAACATACAAATCACTATATAGTCTTCTTTATTACCATTATATTCAGTAAGGATGTGTTTCGTATAATTATCATTAACTAGTACAACATGTACGATGTGAATAGTTTATTCAATTATCACATATATATTTTTTTTTCTCTTTGGTGCTTGTTATTATATTTGTATGATTAAATTTAAGACAAATGCAAACGTATTTATAGCAAACATATGCCATTGTTCAACTGTCTAGTTTTGTTTTGTATTACGCAGGTAAATAGTGAAATTTAAATTGATTTATAATTTTATTCAGTTTATACTTTCGAATAGGTCACTATTGTACAATACAATTTTTTGCCAGTTATTTAAAAGTTCATGATGGTATAATGTACAATGATGTATATACGTTCGCATTTGTTTTGTTGATTGTTGGAAGTAAATTATTACTAGTAACCGTTGTTTCGCGTAAAACGGTACAAAGCTGAAGCAAATCGGATAGAATAAGCCGACTCAGTAAGGCGCAAAATATACACACACAATAAAAAAGGCCCAGACCAAATCCATACGTTTCAATGTCCAACACAAATTCGAGCATGAAAAGAAAATGTATTAAAAAGCTACAAGAAATAGTAAAAAGGCAAGTCAACAGTCCTAATTTAAGGTGTAAAAACTAACACCACATTCCAACATCACTTTCAGTGACGTAGCGAATATCAGCTTATAACAAAGGATTAACTGACGAGGATCAAATTTGATCCTGAAATACTATCATTTTTTTTGGGAGTGGTTGATAATGTTTGGCAATAATACTTCTAACAATGTACATAATACATCAGTCTCATGTTGCTAGTGAACATGTTCGAAATAGTCTGTAGAAAAAGTGAAAAATAGCACTGGACGCTGAAACCGACCAACCCAGCTCCTTTTAGGTTTGTGGTTGATTGGATGTTCGTTAACTAGGTATATATTTTTGTTACCGCGAAAGTTTCCAATCTTCACAGATACACAAACCAACTCTTGTCACGCAATTCGAAAAGGCTGAACGTTAGTCTATGGCGTAACTGTTGCAAACATACAGTCTGCTAGATGTGCACAATGATTAAGTCTCGTTATAGGTTAATCGTGCATTCAATTATGTTGCATGTGGTTATCTTTATGAAACCGCGTTGCATCACTTTGTAAGTTTTGTTGATGAAATGAAACATCTACTGTATGATTCCTACCGCAGCGTACAAAATATTTGTATCTTGGTGTACTGCCGTTTTCAATAGTTTTATTCAAAATCAAATTAAAATTCCTATTATTGTCGCAATTGAACTCACCGCGAAATGGTCATTTGATGAAAATCTACACAAATGTTCAAATACCATCCGAATGAAAGATTTTACAATACAGAACTGTCGCTCAATGAAGCACTTCATAGCTTCATAACAAATTAACGTTACCCCAAAAAAACCAACAAAATTTAGTGAAATCAATGATTTTATTAATAAATCACTCAATGGCAGTGTATTTTATTTCCTGTATCTATTATTCATGTAGATATAGTATTTCCTGTATCTATTATTCATGTAGATATAGAGATGTTAAGTTGATGTCAGTGACAGTCAAGGGTCGGTAATAAAATGAAATGATTTTCATTGTGTAACATTGTCACCATGGCGGTTTGCCCTGACAGAGTGAAACAGATTATAATTTAAATGGCAGACAGTACGTTTATGACAGAGCTTTTGGCACCGAAGCCTTCCTTTACTGGTTGTAAATGTGTTGTTTTGCTGACAGATCATTTCACAACAGAACAGAACAGACCAGAAAAGATCAGTACAGAACATAGGAAGTTTAATGTGAGTATTCAGTATCTCTTCAATACACACAACATTACTGTGAAGTTACATCAACGCTATGTTATGGTGTGTGTTTTACACGTACCTTCATCTAACCAAACATGTCTGTGATCTATAATACTGTTTGACGAATTTCCTTTTTCATATCACCTAACTAACCGACGGCGTAAGCAGTCACTTTTAATTCTGACGTAAAACGGAGAAATTTGAGGTTCGCCATGTTTATTGTATCTATCAATTGTATGTGTTTATCATTGTACCGATCAGCAAAGGTTCTCAGAGTTGTGCCCGTTAACAAGCATCTCTAGATGGTATCAGTGCAGGAGAAAATGAACTGGGAATAGAAATGTCAGATTATAAGATTCTGTGCATCAGTAAAGCTGTTTGTTGAGTTCCCAATATGGAGAAAATGTCGGTATACGAGTCTGGTAAAAGTGCTTAATCTGATTATATCTTTTGATGCCGTAAATAACACTTTAAAGAAGTCTATAAGGTACAAGCAAATGTGCTTGTTATCAAAAATGCTTTATGATTTGGACGCCTTTTGTTGGAATCGATAAATGTTGGAATAATTGCAGAGATCTTTTAATGCTGCAAATAACACTTTAACAATGTCTATGAGGATAAAGAAATTGTGTTTCTTATAGAGTTGTTTTATGATTCGGACGCTCTTTGTTGGCATAGATAAGTTTCGGAAGAAGTTCAGAGCTTTTGCGATTGACAACACATATTTGCACAAATCCTATGTCATCTTAAAGATCCAACAAACAATGATGAACGTTGATAGTCAAATATCATTATGATACACATTGTGGTAGATTAAGGCATTTTTGTATAGTAATTTTGTTTAAAAAGTAATTTTGTTTAAAAAAAGTTAAAAACACGGCTTTTTGCATGATCTTAGAACACGCGTAGATATACCATTATTTGCAATTTATAAAATAAGCCTTTAACACGTAGTAATCAATGAAACAATTACAATTGATCATATTGCAAAACGTTCAGAGTTTAATACTGGTAATATGGTAAAAAGCGAAAATATAATAATTTAATTGGACAGGTAAGGTAGACGACAACTGAAAAAGCCGATCACAACAAACAAAAATAAGACCACACTACACTACACAATATCCAACACTCATCTGAACGGGAAAACTAAAGCACTGAAAGTTCAAGTTTTACCTGTCAAACATCTGAAAGACATGATTTCAGCTATAAACGGAGCATAAAATCCCAGGAAGTTTAAAATATTTCATCATATAATAAACCCTACATCCACAGAGTTACTTTATCAAGAGATGTTTTGTAAAAATCGGGATTGGGTATAAAAGTCCTATCCGATGATGGAACCATGTACTATCTTGTGAATCGACTACCATGATACATTTTCACTGAAACTAAAATGTGGCAAGGGGTTAGAGCGCAATTGAAAGTGATACAATGTAAGAAAACACAGCGACAATGGGCGGGGAAAGGACAGCGGCAAATGAGACAAATACGTACATTCTCGGTGAAATACTCTCCAGTAAGTAATGTTTAGATAAACGGCATTAATACGGTAACACTAAACATGACACAATTATCCGGCGTGGGAGACGTGTCCTATTTGTTTGAACATGTTGAATGACTGATCAGTCTTGCTGAATTGTGGAGCCTCAGCTGAGGGAGGCATATATTTGTTTGGATTGAGTTGGAAACCATTGTAATATGATAGTGAAGATTATGAACAGTATCATGCGGATTGGTTAAATAATGTCCTTTCAATAACTCCATTAAAAACACATTATTTATGATTTATTCTCCACATATACCGATATCTCTAACAACGACAGTGGCTATGATATCTTGATCAAATGAGTTTGTATTATTTTGTTATCATATTTCATTGTTTCAGTTAAATAGTGAAGATGAATCTGATCTGATTGTCCCTCTTTCGAGATAAAAATCAGAAATAAAAATCTTTCAGATTGTGATTGTGATAATATTGGATTATGAAATAGCCAAACATGTGTGGAACTGTGTATGGTAAAACGTAGATTTTTAGGCAGTTTGAGTCACACAGGCTGGCAGATATCCTAACCAAAACCAGGAGTGCATTTGTTTCTAATCACTTAGCAATAAGTCCTACAAACATAAGTTAGTGTTTCCTACCTTTTTAAGTTTACTTCTTTGTAATTTGGTTGTCATTCTAAGAACTAATCAATAAGGGACAGCACAATGTTGTCATAATACGCGTGTTTCCTATGACTATTCGTAGATAGGACTAGCTATACATGAGTAGATTACATGTACATTTAACGTGTGTCGTCGATAGAAGTTAACCGTTTATATCTGAAAGATAAGAGAATCGTTTGATCAAATACTTTGTTTAAAAACATGGGTAGAGAGACGTACACTGTGGCTATGGAGTCACTGGCGCATACATGTAGAAGCAAGATACTGATAACATATATCCACATGGATACCATGTGTCAAACTTATGTATTCAATATACGTTGGAATGACCCATGTTTTCAACTTAGTAAATTTGTATACCGTAAATATTATTTAAAATCTCTGTTTTGGAGTAGAAGGGAAGCAGAATGGCAAAACCCATAATAATCAAGATAGAATAGTAAAAGGTGATAAGTAGATGGGGATAAACAACAGCTGTAGTCCATATTACACGTGACTTTATAATCTTGTGTGACCTTATAAGCGCAAGTGTACTTTGTCGAGTTATGCTAAGTACTTAAAATATTTTGCAATCCAGCAAACACGCAGTCCCCATACTCAACACAGAAATTGGAGGTCGTGCGATTTTAATATCCAACAAAAATGTTTCATTTTGTTACAATTATATAAAACTGTATTAAGTTAAATCAACACATACGGGCATTAACAAGAAGAAACACTCGGCCGGAATATCTCGTATCTTATCTTATCAAATTAAATGTTGCATTATTTGACTGCACAAAAACTAGGCATTTGGCGAACCAGACCCTCCGCGTTATGGTAATGCTCATAAATATTCATGTTTTCTATATTGAATGTAACGTTTTATATCGATAGAGGCATAAATAAAACATCTATTTAGTAAGGGGGCAATATCTGTCTGTTCGTAGGCAACCTAGTCGTCATAAAATCACAATGAAACACGACCTATAACAAACAACATTAAGTTGAATATAAAATATGACTTAGGCGTTACTCTATATAACTATGAATTAGGCTTGTAGGTTTTTGAAAAGTCGGGAAAATATATTAAGTCAATTTTGGAGTTTTTTTATATGATGTTAAATCAGTATATTTCGCGGACAATATATCTCGTGATTTTCGGTAAAATACTAATTGTTTACTTAATTATGGGATCTGAAATATTGAATGAAAAATATATTGCGACGTTTGTTTGGGTTTAACCATTTGAGATCATCCACTTAATTAACGAAATAACCATTAATAGTATATTTATTTAACGTGTAACAGTGATACATTTCCTTCGCGCATTTTGGTGCAATTACATAGCTGTTTCTAACATTACGTTAATTGTATGGTCATTGATTAGATTGGTAACCACCATAATATTGTATCCCAAAAACCAGTCATTCCCAACAACTTGCAGGAAAAAGTATTTTTATTAGTTGTCTTGGAAGTCTTTCACGCACTAGTTGGTTCAGAAAACACATTTTGTGAACCAACCTTGACCAAGTCAAAACCAAGAAAATACAGCTTGACATTGACAACAAATGTGTTTATTAGACAGTACTTCAAAAATTGGCTTTTATTTTACCATGATAAATAAACAATTGGCTGGTAAAGACCTGTACACACAGTAAGTATGTATATATCTCTTCCTATAAGTTAAGTCAAGATGTACCGTGTAATTACGTGTAGAACGCCTCTACCAAATATTCGCTCGAGATGTACACCTTCAATATGACCAAATGGTATGAGGGAAATGTATGGGCATGATGTACATATTGCAAATGTATATCCTCGACATATACACCAAAACTTACTGTGTGTACGCACCTTTACGAAGTTCCCCACTTCCTATTAGTTCAAGATATTCTTCCGTCAAGAGTGTACAATACACCAAGACGTTTTGTTAAAAAAGACAATTGCTCGCCTGTCTGAGAAATTTAAATTTGAAATTGTGAACTTGATGTATTTCACAAACTCGTATTTCACCCTTGAAGACGTCTACTTATACATTTATTTGTTATGGACCATTTATTTACTCTAAGTAACGCTCAGTGAATGACAAGAAACGGTTGCTGTGGTGATAAGAAATAGTTTCTGTCAGACAAGATGCTCTAGTACCAATGTTTGATTAAATATTTCTATACAGAAGGATTCTAATAGAACATGTATGAATATTCAAATGGACGGATTTTCAATCAGATTTTACTTCTAATTGGGAAACAAGTTGAAATACAGCTATCGTTCCGACAAAACGCCACATATATAGGATTACAACATACCATATATGCCAAGGAATACATATATTACTGTCATAAATAAAGGATCAATACATTTGTATTATAGTTAACAAGTTCTGTGGATATCATGATTTTGGTGGAATATTTGATGTATGATAGATGTACACAACCACCACCAACAGCAACAACAACCACAAAAACATCAGAAAAAAAACATACAAAATCAGCAGCAACAACAACAACAACAGCAACAACAACAAACGTAACAACAACAAAAACAACATTAGCAAAAATATCTCCTGCCTTGGAATCAATGGATCATTAAGTAGTTTGATGAAGGTTGAACGGGTAAAATTATTCTAATTTAAAAATAAACAGTTCATCCGAATGTTGGTTTTTTGGGACTAGAAACTTCTAAATTGTCGCTCTCGAAGATCGAGTTATCATTAATTTATTAGCACCCATTTTCTTTATCTCTGAAAATTGTGCATGTAAATTGCCTTATCTAAGAAATAGTTCGCTTAAATGCTAATTTATGCAAGAGTTACAAGCAATTTCATCACTCGACAAAACATGATGGGTCAGTTTTTTCTTGATGGTGAAAATAGTTCAATCCGTTAAGCGATAATTCATTTCCATCTAATGAGCATACATCTGCATCAAATTGCAATATTTATATCTGTGAAACAAAGGCACGCGGTGGTTGGATACTAGTGTTGTACATGTACATTAAAGCATCAGAGCGGTCCTATTTTGGAAAACAACCTTTTTATAGCCTTCTTCATTTCTCAAAGCCTATAAGTACAATCAATTTAGTCGTTGTTGAGAAACAACCTCTAAACAACGATGAAAAATGCAGCTCCAAAAAAGTGATGTTTTAAAGAGGTTGTACAAGGGCTTTGCTGGTGAACTTCTTTGTTTGTTATCGACTGTGGCAGTCGTAAGTGCGCGAGCATTATGTTTTACCCCTGTCTGGTTGACAATAACTCTCGACTTCGAGGGTTGATGCTGTAACTGTCTTGCGATGCAGGGACCCCGAACAGGTCTGTTGATTACACATATAATTTCATCTGCAAACTATTTTCGGTTTGGTTTTCAACTAACAATTCCACATGAATGAGCAGTTTTAACCGAACCCAAGCGTGGCTTGTTTTTGCGGTTTTCATGCAATTTTTAACGCGACTCTTAATGTGTCAACATGACCTTTCCCCATGTCCTTGAATGGCTGGATATCGTGTAAGGAACTTACTATAACCGTAAAACGTGACACAAATATTGTTTACGCTATGTTCCACTCTCATTAGACACGTGGTCACACTGGGCGTGATATCGACTTGTGACATCAATAATTAAAGTATGTCCATTTCTCTCGATAAAAACCTTGAATTGTTTTTTAGCGAAAACTACGCATATTTCGTTAGAAACAATATACGGAACTTCGGATCCGGGTTCTGATAAAGTACCAGACAGTGTACAGACAGCTCTGGGTTCAATAGACGGACGGGGCTAGTTAATACACATATTACGACGGTAGGCATATCTCCATTAAATTTCAATGCCTTACTTCACATCCTATTGACCAAGAAGGGTCATTGCACTTATTTTTATTATATTCACCATGGTTTTTATTGCACTCATTGTTATAGTATAGATCATGCTGTGTTATAGCACTAATTGTCATCATATATATCATGCTGTGTTATTGCACTGATTTCATACTATAGATAGACCATGCTATGTTATTGCACGGGTTGCCATGATGATATATAATGGTTGGAACAGAACTGATTCTATAGACCATGATGTGTTATTGCACTAATCATATAAACCAAAATACGTAAGTGCACTTATAATAAAGACCATGTTATGTTATTGCACTAATAATATAGACAAAAATATGTCATTGCACTAATCATATATACCGTTATACATTATTGAAATTAATTTATAGACAATGATACGGCATTGCACTGGTCTTATAGTCAACTGATCCAATATCCGTTATTTCATTGATCGCATAGACCATGATACGTTATTGTACTAATCATATAGACCCCGAAACGTTATTGTTGTGTCTCTATAGACCCGTGATGACTTATTGCACAATTACGTACTTCTAATTATCATACGTTATTGCACTGATCGTTTTAACGTTGCAACATTATTGCACTGTTTGTATATACCATGATACGTTATAACACTGGTAATATTCCTAGTAAATCAATACGGTTGAGCGAGTTTTAAAAAATAGAGTAAACAAAGATAGAAAATGAGCATAATTGGTTTACTTCT
Organism: Spisula subtruncata; assembly: GCA_963678985.1. Lineage (NCBI taxonomy): Eukaryota > Metazoa > Mollusca > Bivalvia > Venerida > Mactridae > Spisula > Spisula subtruncata. The sequence goes on from OY787663.1 coordinate 24,433,422, forward strand.
GTAATTAAACGATTAAGTGTCAAGTACGGAACACGACCTATCAAGTGTCCCACGTGGGAAACGTCAGAGCGAATTTGTTTGGTTTTCAAGTCAATACGTTTGCTATGCTTTCTTGTAAATTGAATAGTAATGTATGATATCTTTGGTTTCCCGAGCAAAATGGTCAAATTCCAAACGATTAATCGGATAAAAAGGCATGATCAACATAAACAGTGGGAGTATTTAAGCCACTGTCATACAAAACAAATATTGGATACTGCCACTGAATGATGCTTGCTACATTAACGGTTGTTGTATAACTATCAGATATTTGAATATCACATGATTGTGCTCTTGTTCATTTGCTGTTGATGTTTCAGTAATATTCACGATGCTCATGTGTCAATGTGTTCAATTATTTCTCTCTTTTTGTAGATTAAAAATAATTAATTCGACATTATATTGAGTTCAGTCAAGTATTTGATATTATAAATTTTGGTTTTGGGCAAACAACTGTGACATTCTACAGTTGTTTTTAACTCTGGGTCGACAATAAAAAATTATATGGGTACAATATTTGTCCACATTGACGTATCAATGTATCGCAAGTTCTAAAAATAGTAAATCTTGCTGCCAGTTTCCGCTCGGTTACTTAGGACAATTAATTGTGGTTCCAAAATAATTATGTCATACTACAGACATTGCAGTATAACATGCTTTAAATCTTATATATGCTAGTATAAAGCTTGAATAACTTATATGCAAATTAAGAATGTAGTATGTAAATTAAGGATTATCTTTATAAATATTCAAATTAATTACTTCGCAGTTCCATGCAATCAGTTTGATTGCTCCTCGATTAACTAGTTAACATTGTTGATGTGATGTTTAACAAATCAGATTAATTGACCCTCATTTATTAAGTTTATTAATTTATTCTTAGTTTCTAAGAAATGAATATCTGATAAATACACAATGTGGACCGCAAGATCTTTCTGTTCAAATGACCTGTTTTATTTTATTTTGGTCATACTTTCGGACTGACACTTTGCAAGGACCAACACCATTTCAAATAGTTGTGGTTGAATAATATCTGTATTTGTTACTATAGCAACCAGTAAACGCATTACCGCGGCAAGTCGTATTTATTTCAATAACATGTGAATGACAATAAATTTTCATACATATTGTACAAATGATTGTACATGTACTAGTATATGAGTTTTGATTTTTGCGCGACTTTGTATGGTTGTATTCAGTGATGTGGAATAGAATATTTGATTTGTGAGGTTGCTATCGTAATAGGAAAGATTTCATTTTTTTAATGTGACTTGGTGGGTTTCTAAGAAATGTCGCGAGCACGCACCTCATTCCGAATGCATTGTTATACAGTAAAAACCTCTTGCTATTTAATAGACAAAACAATAATTGTGTTTCTTAGGGTTTCTGTCGCCTACATAAATGTTCTATAGCGAATTAATTAAAATTAATGCTCGACTTCGTTCTTCATAGATATTCATTAAACTATTTATTTAAAAACAAGACGTCTAGTATAGACAAGTATGGCGACAGTGGAATATTTTGTCATAAAATATGTTAACTTGCTGGCTGTGTTCAAGTTGTTAAGACACATTATGAAAGTCACTATTGACATGTATGACTAAATGACTTGGTAGCGACTCTGTATAAAGCCGAGTATAGGCTTTATTCAACAGTCAGCATAATGTCGAATTGTGGCACACTTATGAGTTCTTACACCCAGATTTGAACCCAGGTCGTCAAATAATGCGACAAGCGTTTTACCAACTAAGATACGGCGGCACTGTGGAGACTCTGTACTGTAGGAGTAGCAAACTTCAATACGTATGCCATACTTGTACATGGTTATTTTATGACGCCGTGTTTGACACACACATTTCTCGCTGCACTCAGCGAGTATAACACCATAAACAGCGTTACATAAAGATAGACGTACATTGTACATAGCTGACTCGAAGGTGCGCACGAATCTACGTTAACGCACAGCGAAGCCAAACAAGACCATAACGTTCCGAGAAACGTATGTTTACATCGCACCTAAGTCAAGTTTAGGTTTAGAGTGCCCCTAATACTGAACAACCATATGAATAGAAAACATCAATGCATTAAAAACTACTGGTTATAATATAATGTAGTTGCAATTAAACATTTAATGGAGAGCGGTGCGTGTAAAAGTGACGAAACTTCTAATTCTGTGTGGTTTGTATGACATTTGGCAAATTTTAATGATACATTTGTACTGGTTTTAAAAGGATTTTAGCTCAGTGCCTTGCATGTTTTATCTTAATTGTATGTTACGGAATGTATAGATGGACATTGGTCAATAAATCATTGTTGTGGTATGGGAATAGTTATGTGTAACAGACCAGCCTAGACCATACATCGAGTCAAACATTTGTGGCGGGACACAGAAATATTGTGTTGTCAAAAGGTATTAGCCAGAATTAATATTCTCGACTATTTCCATTGACGTTCTTTTAAAGGATAATTTATCTTGTACGGTTAACACCGGTTCGTCATTTCTCGCGGTATCAGGCGAGACGCAAGAATCTTTAAGGATGACAGTATGAAGCGGAAGGAATGCAGGTTCCGGATAAAATCAAAATCTGATTCACTTCTAGACGCTTGTTTTAGTAATCTCGCGGCGCAGTATTTATGCGTGAATTAACGAGAATATATTCGCGCCTTTGCTGCAAGTTGTTGGGAATGAATGGTTTGTAGGATACACGATTATGGTGGTTACCAGTCTTATCAATGACCATACAATTAACTTAATGTTAGAAACAGCTATGTAAATGGCTTCACGTGACCCATATTAATGACGCCTCGAGACGGACCTGTCATTTGGAATGTTCTGAAGGCCATACACATAACACCACATCGCTTTCCCGGTGAATAAAAAATCAATCAGTCGGACCGACTATCCCATTATATGTTACAATCCTGGACAAAATGAACAGGTTCTGTTGTGATTGAATGTGTGAACAATGAATAACGAAGTACTCCGAACAATAATAACGTAGCTAAGGAAAATGGTGTTACCGCACATCAAAACGTCATCTTTGTTCGCCGTATGGCATGAAAAAGTATTCGACTTACTAGTATATTTGATTAAATATTCCTCAAATATTTATCAAATTAATTGGAATTGACGCTAAAAATAGTGAACATAACACGAATTTGATGTAAGTTTGTTCGTTATTAATATATGACATGCAAACTAACAGTTGCGACTTGAAAACTACGCAATATGTCGGCAAAAATCGAAAATAAACAGTTCTTCCACAAGCTAGGATTAAGGTTTAAACAAACATTTAAAATGTGGAAACGAGTATCGAAAGAGAAGCCTACAAGGCATATACTTTTGTATCGTTAATTGAAAAAGGTTTTGACGGGAAAATCTTGTATAAAGCCAAGATCAGAAAAAAATTAGATGTGTTGTCAATTTTGATTGTCACTCGTTTGACGGACAGCATTCAACATTTCGTTGATTTTTTTAAGAACTAAATTCCATTTAGTCACATGAACACTTATTCTAAATAAATACTGAATAATAAGTAAATGTATTCAATATTTTTAGAGACAGGAGCCACTTTTCGTAGCTATGAGACGTGCGAATATTAAACAATTTACAAGTAGGTCATTGGCATCGTTAATGTGCGGCGAGTTGTTTTTTCCAAGGTTGCAAAATAAGGCATATCTCTGCCAGTAATGGATGGAAATTAACGAAACTCTCAAACGGAGAGGGGAAACATTTGTATTGGAAATACAAACTTATTTTATTGATATCAACAAGAATTATAATTTTAGAGCGTTTATCTCATTACTTTTTGATCACCTCACGTATATTGCACTGTCTGAGAAAACCAAATAAATGATGCGAAACTATTAATATTGTTTTGTACTGCCTAAAACAGCTGGAAATCCCATTGAAATCTAGCAGCTATAATAGCCCTTAAGATATATGAATCAATAAATCCTAAACACATTCCTACAGAAAGGTGGGACAATTCGACATACAAATCGTACTTTTAATATAATTCCACATAGCAAACACATGTTCCCCATACATGTACCGTCTGCATACTTGAGATTTAAAAACATACGATTTGTCAAAACAATATACGCGTAGAAATATGACCAAGAACTATTATCTATGAGGTAGAGTGATGAAAAAACACAACGTCTAAATATTATTCATATTAAACGTCACAAATTTACTCATGACGATGCATCAATAAATATTTATCAGAGCCAGACCCATATGAAAAGTTCCTCCGAGGACTTTGTGTCACGTATTGAGGCGTGAATTATGCATTTATCTGCTATTGTCAAGACGTTTATTACAGGAAAGTGTGATGTGGTATCATTGTTACAATGATGAAACAAGTTCATTTGTTTCCTTCTTGTTCACCACTCTGAGTCTACAGCCATCCAACGCAAAACTGAAACCGTTTCAAACGTCAAAATGAATAATTCTCACCAGAGATGTACAAGCAGCCGGTGTGATACTTCTAAAATATTCAATCTTCTCCATTTTTGCTCATACACGGGGTAAAAATAACTGGTGAGCCGCAAATTCATTGTATTATCAAACTGTCATTGTTTATCTCCCGATTTTCACAAATATTGGCTAGAAGTGTTCTTCAGGCCGGTATGAGAACAGTATAGGGTGTGAACCTTCAAATAAATAATTCATCAATCTAACATATAGATGATCTTTTTGCCTCTTCACATCTCCCCAGAGACTAATCTAATACAAGATTTTGCCTACATTGCAGTAAACTACAGAAATGAGTTACAACTTTATTAAGTAGACTGTCCGATTGAGCTTCGGATGTTCATTCAAAACGCATTATCATTTACCATCGCGTAGGCAATGCCTAGCACAAACGTGTACTAAAGTATTGGCATAGTTTCTATGTCGAGCAAATTGTTCCAAATATCGTATTGAATTTAAGAATGGTTATTGCTTTAAAAAAATTGTAGTTCAGACAAACTTCGAGTTTTTTATGTTGATGTCAGACACGATATATTTCTTTTTTGATGCAAATAAAACTCATAGCTTGAACTCCTGTTTCGTTTTAAGTGCTAGAACTATTTATAAACCCGTGTGTGCTCTACCTCGTGCTTGATTAAAAAAGTCTGCATCTCGAATTCAGTCTCACTTCATCAACCAGTTTAATACTGATTTGTAGCAGTATCATAGATACAGTGATTGACTAATCTAATCAATATTGCTGAGTGTCCAACTAACACCAGCTTGATGTCTTCCCACACACGAACTACGTAGATGTTCTTTGTGTAAAAGTACGTTGGTTGAAGTTTGAATACATGTACAATATGACGCCTTCAACCTATAGTATTTAAGGTTTTCAATATTCCTACATTTATGCATTTGTGCGTAGACATTTCTGTAATTGTATGCGTGACTGGCTAAATGTTACACATCCATCACTAGGGCCCTTATTCACCAATGCAGTAAGTTTAAAACTCAGTCTTAGACTTTATATGGCGAAATATTCAATTCGCTCTCATGTTTTAAAAAATGTACTGATTTTGTTCAGTGGGTAATAATAAATGATTAGATATAAATTTCACATGGCTAAATCTTATTGCAAACAAATGGCAGTGATCATTAAAGTGGTCAATTTTAAGTCATAGTCTGAATTTTAGACTTACAGCGTTAGTGAATAAGGCCCCATGCTTCAAGGAGGTTTCTACATTGCTTTTTGACTTTTGCAATCTTCTCTAGTTCTCATTGTACCTTTCCATAATTTTTTCATTTCGTTATTAATTGCCAAACTATCTCAATCATCGTAGTTTAGTGCGGGGTCACGGTTTATTTCTATAACTTAAATCACTTCAATGGTCAACTAAATTCCCCATTTACATTATATAAACATAAAGCGCCTGTCAATTACTTAACCCCCATCTACCATTGCATCTGTACCTTACTTTGAATATCCCTGGTGAAATATTCTACTTATCAATAAAACACATGTTACAATCCAGTGATATTTCAATATGTAGCACAGACACGTGTATAAGTAACATCCTTGTTAACGAACCAACATCAACCAACATAAAATTAAACCTCATGTTGCATTAATTAAATACCTGTTTTATTTCATTGAGGTATTAGCAATATACATGTCTTTAGACAAATGCTTGATGTATGAATACAGTAAGACTACGGTTGTACACCGAAACCCGGTTTGAACTTTTATGACACCTACTTTGTAATATGACTTCCTTATTAGTAGTTATTTAGCTTCAATTTCGTTTAGGTGTATTGGATATTGTGAGGTATGCTTGTGTCATGTTCTTATTTTCGCTTTTGTGGCTATTTATACTCGCAATATAAAATTAGTTTACGAAATTATAGATGGGCCCTCGCATATTACACAATCTTCTATTCTTCTAAATTGATATATATCTTATTTCTAACAGAAAAATAGTGGGAAATATGTTTAGTCCTAATTAGCTGTTTCCTTAGGCAACGTTAGAGAGTTTTAAATATTCACATGTATTATATAAATTAGAATTTTAATTGGAACAGGAGAGAAAAACAAACAAAATTGAAAACAGTACAGTTAAAATATGAGGTTCTTATGGTTCTTATGCAGAATGTATATGCCTTTCATTATCAGTATTCATGATTTGTTAGATTACCTCATGCATATTCGTACTACTTACATAAACAATCACACTGAATCACGGATTGTGAACGTAATTTACTTGCTAATAGAGAATACGAGGATCATATAGGGCTGGTATTTACAAATTTAAAGATAATTTCTAAGTAAAGACATTTTTCTTGTACGAAATATTAGCATACTTTCACGTAGAAATGCAGCAATCTCAACATTTATCTAATATTATTGAAACTGTTTTCATATTGAATCTTCGACCAATGCCAATTTGTAAAAGCGAAGTAAGTGTGTTTTGTGACAATCTCAGAAAAATCAAACAATTTGTTTCAGAAATTAAAGTTTTCGAAAAAAAAATATTTGAGAAGTTTTATGAATACGAGTTTAGATCTTATATGTCAACGTGATTATAGCATTTACGGTGATACCGAAACCTGCCTTGCACTTTTATGACACCTACTTTGTAATATCACTTAATTATTGTTAGTTATTTAGCTTTAATTTCGTTTAGGTGCATTGGATATTGTGAGGCATGCTTGTGTTATGTGTTTTTATCGCTTTTGTGTCGGTAGTATCTGTAGAGTGCTGCAGTCCCTGTCCAATTGTACAAGTACCTTTATACAGTATCATTTTTATAATGATGACAATTACATGTTTTTGCATATTCCTACAATTTTATATACGTGAATTGCTTTATTTATTGACTTCTGTAGTTCCATCACACAACACCACCGTGGTATTCCGAGGTGTAAAGTGTTTGTGCATGTTTTGCTCCTTTGTGTAAAATCCCATTAACCATTGCAGCACGTTTACACATACAATTTCGTCCTAATGCATGTACTTATGCAGATTACGATATTTTCACTTTTACATTTACCAATTCTATCTCGTATGCCCCATGGATATAGGCATCTACTGAGGCTGTGGACGGCTGAAGGCTCATCCGTTCTGAAGAAGCTAGTACTCAATAGCATGAGTACAACACACGTGTTCATTAAATGCTATACATTTACAGTGAGCAATTCGTGTTATAAGTTGAATACACATTGAACGAGGTTTCATTTGGAAGAACTAATAGCGTGTAAACCAAAACTCGTAACACAATGTTCACAAACTCACTTTTACACAATGTTACAAAATTAGCTTGCATTGGTAGCAGCCATGAGTGTTTACATTTGTAACATAACATTTTTTTCTTATATGATCTCCCAGGAGGATTAGTATAACCGAGGGACTCCGAATGATATTCGTTAGCAACAGATGGGTTCTACCATGTATTTACTGGTAACACCAAGTAGGAACCATATACGCCGGCCGTATAACATCATTTGAATACTCCAAGCCTGTCATATTTATTTGCCGACTTTCTCGACTAATTGGAACGAATTATCGTGTGCTGGTAGTGGCTACTTATGGCAATCAAGTGCCCACTGATGGGAATATACGGGATAAGAGTTACAGTAAATGTACATAACGATAGTTTGGCAGGATTCGCAAACTTTCTTCATTATTTGAAATCTCTTGGGAAGCGTTATTCGGTTAGTTTGGCGAAACCATACTTAACAATAAGTGAATCGTTTTCAGACCTCACATAATGAGAAGAAGGAACTAAATGGTGATTCTTATCATTGTTCGGACGTCTAATACACACTGAAGTTGTAATACATGTACATGTAGTTTTCATTATTAAGTACTTTTATGTGGTTTATGAATACGTAGAATAAGCGGTGCCCTTTTAGATTGGATTCAGGCCCCGTAGAATGCGGTTAAGGACCTAAATGCAGATTTTTATCGTAACTTGCACAGGTCTAATGAATTTTCGAAGTTGTACGACATGCAGCTTACAATGGTCAGTACTTTGATGTGTTTTTTAGAATACGCAATGTAAGCGATGAGCATTATTGTAGATCGGTTTCAGGTCCCACATAATAATGAAAAGGAAACTTAATGTTGAATATTATGTTTGACGTTGCACTAAATGTAGATTACCTTGGTCAGTACTATAGTGTTATGTTACTTATGAATAATGCAAGCGACGACCTACCAACTAGGGTTGTATATGTAAAAGCAACATTACCCGACGCTCAGCGTAAACAAGTATTGAACAATTTGGTGCAGTGATTATGTAGTATTAATTTAACTTTTGTATTGTAATAAGTGATAAGTTAAAGCTAAAACAATAAGAGTAAAAGTACGAGTTTACAAAAACAGTAATAAAGCATTAAATGAACATGATTATATATAAGTGGTTAAAATATAGGGTCCATGAAAATACTTTACCAACTAGAATTAATACCTTCAGTTTGATGTAAAATATCATCGTTATTTTGATGCACATGTCTTAATATTAATGAGTACTTTATTAAAAAAAAAGTTTTTTTTTGATGATGGAATATAGTTTAAGATACACGGGGTGTCGCACTAATTTTATCTATAGATAGTTCAGTGACATTTTCCACCCTTTTTGCTACAAATCTCATCTGCTCATTAAAGATCAGATTTTAAAAACATGTATTGCTATCCTGTTCTGCATTTTTGCTCTTGATGTCTCAACTGGATCATTGTCATAGACGGGCAAAGATGAAATTATGCGGTTAGTATAAGTATATTTGTATATGATGATGTATATTCATACAGTAAATGCTTTAAGAATCTTCTGTTTCTCCTAATAGTGTGTACATATCTACAACTGTTGGTAGTACAACAATAGGATATTTATTGTTTCCATTGACTTAACTTATTCGTCTCCCAGAACCAAGACATCGTAATGAACCGAGCCTACATTTAGTCTATTATATCAATTCTAGTAATATTTTTCCTCGAATAACTGCAATTTGCAGCATTTCCACGAAGAAGCTTAGGCAAGATCAATTGTATTCGGGGAGTCGTAATTCAATTTCCAAGTCAATTAGTCCTAACTGACAGAAGGGTCGAGTTAAGAACAACTACGTGTAATTAGTGATGATTGGACATAAATAATGGGTCACAGACTAGTATCCTCTACACAGACAATAGGTATAACTGATCAAGACTTTATTGTTAGAGAGTATAGTTCATGAAAAATGACAACACTCATCATATATCATAGAAGATAGAGACATTCAATATATAAGTAGTTTCGTGAAATGGTCTAATTGCATTCTGGGAAATTGGTTTGGTTCTCTGTTCGTCTGGTTCTCGCTTTGTCAATGTTTGGTACCCTGTACGCCTGGTTGTCGCTTTGTGAAAGTTTGGTTATCTGTATGTATGGTTCTCGCTTTGTGAAGGTTTGGTACCCTGTACGTCTGATTACCGCTATGTACAATGTTTGGTGCCCTGTACGTCTGGGTCCTGTTATGTGAAGGGCTGGTTTTATGTACATCTAAACATAATTACGGTAAGCATATCTATTTGCCGGATGATCAGGATATTATCAGATAGATGAAATAATGGAACATGGAACATGGATATGTCCGTTCTGATATTATCAGTTACCGGTTAAAAGGCTGCGAGTATAAATGATCGTTACCTCATAAAGCTAAAGAAATACAAAGTTTTAATCTATTCTTCATGTGTTGTCTCGATACACTTAGAAATACTTGAACACAAGTGTACGACGTAACTGGTGCAAAAAAACAGTTTGCACAATATGTATGTCTCGTTATAGATTAATCATGCATTCAATGTTGTTGCATGTTGTTACCTTTATAAAACCGCGTTGAATAATTTTGTCATTTGACATTTCTTCTTGACGGTGCTTTGAATCATCAACTGTAGGATACCTACCGCAGTGTATATGATATTTGTACCTTTTTGCTTTTTTCAACAGCTTATAATCATTATTTGACGGTTAGTAAGTCCAGCAGTAACGGAACTCGTATACTTACCGCGCTTAAATAAATATAACTATTTGAATCCACATTGAATTGCTACTGCTGCTCGTTATTCCTGTTAATTCCGACTCTTCAGTGATTGGGATACACGCAATGGATAATTGTCATTCCAAGCACATACAGAAGACTTACACTAGCGTAAAATATACCAGAGTTTACCACAACAAACTGGTATTTGTAGGTTTTCATTAAACAATTAGAATAACTAGATATTTGAGTTGATACTGATCGTGAAAACTAATCTTATTTTAACACGATGTCAAATTATTCAACTAGATACAATAATAAATGAAATACTAGTATATCAGTTAAATTTAAAAACAATATTTCAATTTGAACTATGTCAGAATATTGGTACTAAAACCAACAAATAGACGCAGTCAGATAAAGATGTAAGTATACCTCAGAAAATGATAAAAAGGAGCCTGTTTTTCGAGATAAATTCTTATCCCTGTGCATGCTATATAAACATAGTTTATTTTCTACCTTCAATGCTGCGACGATAGTAAAAAGATTGTTCAATCGGATTACATTAATCATATTTTGAGATAGATCAAAACCACGTATTTTCGTGGGCATCAAATTTCATGGGTTTGTTGAAATGCCATTTTCATGGCTTCTATAAGTCATGTATTAGAAAACATGGATTGTGGAAACCCTTGTTGTGTATTTTGCAGGTCGGTTATTTGTAGGGATTAAATTTCACGGTTGAGCTAAACCACTAATTCAAACACCACGACCAAATAATATTTACAGTATAGAAACATAATCAAAATCAGTAATAATTGTTTTATATTGTTTATTAAACGGACAACAAAATCAACCCACGTTAAAATTCGTTTTGGTTTCTGTGTTTTAAAATTGCAACCTTTAACTCACAACAAATTTGTCATTTTTTCAAAAATCTACAAACACTTTGAAATATCTGCCGGATGAAAGACTTTACATTACAGACCTGTCTCTCTGAAGCACTACATAGCTTCATATCAATTTAACGATACCAACCTCACTAAATTTAGTGAAATCAATGTTTGTATTAATATATCACTCAATGCCAATGGTAGCATATTTTATTTCCTCTATCTATTATTCATGTAGATATAGCGATGTTAAATTGATGTCAGTGAGAGTCAAGGGTTGGTAATAAAATGAAATGATTTTTCATTGTGTAACATTGTCACCACAGCGGCTTGCCCTGACAGAGTGAAACAGATCATTTTATATGGCAATCTGTAAGTTTATGGCAGAACTATTCGCACCGAAGCCTACCGTCCTTGGTTTTAAATGTGTTGTTCTGCTGACAGACCATTTCACAACAGAACAGAACAAACCAGAAAAGATCAGTACAGCACATAAGAAGTGACGTTTGTGTATTCAGCATCTCTTTACACTACAGACAACAATACATTGAAGTTATATCTAACGACCGTCGCTATATTATGGTATGTGAGTTAAACGCACCTTCGTCTAACTAAACATGTCTGTGATCTATAAAACATTTCGATCAATTTCCTTTTTCATATCAACTAACTAACCGACGGTGTAAGCAGCCACTTTTAATTCTTACGTAAAATGGAAAAAAGTTGAGGTTCGCCATGTTTATTGTATCTGTCAATTATATTTGTTTATCATTGTCCCGATCAGCAAATGTTCCCAGAGTTGTGCCCGCTAACAAGCAACTCTAGATGGTATCAGTGCTGTAGAAAATGAACTGGGAATAGAAATGTCAGATTACAAGATTTTGTGCACCAGTTAAGCTGTTTTTTGAGTACCAAATATGGAGAAAATGTCGGTATACGAGTCTGGTAAAACTGCTTAATCTGATTCTATCTTTTGATTCCGTAAATAACACTCTAACCAAGTCTATAAGGTACTAGAAACTGTGTTTCTTTAGAAAGGTTTTATGATTTGGACGCCATTTGTTGGCATCGATAATTATGCTTAAATGTTGGAAACATTGAACATTGAAACATCAAAAAAATATCTAAATACTCATACTAACCAACCTTTCTAGATGATTGTATACATTTTATTACTTCGCAGGACAAAATATAACAGATAATAATACAGTTTAAGATTTGTACATCGTTCATCTTCTTTGAAAACTTCTAAATTACGGTCAGTTAAAACAAACAATCAAACATTTACAATTCATCATATACGAAGAAGCTCTTTGTATGATATTATACATTTACTGTTCACAAAAGTTCACAATAGACTAGTTGCCACTCAAACTAACGAGAACGCGCGATGTGGAACGGAGTTGAATGTATCAGATCGGGAGGGGAGTGCCTATGACAAGGGATGGCAAGCACAAAACGACAAGGGGAGAGTACATGTACAGCGACATCAGCCGAGGACACCACGGAGACAATGGTCATAATTACGTGGTGTTACTTCCACCGAGCTTCATTGCATCACTGGTGTCTAAGCATTGAATACATTTGATAAATTTCAGTGTGTACTAGTAATATAAACATGCTATATGGTATCATTACTGAAACACTAAATATGAGATAATTATCCAGCGTGGGAAATATGTCCTGTTTGTTTGAACATGTTGAATGACTGATCGATCTTGCTTGAATGTGTAGAGGGGGCATATATTTGTTTGCATTTAGGTGGAAACGTTTGAAATATGATAGTGAAAATAATGAACAGTATCATGCGGATTTGTTCAATATTGTCCCTTCAATAACTCCATTAAAATCGCATTATCAATGATTTATTCTCCACATGTACCGATATCTCTAACAACGACAGTGGCTATGATATCTTGATCAAATGAGTTTGCATTATTTTGTTATCATATTTCATTGTTTCGGTTATATAGTGAAGATGAATCTGATCTAATTGTCCCTTTTAACGAGATAAAAATCAGAAATAAAAATCTATTAGATTGTGATTTGGATAATATTGGATCATGAAATAGCCAAACATGTGAGGAACTATGTATGGTGTTACGTGGATTGTCATGTAGTTTAAGTCACACAGGCTGGCGGATATCCTAACAAAAACCAGGAGTGCATTTGTTTCAAATCTCTATGAAATAACCTTTTTAAGCTTACTTCTTCGTAATTTGGATGTCATTCTAAGAACTAATCAATAAGTGAAAGCACTTTGGTGTCACAATACGCGTGTTTTCATCACTATTCGTAGAAAGGACTAGCTAAACAAGAATAGAATACATGTACGCTTGTCGTCGATAGGAGTGTACCGTTTATATGTGAAAGATAAGAGAAGCGTTTGATCAAATACTTTGTTTAAAATCATGGGTGGAGAGACGTACACTGTGGCTTTGGAGTCACTAGCACATAGCAATGTACTGATAACATATTTCCACATGGATACCATGTGTGAAACTGATGTATTCAATATACGTTGGCATTTGTCGTAAAAGGTGATAAGTAGATGGGAAGGAACAACAGATGTAGTCCACATGACACGTGACTTCATAAGCGCTAGTGTGCTTTGTCGAGTTCTGCTAAGTACTTAAAACATTTTGCCATCCAGCAAACACGCAGTCCCCATACTCAACACAGAAATCGGAGGTCGTGCGAATATAATATTCAACAAAAATATTTCACTTTGTTACAATTATATAAAATTGTATTAAGTTAAATTATCACATACGGGCATTAACAATAAGAAAAACTCGACCGGAATATTTTGTATCTTATCAAATTAAATGCTGTATTATTTAACTGCACAAAAACGATGCATTTGGCGAACTTATAAATTAGGGTTTTGGACAAACAACTGTGACATTTTACGATTGTTCTGAAGTCTGAGTCGACAATAAAATGTACATGGTTACAATGTACGAGGGGTGCCCCACTTATATTTGAACAGTTTTGAACATCCGATATTTTCAACATGACATTATATATTCGAAAAATCTTTATTCAGTCGTATACATCAATGTGTCAATTAACATATACACCCATTGTTTTTTGTATTTGTAATTAAGTTAGAACCTAAAATTGTGTATGGGCATCTTTTTTAGCTTTTTTAGGACTGAAAAAATCCAACCAATGTTGTAAACATTTATCGAGTGTAATCAATGTTGCTGTATCCTTAAGATTCCAATTTTTTGGAAGCAGCATTGTTTGACTTTGGCATTTACTATTCTCGTTCAATAAACATGAAAAACGTGTTCTTAGGGTACCGAGTGGGTGGTGTGATTGTGTTAGTGTATGGTGTCGGGCCTTGACCAGAGCGCCATGATTTGGAAATTGTCACCTGGAAAGCCATGTGGGATTCATTTTTTTCAAAAACGCCTTTGAACATAGATGGTATACTATCGTGGTGTGATTTTTCCGTTTGTAGAATAAATATGAGTTTTATTTGATTAGTTATAATAAACAACAGCACAAGAAATGAAACAGGCTGCTAATCCGTGTAGCTTAACGAATGTCAACGTCTTGGTAGGGTCGTAGATATTTCTCATATAGCAGACTGATCGTGTACCGTAAATATCTAAATGGTAATGTATTATCTTATCAGAGGTGACAAAATTATCGATATAACCGTTCTGTTGTAGTATATATGATGGTTAAAGACGATTGTCTCATTTTAATTTTTGTTTTTGCGCTTGTAAACACTGATATATTTGGAATTTGGAATGTAATGGTTGCGAATTTCTGGTTTAGTAGTTACGATAGATACTTGTAACTTCGTTGAAAACCACATTTGAGTTATTTTGTTGGTACTGGTCAGCATACACTAAATGAGCACGATTATCATATATTATCAAAAAGTCACTTTTTGGCATTTCTTAATATTTTGTGTTATTTCATTTATGGGCGCAACATGACAAAAATCACCCTTCTAGTGACGAGTACTACCGGTACCTATTATCTTCACAAAAATGATACACAAATGTTTCTTCAACTTCAGCTTGGCGATTCAAAACGCCAAAAACTACATCCTTTACAGATTTGGCAATTTCGGTTGGAACCATATCGCAAATATCCAAACAATTATTGTATATGATGCCTGACACATTACTTATCACTGTTAAATAGGGATATTCATTCATATCGGGTAAGATGAAAAATATCGGACATCCAACACTGTTCAAATATAAGTGGAGCACCTATCGTATGTACACATCGACGTACCACTGTATCGCAACTTCATAAATTAGTAAATTAAATAAGGCACCACTTGGTGAATTAGGACAACTACATGTAACTGTGGTTCCAACATAATTATGTCATACTACAGACATTACAGAATAGCCTGATTTAAATCTCATATATGCCAGTTAATAAAGCTTAAATAGCGGATATGCAAACTAAGAATATATTATGCAAACTAAGGATAATCTTTATAAATATTCAAATTAATTAATATGCATTTCCGTGCAATCAGTTTGATTGTTCGCCAATTAACGAGTAGACATTGTTGGTGTGATGTTTACACACCAGATTAAATGACGCTCATTTATTAAATGTAATAATTTATTCTCAGATTCTAAAAAAGGAATATTTAATCAATATACAGTGTGGACCGTAATATCTTTCTTTTCAAATGACCTGTTTTATATTGACAACATGGTTGCTTTATTTTTGTTCATACTTTCGGACTGACACTTTGCAAGGACCAACACAATTTCATATAGTTATCGTAGAATAATCTCTGCATTTGTTACTATAGCAATCAGCAAACGCATGACTGCGGCTTGTCATATTTATTTCAATAACATAAGAATGGCAATCAATTTCGATACATACAAATGATTGTAAAATTAACGTACTAGTATATGATTTTTGCGCGACTTAGTATGGTTGTATTCAATGATGTGCAATAGAATATTTGCATTTGTGAGGTTACTATCGTAATATGACCATAGATTCAAGTTTGTTTTTAATGTAACGTGTTTTTTGTTAGAAATGTCGCGACCGCGCATCTCATTCCGAATGCATTGTTATACAGTGTACAGTAAAAATCATTTGCTATTTAATAGACAAAACATCAATTGTGTGTCTTAGAGTTTCTGTCGCCTACATACATTTTCTACAACAAATTAATTAAAATTAATGCTCGACTTCGTTCTTAATTGATATTCATTAAACTTTGTATTTAAAAACAAGACGTCTAGTATAGACAAGTATGACGACAGTGGCATCTTTTGTTATAAAATATGTTTACATGCTGACTGTTCAAGTTGTTTAGTCAAATTATGAAAATCATTATTGACATACATGTATAAGACTAAATGACTCGGTAGAGACTCTTTACAAAGTCTAGCATTGTCTTTGTTCAACAGTCATTTTACTGCTGAAATATGGCACGCTTATGTGTTCCTACTCCCGGATTTGAATCCAAGTCGCCACATTGAGCAGCAAGCGCGCCACCAACTAATCAACGGCGGCACTGTATAGACTATGTGCTGTCAGAGTAGCAAAATTCAATACGTATGACAAACTTGTACATGGTTATTTAATGACGCCGTGTTTGACACACACATTTCTCGCTGCACTCAGCAATTGTAGCACCATATACAACATTACATGTACTTAAAAATACACGTACATTGTACATAGCTGAATCGAGGATGCGCACGAATCAACGTAAACGCACAGCGCAGTCAAACAACACCAAAGCGTTCCGAGAAACGTATGTTTGCATCGCCTCTTTGTCTAGTTTAGACTGTCCCTAATATCTTAAAACCCGCTGAATAAAAAACATCAAATGCATAAAAAACTACTGGTTATCATAGAATGTAGTTGCGACTAAACATTTTATATTGCCATGAGAACGGTGCGTGTAAAAGTGGAGAAACTCCAAATTCTGTGTGGTTTGTTTGACATTTGGCAAATTTTTATGATACATTTGTACTTTTTTAAAAGGATTTTAGCTACTTGCATGTTTTATCTTAATTCTATGTTACGGAATGTATAGATGGCCATTTGTCAATAAATCATTGTTAAAGAATTGTTGTGCTATGGGAATAGTTGTGTGTAACGGACCAGCATAGACCGTACATCAAGTCAAACATTTGTGGCGGGACACAGAAATATTGTGTTGTCAAAGGGTATTAGCCGGATATAATGTTCTCGATCCTTTCCATTGACCTTCTTTGAAAGGATAATTTATCTTGTACGGTTAACACTGGTTCGTCATTTTTCGCGGTATCAGGCGAGCTGCAAGAATCTTTAAGGATGATCATATGAAGCGGAAAGTCACAGCTATCTCCAGTATTCTCCATGCAATGCTGGTTACGGATAAAATCAAAATCTGATTCACTTCTAGACGCTTGCATGCTTTAGAAATCTCGCGGCGCAGTATTTATGCGTGAATTCACGAGAATATATTCGCGCTTTTCGCAGCAAGTTTTTGGGAATGAATGGTTTTGGGGATACAAGATTATGGTGGTTACCAGTCTTATCAATGACCGTACAATTAACTTAATGTTAGAAACAGCTATGTAAATGGCTTCACGTGACCAATATTAATGACGCCTCGAGACGGACCTGTCATTTGGAATGTTCTGAAGGCTATACACATAACACCACATCGCTTTCCTGGTGATTAAAATATCAATCAGTCGGACCGACTATCTCATTGTATATGTTACAATCCTGGACAATATGAAAAGTTCTGTTGTGATTGAATGTCTGAACCATGAATACCGAAGTACTCCGAACAATAATCACGTGGCTAAGGAAAATGGTGTTATTTTCAGTAATGGGCATTTTAACATTGTCAAATATAACATTAGCTACATGAATAAAGAAAATGAACAGAGAGACTTCAAATCGCGAGGAAGTTTTCAACTCATGTGATATTACCCCATTCATCTCGGTTATCGCGTATGAACCTTTAAGAATACATTTGTCACATTTATCCCTCGACTTTCGGAAGAAATGATACCATAGTTGTTTGGGCACAAATGCCACAATTTCCCAAATCATCGTACAAGCATACCTTTCAAACTACATTTATAAATGAAAAAAGACCTGTTTATTATCTTGTCTCCCCAAATTTGCCTTACAGAGATTGACAACCTGAAACCATAGTTTACAAGAACTGTCGACTCAATAACCAACTGCATCAGTTCACAAAGATCAAAGTAGTCCGCTCTCACCACTCATCAACGATTATGGGGTTGTAATGTTCTAGTAACTAAGATTATACATGGGATGATCAAAAAGTAATGAAACAAATGCTCTCATTGTTAACGTATACGTATCTGAACAATGAAAGTATAAATTTTGCTGTATTGAATGTCGATTTTTACGTATAAAATACAATGTTCTGCAATTAGTTGTTCTTTATTAATGCAACGTTAAATATCTTAAATTGCGGGTTGAGCTATGTCGCCGCACATAACAACGTCACCCTTTTTCGCCTAAAGACATGGAAAAGTATTCGACTTATGTTTTATTAAATATCCCTCGATTATTAATCAAATTAATTGAACTTGACGCTAAAACAGTGAAGAATTGTGGATAAAAACGTAGTTGATGTAAGTTTGTTCGTTTTTAATACATGACATGCAAACTAACAGAAGCGACTACGCAATATATATGGGCAAAAATCACATCTCGATAATATACAGTTCTTCCTCAAGCTAGGATTAAGGTCTAAACAAACACTTAAAATGAGGAAACGAGTATCGAAAGAGAAGTCTAAAGACATATACTATTGTATCGTTAATTGAAAAGGCTTTTGACGGGAAGGAACTATTTTGTATCAAGCCAAGATCCGAAAAGAATATTAGATGGGGTGTCAATTTGGTTGTCTCTCGTTTGACGGACAGTATTCAGCATGTCCTTGGTTTTTTTAAGAACTGAATTCCATTTAGTGTCATGAACACTTGTTCTAAATAAATACTGAATAATTAGTAAATGTATTCAATATTTTAGAGACATAAGCCACTTTTCGTAGCAATGAGACGTTCGAATATTTAACAATTTACGTACGTCATTTGCATCGTTAATGTGCGGCGAGTTGCTTTTCCCAAGGTTGCAAAACAAGGCATATCTCTAAGGAGGATACATTTTATTTTTGAAATACAAACTAATTGTATTGATATCACCAAGAATTATAATTTTAAGGCGTTTCAATCATTACTTTTTTATCATCTCATGTATATTGCACCGTCTTAGAAAACCAAATAAATGATGTGAAAGTATTTATTTTGTTCTGTACTGCCGAATACAGCTGGAAATCCCATTTAAATCTAGCAGCTGAAAGCGACCTTAAGATGTTTGAATCAATAAATCCTAAAAAACATTTATACAGAAAGTTGGGATAATTCGAAATACAAATCGTCCTTTAATATAATTCCACATAACAAACACATGGTCTCCAAACCTCCGACTGCGAACTTGAGATTTAAAACATATGATTCGTTAGAACAATATACGCGCAGAAATATAAACTAGCACTATTAAATATGAGACAGAGTGTTAAACACACAACGTTTAAATATAATTCATATTTAACGACACATATTTACTCATGACGATGCATCAATAAATATTTAACAGAGCCAGACCCATATGAAAAGTTCCTCCGAGGACTTTGTGTCACTTATTGAGGCTTGAATTATGCATTTATCTGCCATCGACAAGACGTTTATTACAGGAAAGTTTGACGGGCTATCATTTTTACAATGTAAAAATAAATTCATTTGTTTCCTAACGCGCTCAACAGTCTGAGTCGACAGCCAGTCAACACAAACCTACAACCGTTCCAAACGTCAAAATAAATAATTCTCACCAGAGATGTCCAGCAGCCGGTGTGATACTTCTGAAAATATTCAACCTTTTCCATTTTTGCTCATACATGGGGCAAAAATAACTGGTGAGCCGCGAATTCATTGGAATATCAAACTGTCAGTGTTTATCTCCCGATTTTCACAAATATTGGCTAGAAGTATTCTTCAGGCCGGTATGAAAACAGTAAAGGGTGTGAACCTTCAGATAATAATTCACCAATATAACATATAGAGGATCTTTTCGCCTCTTCACAACTCCCCAGAGACGTATCTAATACAAGATTTTGCCTACAATGCAGTAAACTACAGAAATGAGTTACAACTTTATTTAGAAGAATGCCCGATGGAGCTTCGGGTGTTCATTCAAAACGCATTATCATTTACCATCGCGTAGGCAATGTCTAGAAGAACCGTGTACTAAATGAAGTATTGGCATAGGTTCTATGTCGAGCAAATTGTTCCAAATACCGTATTGAATTTAAAATTGTTTTTAATTTTTAAATAATTGTAGTTCAGGCAAACTTCGAGATTTTATGTTGAAGTCAAACACAACATCTTTCTTTTTTAACGCAAATAAAATAGCATGAACCCCCGTTTCGTTTGAAGTGCTAGAACTATTTATATACCTGTGTGTGCTTCATCTTCTCGTGCTTGATTAAAATAGTCTGCACCTCGAATACAGTCTCACCTCAACAACCAGTTTAATTCTGTTTTGTATCCGTTTCATAGATACAGTGATTGAGTAATCTAATCAATATAACTGAGTATTACTTACACCAGCTTGATGACTTCTCACATACAACAATTAGATGTTCTTTGTGTAAAAGTGCGTTGATTGCAGTTTGTACTAATACATGAACAATTGACATCGTGCACATGTATGATGTACCGCCATCAACGTATTGTATTTAAGGTTTGCAATATTCCCAAATTTATGTATCTGTACGAAGATATTTCTATGATGGCACGCGTGTTACTAAAAGTTACACATCCATCAAAACGGTGACGAATGGGAACCTTGTAAACGGCGGTCAGGTCTCCATCAAGCTTCAAGCAGGTTTCTCCTTTGCCTTTCGACTTTTGCAATGTTCTATAGTTCTCTTTGTACCTTTCCATATTTCATTTCGTTATTAATTGTCAAACAATCTCAATCATCGTTTTTAGGTGCGTTTCGAGGTCACGTTTTCTTTCTATTTGAACTCATTAGAAAATGCAAACAGGTTCAAAATAATTTTAATGTTTTTGCCACCAAACTTAAATCACTTCACTGGTCAACTCAATTCTCCATTTCCATTATATAAAAATAAAGCGCTTGTCAATTACTTAAACACATTAATGTATCATTGCATGTGTACCTTACTTTGAATAACCCTGGTGAAATATTCTACTTATCAATAAAACACATGTTACAATCCAGTGATATTTCAATTGACATCACAGACACGTGTATAAGTAACATCCTTGTTAACGAACGAACATCAATGTCTAACAACTGTTAAACATATATTTAAAATTAAACCTCATGTTGCATTAATTGAATATCTGTTTTATTCCATTGAAACATTAGCAATAAACATCTATTTAGACAATGTTTGATGTATACATACGAGGACCCATCAATAATTTCGTGAACTAATTTTATGTTGCGAATATAAATAGCCTAGCATACTATTAGACTCTAGTCCTTTTAAAAGTAACACCCCGTGCACAGTTTGCATTTATTCCATTGCTCGACCAATAACCGGGTCACGTGCTACATGCCGTCACGTGACATCTCCCGCAAATTTCCGTTTACGACGCACCCAACTCCTCTCGGGGTTTGTATTTCTAACCATGCTGCCTATTTTTGAGATTTTGGAAATGGCCAGAAGTTGCTAATGTCCTATTCTAGGTTATATGATGGGTGCGGTAACAGTTATATATCCAGGTCCTAGATTGTGTCCGAAACAACGCTGATGCTGTGGGTTGGCAAATCATCATAGTATAACAGAATCTGATACATTTGAAGTTGTATGTGCGTTCTTTTCATAACCGAAAGAAACTGAAATTTAATTACTGCTGCAAAAATTTCTAATAACAGTAGGCTTTCGAAGCAACATATTAATTACAAGTTATTCCATGTATGCCGCAAAATATTATGGCCAATACACTTTAACGACCGCCAATTGTAATGGAAAATGGCCGGCGAATATGCTTATCATCTTTGTATGCTAATCTATTGCCCTTAAAGCAATTCTTCAACATTGAAAATGCACTATTTACTTGCCAAGAGTCCCTATAAACTGCATGCAAATTTTCATGAATGTAAAAGACATATTTCCTGAGTAATGTATAAATCATTGACACAAAACGTTACTTGGTCCTACTAGGCGACGCCATTTTTTATTACGAATGCCCATGACATGACGTTCGAATGTTGCTATGACGTCATACATCGTGACGTCAGCAACCATTTTTCATGCTGAATTAATTGGAGAATAAATTACATTTGACTATACAAACTTTCAATACGCTATGTAAAAGCGTTATAAAACTGTGGAATTAGTTCACGAAATTATTGATGGGCCCACGTACAGTAAGGCTAGTTGTTGTATTTCGAAATCATGATAAGTGAACCTTGACTTTTCTACGCGCACATATACCGTAACATGTATATTACACGATTCTTCTGAATTGGTTTATATCCTATAGTGCTATGTGTTTTTGTCGCTTTTGTGCCGGTAGTATCTGCTGAGTGCTTCATTCCCTGTCCAATTGTTCAAGTATCTTTATACCGTACCGTTTTTATAATGATGATAATAACATGTTTTTTGTATATTCGTATAATTTTATATACGTCAATTGCTTTATTTATTGACTTCTGTAGTTCCATCACACTACACTACCATGGTATTCGGAGGTGTAAATTGTTCGTGCATGTGTTGCTCCTTTGTGTAAAATCCCATTAAACATTGGAGAACGTTTACACATGCAATTTTGTCTAAATGTATGCACTTATGAAGATTAAGATATGTTCACTGTTAATTTTACAAATTCCATCCAATATACCCCAGTGATACAGGCCTCTACTGATGCTGCGGACGGCTGAAGGATTATATGTTCTGAAGAAGCTAGTAGTACACATAAGTATGAATACAGCACACGTGTTCATTAAATGCTATACAGCTACAGTGAGCAATTAGTTTTATATGTTGAAGACATATTGAACGAGGTTTCAATGGGCAGAACTAATAGCGTGTACACCAAAACTCGTAAGACAATGTTCACAAACACACTTTTACTCAACTTTACAAAATGAGCGTGCATTGGTAGCATCAATGAGTGTTTACATTTGTAACATAACTATTTCTTCTTATATTATCTCCGAGGAGGATTAGTATAACCGAGGGATTCCGAATGACATTCGTTAGCAACCGATGGGTTCTACGATGTATTTAGTGGTAACACCAAGTAGGAACCATATACGCCGCGGTATAACATCATTTGAATATTCCAAGCCTGTCATATTTATTTGCCGACTTTCTCAACTAATTGGAATGAATTATCGTCTGCTGGTAGTGGTTACGTATGGCAATCAAGTGACCGCTGATGGGAATATACGGGAATTAGAGTTATAGTAAATGTACATAACGATAGTTTGGCAGAATTGGGAAACTTTCTTCATTATTTGAAATCTCGTGGGAAGCGTTATTCCGTTAGTTTGGCGAAACCATACTTAACAATTAGTGAATCGTTTTCAGACGTCACATAATGAGAAGAAAGAACTAAATGGTGATTCTTGTCATGGTTCGGACGTCCTATACACACTGAAGTTGTATTACATGTAGCTTACATTATTAAGTACTTTTATGTGGTTTATGAATACGTAAAGTAAGCGTTGTCTTCTAGATCGGATTCAGGCAACGTAGAATGTGATTAAAGATATAAATGCTGATTTTTATCGAAATTCGCACACGTCTAATGCATTTTCGAAGTTGTATTACATCTAGCTTACATTAGTCAGTACTTTGATGAGGTTTAATAATACGCAATAGATAGTTCAATGCCATTGTCCACAATTCTAGCTACAAATCTCATCTACTCATTATAGATCAGATATTTAAAAAATGAAATGGTGTATTGCTATTCCATTCTGCATGTTTGCTCTTGATGTATAAACTGGATCCTTGTCATAGACGGCCAAAGATGAAAGTATGTGGTTTGTTTAAGTATATTTGCATATGATGATGTATATTCATACAGTAAATGCTTTAAGAATATTCTATTTCTCCTAAAAGTCTGTACATATCTACAACTGTCGGTAGTACAACAATAGTATATTTATTGTTTCCATTGACTTTACTTATTCGTCTCCCAGAGCCAAGACATCGTAATGAACCTAGCCTACATTTAGTCTATTATATCAATTCTAGTAATATTTTACCTCGAATAACTGCAATTTGCATCATTTCCTAGGAGAAACTTGGGCAAGATCAATTGTATTCGGGGAGTCGTAATTCAATTTCCAACTCAATTAGTCGTAACTGGCAGAAGGGTCGAGTTAAGAACAACTACGTGTAATTAGTGATGATTGGACATAAATATTGGGTCACAGACTAGTATCCTCTACACAGACAATAGGTATTACTGATCAAGACTTTATTGTTAGAGAGTACAGTTCATAAAAAATGACAACACTCACCATATATCATAGACGATAGAGACATACAATATATAAGTAGTTTCGTGAAATGGTCTAATTGCATTCTGGGAAATTGGTTTGGGTCTCTGTATATCTGGTTCTCGCTTTGTGAATGTTTGGTACCCTGTACGCCTGGTTCTCGCTTTGTGATAGTTTGGTTCTCTGTATGTCTGGTTCTCGCTTTGTGAAGGTTTGGTACCCTGTACGCCTGGTTCTCGCTTTGTGATAGTTTGGTGTCCTGTACGTCTGGTTCTCGCAAGGTTTGGTACCTTGTACGTCTGATTATCGCTATGTGCAATGTGCGGCCCTGTTATGTGAATGGTTGGTTTTATGTACATCTAAACATAATTACGGTAAGCGTCTCTATTTGCCGGATGATCAGGATATTATCGGATAGGTGAACTAATGGAAAAAGGAAAATGGATTGGTCTGTTCTGATATTGTCAGTAAATGGTTGAAGAGCTGCGAGTATAAATGATCGTTACCTCTAAAATCTACAGAAATACAGAGTTTTAACGGACTCTTCATGTCTTGTCTCGATACACTTAGAAATAACTAAACACATGTCTACGACGTACCTGGTACAAAAATACTGTCTGAATCATTTTTGTAATTTGACATTTCTTCTTGACGATGCTTTGAAACCTACCGCAGCGTATATGATACATGTACCCTTTTGCCTTTTTTCAACAGCTGATATTCATTATTTGACTGTTAATCACAGCCTTACGGATCACGTATACTTACCGCGCTTAAATAAATATTACTATTTGAATCCACCTTGAATTGATACTGCTGCTCGTTATTCCAGTTCCTTCCGACTCTTCAGTGATAGGGGTACACGCATTGGCTAATTGTCATTCCAAGCATATATAGAAAACTCACACTTGCGTTAAATATACCAGATTTTACAACAAACTACTGGTCTTTGTAGGTTTTCGTCAAACAGTTAAAATAACTATTTATTTCAGTTAATCCTGATCCTGAAAACTAATATTTTTAACACGATGTCAGATTATTCAACTAGTTACTATAATCAATGAAATACAAGTATATCAGTTAAAAGTAAAAAACATTTCAATTTGAGAAATTTCCATGAAGTCGTGTCTAGATTATATTAGTAATTTAAAAGTTTCAACAAAGTGACACTGCTGTCAAAGTATATGTTTCTCAATGTAATACATCATAAATGCTGAAATGCTATCAGGTAAGTAGATAGGAACGTTTAATATGTCCGCATAAATCACAACTATGTCAGAATATTGGTGCTAATACCAACAAATAGATGCAGTCAGATAAAGATGTACGAAAACCTTTCTGGTTCAATGCTGCAACGGTAGTAAACAGATCTTTAAATTGGATAACATTACTCATATTTTGAGATAGATGCAAATCACGTACGAGTATTTTCGTGGGTATCACATTTCATAGATTTGGTGAAATGCCTTTTTCATTGTGTCTATAAGTCGTGTATTAGAAAACATGGATTGTGGAAACCCTTGTTATATATATCGCAGGTTGATTATTTGTAGGGATTAAATGTCATGGTTGAGCTAAACCACAAATCAACGACCATTCAATCACCACGAGCAAATAATATTAACAGTGTAGTAAGATAATCAAAATCAGTAAAAAAAATTATATTGTTGATGAAACGGACAACGAAATCAAACCACCTTGAAATTCGTTTTACGTTCGGTGTTTTAAAATTGCCACATTTAACTCACCACAAAAATATCGTTTTATAAAATAGACGAACGGTTTTACAATACAGGACTGTATCTCTGAAGCACTACATAGCTTCATATCAATTTATAATTACCAAAAAATCAATGTGTTTATTAATTTATCACTCGATGACAGCGGTAGCGTATTTTATTTCCTGTATCTATTATTCATGTAGATATCGAGAAGTTAAATTGATGTCAGTAAGAGTCAAGGGTCGGTAATAAAATGAAATGATTTTTCATTGTGTAACATTGTCACCAAAGCGGCTTGCCCTGATAGAGTGAATCAGATCATTTTATATGGCAATCTGTAAGTTTATGACAGAACTATTCGCACCGAAGCCTACCGTCAATGGTTTTAAATGTGTTATTCTGCTGACAGACCATTTCACAACAGAACAGAACAAACCAGAAAAGACCAGTACAGCAGATAAGAAGTATATTTTGTGTATTCAGCATCTCTTTACAATAGAGACAACTATGCATTGAAGTTATCTCTAACGACCGTCGCTATATTATGGTATGTGAGTTAAACGCACCTTCGTCTAACTAAACATGTCTGTTATCTATAAAATACTTTGATCAATTTCCTTTTCCATATCACCTAACTAACCGGCCGTGTAAGCAGTCACTTTTAATTCTGACGTAAAACGGAGAACAGTTAAGGTTCGCCATGTTTATTGTATCTGTCAATTATATTTGTTTATCATTGTCCCGATCAGCCTAGGTTCCCAAAGTTGTGCCCTCTAACAAGCAACTCTAGATGGTATCAATGATGGAGAAAATGAACTGGGAATAGAAATGTCAGATTACAAGATTCTGTGCATCAGTAAAGCTGTTTGTTGAGAACCAAATATGGAGAAAATGTCGGTATACGAGTCTGGTAAAACTGCTTAATTTGATTCTATCTTTTGAAGCTGTAAATAACACTCTAACCAAGTCTATAAGGTACTAAACTGTGTTTCTTATAGCAAGGTTTTATGATTTGGACGCCATTTGTTGGCATCGATAATTATGCTTTAAGGTTTGGAAACATTGAACATTGAAACATCAAAAAAATACTCATACTAACAAACCTTTCTAGATGATTGTATACATTTTATTACTTCACAGGACAAAATATATCAGATACATGTACAAATACAGTTTCAGATTTGTGCATCGTACATCTTCTTCGGAAACTTATAAATTACGGTCAGTTAAAACAAACAATCAAACATTTACAATTCATCATATATGAAGAATCTCTTTGTATGATATTATACATTTACTGTTCACCAAAGTTTACAATAGACTAGTTGCCAATCAAACTCATGGGAAAGCGCGATGTGGAACGAAGGGAATGTATCAGATAGGGAGGGGAGTGCACAGTGACAAGGGAAGGCAAACACAAAACGACAAGGGGAGAGTACATCGACAACAGGCGGGGATACCACGGTGACAATGATCATAATTACGTGGTGTTACTTCCATCGAGCTACATTGTATCACTGGTGTCTCCAACTAAGCATTGACTACATTGTATAAACTGTTCAGTAAGTACTAGTAACATATACGTGATATAAGGCTTCAATGCAGAAACACTAACCATGAGCGAATTATCCAGCGTGGGAGATGTTGTCCTATTTTATTGAACATGTTGAAAGACTGATCGATCTTGCTTAATTGTAGAGCCTCAGATAAGGGGATAAAATTTGTTTGTATTTAGGTGGAAACAGTTGTAATATGATAGTGAAAATAATGAACAGTATCATGCGGATTTGTTCAGTATTGTCCCTTCATTACCTCCATTAAAAAAGCATTATTTATGATTTATTCTCCACTTGTACCGATATCTCTAACAACGACAGTGGCTATGATATCTTGATCAAATCATTTTGTATTATTTTGCTATCACATTTCATTGTTGCAGTAATATAGTGAAGATGAATCTGATCTGATTGTCCCTTTTTCGAGATAAAAATCAGAAATACAAATCTATAAGATTGTGATTGTAATTATATTGGATTATGAAATAGCCAAACATGGGTGTAACAATGTATGGTGTTACGTGGATTTTCAGGTAGTTTATATCACACAGGCCGACAGATATTCTAACCAAAACCAGGAGTGCATTCGTTCCAAACTTAGGAATTAGTCCAACAAACAATACTCAGTGTTTCCTACCTTTTTAAGTTTACTTCTTCGTAATTTGGATGTCATTCTAAGAACTAACCAATAAGTGACAGCACTATGTTGTCACAACACGCGTGTTTCCTATGACTATTCGTAGAAAGGACTAGCTATACATGAGTAGAATACATGTACATTTAACGCTTGACGTCGGTAGGAGTTTACTGTTATATCTGAAAGATAAGAGAAGCGTTTGATCAAATACCTTGTTTAAAAACATGGGTGGAGAGACGTACACTGTGGCTATTGAGTCACTAGCGCATAGAAGCAAGGTACTGATAACATATCTCCAAATGGATACCATGTGTCAAACTGGTGTATTCAATATACGCTGGTTTGACCCATGTTGTCCACTAGGTACATTTTGTAAACCGTAAATATTATTTAAAATCTCTGTTTTGGAGTAGAAGTGGAGCAGAATGGCAACACACATAATAATCAAGACTGAATCGTAAAAGGTGATACGTAGAAGGCGAGGAACGACAGCTGTAGTCCAAATTACACGTGACTTTATAAGCGCTAGTGTGCTTCGTCGAGTTCTGCTTAGTACTTAAAACATTTTGCAATCCAGCAAACACGCAGTCCCCATACTCAACACAGAAATTATAGGTCGTCCAATTTTAATATCCAACAAAAATGTTTCACTTCGTAACAATTATATAAAACTTATTAAGTTAAATTAAGACATACGGGCACTAACAAGAAGAAAAACTCGGCCGGAATATCTCGTATCTTATCAAATTAAATGTTATATATATATATTATTTGACTGCACAAAACGATGCATTTAGCCAACTAGACCCTCCGTGTTATGGTAATGCTCATGAATATGCATGTTTTCTATATTGATTTAAACGTTTTATATCGATAGAGGCATAAATAAAACATTTACGTAGTAAGGGGGCAATATCTGTCTGTTTGAAAGCAACCTAGTCGTCATAAAATAACAATAAAACACGGCCTATAACAAACAATATCAAGTTGATTATGAAATATGACTGTGGAATCTCTATATAACTATGCATTAGGCATGCATATTGTTTGAAATTAACGATCATGATTCGTACAAGTTTATTTTGACAATGTTGGAGATGCTTCGTATAATGTAAATAGTTATTTTTTCGCGGGTAACATATCTCGCAATTTTTGGTAAAATACTAATTTGATGATTTCTTAAATTTGTGGATCGAAAATATTTAAAGAGAATATCGTATGACGTGTATTTCAGGAAAGTATGTTTTATGAGATTTACTTTCGCGATCTGCAGCCAGTCAGGTGTAAGGTCATCCGCGACAATAGTGAAATAATCTACAGCAAATATTGGACTGTTTTGCAGTAATACGTGCAATTTTTATGTGGATCGAAAAGATGACAAATGCAAATCTTAAATCATAATATATTCTCAATACGCTGTGACCTAGTGTGGCAGATTAATTTGAGAACATCAACCTATTGTGATACTCAAATTATCATAATTATGTTGGGGATGTTGTTTAGCGGTTAAAACAATGTAGGAGGCGTTACTGCTTATACATAAGGCATGTCTGGAGTTTGCTTTGAGGTCCGCGACATTACAAAGTCGTTAAAAAGAGGTACTAGTAAATCTTATTGCCCTTGTGCTCAGCATTGTTAATACCATGTAACAGATGGTTGACACGGTGTCGAGGCAATGCGACTTGGTTAAAGAAATACTTTAGACCATGGAAATATGTTTCTTCAGTATTATAAATATTCCAAAACTTAGATCCTCAACTGTATTTGTATATAAGAACATATGAATTCCGCTCAAACCCCCTCGATTTAAGTCTAGTAATATTTTATAACTACACCCATTTCAATAGAAATAATACCGTAGGAGTCATTTCATTTGTTTTACTATCCTACCTGCAATTTGATTTGACAAAGCATTGTAAATCTGGGCTATACAGAATATAGACCTGTAGTATGTCATATCAAAACACGAAATCATTAGACGAATGAATAACATTGTATCTATTAGGTATTACATTCCACCACTTTGTAGATGGAAGTGTCTTTTTGGCTAAAAGTCTGCATATTCTCTCCGATTATAGCCATCCGACGTCACAGACGCTTATTGGTTCATTTTTTATATATCTATTTGTAATTACAGTGTACACTCTACGATATAACAATGGTCTAAACATGTTACTGTACCGGTCAAAACATATAAGGCATATTGCACTTAGTTGATATTTGAATCAATACTGACCGCTTGATAGATGACCAGTCCAAGACGAGACAAGAGAAGATATGACCTGCCATAACTTATGACTAGCGCGATATCTTAGAGACTGCACTTTTTTCATCACTACAGTAGATCTAACATTCGACCACCAATAGCCGCAACCCATGAATTATTGATTTAGAACAAAATGAATGTTGAACGTTGGGTTAACAAATGTGTGGAATCCCTAACAGCCATCGCTAGAAAAAATAAGCTGAATATCTTATGTTAATTACTTGTCGGGGGAATGAGAAATATTCTCCATCAACTCCCTTTATACTCGCCTCCCATTCTACCAGCAATTCTTCTTCATTCTTTAGTCCATTATGAAAAGAACATCTCCGAGACAGAGATTCAAATCAATATTCACTAGTATGTTTACATTACAATTATAAATGGAATATATTGTGAATTATAATTTGATAAATATTATTTCTTGTTGTGAATCCTAGAACAAAACGATTTATTTGAATATGCATAAAAACGCAGAAATTAAAGCTTATTCAGAAACTCGTTTTTAAAACTTATACTGTACGACGGTCTTCTATTTACTATTAATTTCATTAGAATTAGTAGAACAAATAGTTTATTTAATTATAAAATAAATATTTATTCTATTTGGGATTTGTTATATTTGTTATAGTTATTCATTGTTTGTTTAAATTAACAGCTAGACAAAGGAACATTTATTCATGGTAAACATATATCGTTGTTCATTTAAGTGGTTTGATTTGTTTTGTATTATATTGGTAAATAGTAACATTGAAATTAATATTATAACTTTATTTAATTAATTCTTTCGAATCGGTTTACGGGAAAAAGGAGACATAGTAGACATTCAAATAATCATCTATAGAAATACCTGGTATCATACGCAATTAACTTCGATACCCAAATAAAGATTGAACTATAATTTCGCAGGTAGACTTTAATATCTTAATACCCCCCTCCACCCCCTGGAACAGAGCAATTCACATATCACGCATAAAAATAGGTCCTTTCGGGAAAAAGTTTGAAAATACTGCCCGAGACAACACACTTTACAAGAAAGTATTGCTAAACTAAAAATGCCACAGACTACTAGTATATTAAATGACCCTCGTAAATGTAAAAGCGAATAACATACAAAATACAGCGTAGGTTAAGAACAGCTAATTTGAATGAAATTCATATACACAAATTTTAGTGACACGCGACGGTCGAATAACATTTGGCAGTCTAAACACTGTAATATCAATATTGCACACAAATTCAAATTGAATTATCTCAGAAAAATCATATTGAATGATTCCAAAATGTCTTGGAAATCCACCAAAGTTTAGAACTTTTATGCTGTCCCAAACTTAAAAGATGTTATAACCATGTATTAGAGTGATATTAGACGGTGATTGTCCGTTATCAGAAGTCGTAAGGAAAAGAAACTTCGAGACTTTTTGTATGTGTTACAATCTTTATTTGAACCACCTTAAATAGTGTGACCGCCTTTCTCAATATCAAATGTGTAAATGCGAGGTAAAATTCAATGTTTTATTAGAATTAATATAAGTTGTTTAAGATATAAAATATAATTGTTGCCAAATCAAATGCGTTTGCACAGATGTTTGGTTTCATAAGGATTATTTAATTTAGACGTTTTAACAACAGGGTTCTTACGAAGCAACGTTGTATGACGTCGAATTTAAACGCCCTGCTTTTTGTTAATCCCAAAAGGATCGAGTTATTTTTGAACATATATCTATTTAAATGTAACAGTCCAACATGCTAGTCAGGAAATTGTACAGAAGTTTTACATAACACTCGCATGAAATAACAATGCCTTAAAAAGTTATGAAGACATCGGACTGACAGGGAAGGCAGCACTTAGCCGAGCACAGAAATCAGAAAAATCACAACACAACAACACTGAGAAATGACCACATATACGAAACAATTAAAAGTCGAAGTCCCCGCCGAAAATATGCAGGATGACCCAATTTCACAAAGAAATTATAGAATAGCAGTGCTGTCATGAGCCCGAATGAATCGCAGCCAAGACCCGACCAAGTTACACTAAGGCCCTGCTGCAGGGCGACCCAACACTGACTTCTATTTGTGACAGATACTCGTATTCCCAATTAACCTCTTAAATACGGCTAAATGATACTACTTGTATGACGCAATGGCAGAATTCCAATGATCGCTATTTTCATCTTGGGATAATGGGTCGTCCGTTTTCATTTTTATATTTTCTCAAATGGTTGTGTGGCAAACAGAGTCATGTACAGGGAATATATTAATTAACGAAGCTATTTAGAGTAGAATCCCAGAAATTTTCTAATTAACAAAATATTTATTGACACTTGTAGTAATATTGCGTGATATGAAACATATTCCGCTGGAGATGTCAACAATGTATGTACAGCTTTAACATGAACGTGTTCTTCGTCTTCAAATTTACCAACATCCAAAAAAGTCAATGCCAACACACTGTCAATGTACCGTATTCCAGGAAATAACCATATTGTTCTAAGAAATTCCTACCACATACATGCATATAAAACTTCTATCTCAATAAAATATCAATGCAACTAATCAGCCTTCTCTCAGTAATTGATTGCAATACAAGTAAGCCCCAATTTATTGAAATCTCTGCGGAAGCATTAAAACTGCTTCTAAGAATGTTGACCACAAAACATATGTTATTAAAGAACGCTGCACTACCAGGATTCCCACTTCCGATGGTACATAGTAAATTGAATAATTATAATACAAAGCTAAAACTAAGTCATGCATACATAGAAAGTACAAGCCTTTTCTCCCACATTACTTTAAGCAAGCATGTATTCTGATTACTTCAATGGATAACATACTGCATGACAGTTTGACTGATCAAATAATAGAGACTAAGATATGAATGTACATGTAGTAAACTGACATATGTTGTGATTATTAGACCCCTAAGTTTGCCCTCCACCCATTCCCACTCGCCCGTCGATGATAAAGACGCTACACATATATGTCTGGTTATAAACTTACATCTTGATTACAAACCTTTTTTTTCTACCAGTCCGTCTCTTCTTTAATCACATGACATGTCATCAGGCTTCAACTTCATATGATTCAAAAAGTAAAAAAGTGTTTTAGTGGGGCTTTTACAATTTGATAGATTACCTTAAATAAAGAAGGGAAACATTTCCTGGTGAAGTAAAGATAATGTATCATTGTAATGTAAAGGCATCAATCATGCTGAAATTGAGTTGAGTCTGAAAACATTAAAGCATAGGGTCAAGCTGGAACATTCAACGTCTAGTTTGAAAGACACTAGGTATGTTCCAATCTGAAGCCGAGTCTGATATCATTGGAACCACATATCAAACAATGCCGCATAACATTCGAATTATTTGTTGCTACTTGGCACTCAAAAATCGGTATCACTTCTTTAACCCCTACTAAGATGTCAAGAAATACGACGTTGGTTTGAGTAATATGTTGTTGAGATTATTATTGTTTATACAATGTTGATTAGTTAAATGCATATTCATTATCTGTGCGTCTTCATGCATAGTATTGCCTATTAAATTTGTAATAGAAATACAGATATTTTGGTATGGACAGCCTTGCCTTGAGGTCCTGACAATAATTGTAACACAATAACTTTATTTTCTCAATTTTCGGAGAACATCAGACACTTGCTCTGGTTTCGGCACTGCATGTACGTTAATGCGTAATAATTGTGGTTTTCAACATTAAACTCACCGTACTGTAAAACCTGAATATTGAACCAAAGTAAAGTTAAGAAGAAATTTGCCAAGGCCTTGTCACTATTTTGCTCAGTTTTTATTTGCTTCTTTTATCAATGTAGCGACGCTATCTTGTCTATATTTATGATCCGCTTTTCTTTAGCGGGAAGTATCACGAAGGCGTTGGATGTTCGATGTTCAATACAAGAACCTTGCAATATCTGCGTACATAAAGGTTAGGATCACGTCATTACCTCAGTACTATATGACACCCACAGTACAAGAACCAGATTTAAAGAGGACCCAAAGGGTCAGTTTATTATTTGTCATTCGTTATCAGATACTTTCACAGGGAAATGATCAAAGTGATGATGTTATTAGTTTCGTATGATGTTGTTTGTGATCACAATCGATTGTGAATTTTGACGAAGTGATTTAAAAGAAAAAAGATCGAGCATACATAAACAATTCGTTTGCTTTGGTGTTATATCTCCTGAACAACTCACTTAAAACTATTAGTCCAACAATCATGTCCATCCCTGCTCACAGCGAAATAAAAGTTTAAATGCACACGCGTTTTGAGATTGTGATACTAACGTGTTTCAACTCTCCAATAATCATACAATTGGTTCGCAACCGAGGCAAGTATTCAAGTTTAGGAGTTTTTGTTGTACATCCGAAGAGAACTCGCGATGACTGCAATGACAGTCTTTAGTACATATAAATGACTATTTTCATTTTGTCTTAAAAATAATATGGCATACACATCTTTACTTTCCATATTGATTATTTGAGGGGCTTATTATCCTAATAAAATGCACGAGACGCCGTACGCTGTCCGTATATCCAATATGTTAAGTAGCGATCGGCATTACAAAAGGGTCAATAACTCCGACCTTCGCCTGATGTTGGTCTGGATCCCTGTCCAAAATAGACCAAAGTTCAATTCCGATGGTCGCACTACGTACACATTGGATTAGAGCACATTGATTAGCGTATTGTAACGACATAGGTCCACAACTATGCGTTAATATGAACCATTCGACAACACAGACAAAATGTGACCAAGAATGAAGAACTAATTAGGAACATAATTAAGGTTATGATTTTATGAAATTCTAATTCACCTTGTATTTCGTGATATCATGCCACAAACGGAGGTGTTGGTCGTGTGTTAGCGCGAAATTGAATGATCATCGTGCTTTATGGGAATTTATAGAATGACGTTTTCTGCAATATCTGTCTATTATAATTACATTCAACTTTTTTTCTCAAAATATAAAGGTTCAACTCCGTCATCATGAGGCGGAATTTGATATTTGGATCAAAAGTAAGGTATTGCAAGTCAGGAACATAAAACTGGTGTTGTTAGCGTGTGCAATAGAACTAAGGAAATGTTTTCCAACAACAGCTGTTATGCACCAGTCAGTTGCATCCTTGGCACATCTTTGAGTCTTGGTTGGCAAACCCCCGGCCCTTCCACGGTCTGCGGGGGACAGTTGATGGTAAAATCTCCGGTATTTCCCCGGCCCTTGACAATTAAATATTGTCCCCGGGTTATTGGTTGGGATAAAAATGTCCCAACAGTTCTCCTGACCTGCGGGGGAGCTGGATGGTAAGAACATGGCCTTCTCCCCGACTATCCCAATGGATCCCCGTGGCAGAGGTATGTATGCAACTGACCGGGGCATTAAGTCGAATAAATTATTTCAACAAATAAAATAAGAACAACTCAATAAACAAACAAAATTTGTTTGGTTATCTATATTATTAGAAATTATGAATATTAAGCTGTGCTATATATTTATAAAAAGAAACATACCTACTAAATACAAATGTTACAACGGTTCGGTTGTTTATGAAATATAGAAAAATAACTACTTATTATAATAACAGAAAGTCATATCGCGGTTCGGTTAATTATATAAACGAAATAAGTACTACTTATCAGATACGTTATTACGTTATTACGGTTATGCTGTCTATATATAGAGAAGTAGAACTATGAAACAAATAAATTATTGCGGTTTGGATATTTATATAAATGAGGCTCATAGTCTGATTTCTCTTTCTTCGTTTACCTAACTTTCGATTTTTGTCTCTGAACTTGTTTCATGGCGGTCCACTTGATAGCAATTATCTCGTGACTAATAACTTGTAATCGTTCAATTACACACACTGGTAATCTAATCTAGAAAAGAAATGACTCCGGGCAACACCGAAACTTTCACATTTATTAACTACATCAAATCGATACGCTGGCCTTACCATTATCAAAGGCGCAATAAAAATGAGCGCTTCAATTTTTGTGGTGCTCATTTGATGGTAATATAATTGTTACATGTTGGACTAATTGAATAAAGTAGTCCCTGCAAATAATGTCGACTCTAATCAAAGTGATATCACGAGCGTATGAATATTTAATGAATCGGTTATGATTTCAGAATAGTTTTTGTGCACATAATCCGCATCGCAATATGTCGTCATAAAACATTCATGCGTTGTTGGATAAAAGTGCATTCTTCATAATCGTTGCAATTGTAACAATAGGCAATTTTATACTCGGTTAAAAACAAATACGTTTTTATCGGTTACTTTGAATTAAAAATTTATAGCATATTTCTTTTATATCTCTTTCCTGTGCAATGTTATAGAGAATAAGTAATATAAGCATTTTGCAATTTTCTATTAACCTTTGTGTGACAAATAATTTGGTCTTTATGATCGGTAAGATATGGAATTCACAAATAACTGTTTTTAATTGACAGGGCGCCAATTTTCAATCTATAACCTGTACATCAATTTTAACAGAATAGAACAGAAATTTAATTTAAGACAAAGCATACATAGCTCATAGCTTTACGTATATACATTATATAAACATTGCAAAAAAAACCAAGAAAGATGAAAAAGACATAGATAACATGACCATGAAGACAGAAAATAGTAAATTATAACGGTAAATTATAAAATCAATGGATTAACCTGAAAACCTTCACCAAGCAGCCTTTGACAAACAATCAGGCGGAGCGATCTCTGCTCTGGTGTTACGTCAAATAAGGAATGATGAATAGTTCACGTACGTTTTATGGTAGCATACATCACGATAACCAACTAGAAAGCTCAACAATTAAAACGTAAGTATATTTTTTATCAACGCTCAAACCAATAGTATCCATTGAACTATATTGAACGTGGCTTATAAAAATGCCTTTTATTGCACACAATTTTAATTTGACATTTACTTTGACGAGACATTCGTAAATTCATACATGAACATTATGCGCAATAACTAATTGAAAATACGAAATTTACTATTTCATGGAACATACAACGAATGAATCACGGAATCATTAATTTCTTTCCTTGCACATAAAATGCAGCAAAAACATATGGATAGACGCAGATTTTGGATTATTCATGGATGTAATAACGAAACATAACTTGTATCATTGGCCACATAACTTTATTTAATGTCATGTTCTTATCAGCAGTAAAGTTTGAGAACGTTTGTTTCAATTAACATTGAATTATTATAGTTAGTTCTATTACCACAGTGAGCTGCATTGTTGTATGCATAATATATGCAATTTCATCACGAATCATGACAAAGTTGACATCTTCATCTGTACATTTGTAATTTGGCGATTATTATTTCGCTTACATTCGAATGTTTGACGTCTCCAAATGCCTCTACCAGTCTTAAATAGCATTTCAAGCTCAAAATTTAGATTTAAAGTTGATCTAATCGGTGTATAAACTTCAGCTGAAGCATTTGCTAGTTTGTTGTACGAGAACCATACATACTGTGTCTTCCTATCAACTAGAAACATATTCTTATCCATAGTCGATGGTGATAGAGCTGGCACATTTGAATATAGTTCTCACAGAGGCCATTAAGCTTGCAATAAATACAATATTCCTTGTTTACAGGCTCGTGTTTGATCAAATGCTTATTCCAAATTTCCAAACACGATTTCTTGCTCTTTACATGTTCATTTTGAACACTGTAAGCAATATGTTTTGTTTAATACACTGTATGAACCCTATGGTTCTTTTTCATTCTAGAACTGTATAGTTGTAAGTTGTTTGAGCAGAAAAGCAATATACTACTAGTTGTGTGTACATACTGTTTGTTTTACATACTCATGCATTTACTTAACGATGCAGGTGGCATTACTACTAAAAAAATTGTCAGACTTGTTTGGTGGCATAACTCGTACATATTACGACAATAACAAACATTTCTGCCGGTAGTAACAAACATATCGATCATTTATTTGAAAGTTCATGTGGAGAAATAAGTAAGGCGTTATATTACATATTCTATCCATCAATTCGACGTGACATTCCGAACCATTGTGAAAATAAAATATCCGGAGTGTTTCAAGAACGTAAACATAGATAGAATAAGTTCTAGTTTCAATTATGTTTAGAGTAATCGCAGTAAAAGGTTTTTCATCATGTAATTAAGAGGTTAAAGGAAAGTGTTGATACATTAAGCATAGTGTAAACAGATATATACTGTTATAATCAGCCCGTTTGACTGATAAAATATATGAGGAAAGCCGACAGAGGGTCAACTTAACCAGCCAAGAACTGAAAACAGCAGGAACACAACATAACACAGTTACACAAACAATTTTAAGTCCCAGTTCTTGCTGTAAAAAGCAGGATGGCCGGTAACCGTAAGTGACCAAATTAAGTTAACCAAGTCACCACTGTAAAAGAGAAGGATGATCTAGTTTCAAAAACATATGCCAAAACGGAGACCCATGTCGACCGAATGAGGCGTTATAATTTGCGTTTGTTTTGTCACTTCATAATACGACAAATTACAATGTTTTAATTGACGAAGTTAAAGCTTGTGTGATCACGAAATGAGATTGCATCATTGAAAACACAATGCTTGGAATAGGCGAAGTAAATCTTTAAAAGAATTGCTTATACTGAGAACATTCCAATAGTAGTCCAATTAATTCAAAATTTCAGGACATAAAAGTTGCAATACTACGAGAACATTGACACTAGTAACTCTTTAGGAATGTTAGGACATTGATTCGCGTATTTAGCTTCCAGACAAACCATTACTAGTATTTTTCAAACGGGGGTACAATGAACTGCTGTTTATACACGAGCATCGTTTCTTAGTAAAATGAAATGCGTTTTCTTGTGATTATGTGTATTTGCATACTCCTTATTGAATTAGTGGACATTACATCCCCAAAAACAATAACACTGGAAGTGTAAAAACAATTGCAAAGACTACACAGCATCTTAACTAGCTTTTTAGGTGTTATAATTTGCACTTAATTTGTAAAAGTTGTTCCAAAAATGTCTGTTGTATTTCACAATATGTATGGAATTTTGTTCATTCTTAAACCATGGTCCAAATGTTCAATTGTATCATCGTAGTGAGCTTTATTGTCGCTACATGTACTTAGGAGTCTGATTTCTTATCAGTCAATTCAGCTGTTTTTTTTAAAAAAGGTTTTGAAATCGGACAAGAAAGGCAGCACTCAAACTATCCAACCGAGCACAGAAATCAGAAACACCACAACGTGTATTGTAGTTGTTGCAGTTTAGTTTTAAAACTTCGCTTTTCAACCAAATTATATTTTATTTTTGTTTATAATCACACACACTGTAGCATCCTCTCAGAATTTTTTCCTATTGACGTCTCATCTGGTTTATACCAGTATGATTATTAAAATAGTATCTATCAAGTATTTATCAACTTACCGCATCTAACTGATTGGCATTTTGTGACAATACACTAAATAATAGCTGAATTGAAGCTTAATTAAGACTTTTGTTGGAAAATTTTATAAGCTGCCTACATACGGCTCGTGATATCACGCGACATGTTGACCTAACAGACGACACTGTTTAAATGAAGCACCTAATTTTGAAATTTTAAAACCATTAATAAATTAATTAATATTACCCCACTGGAGAAGCGATGTTGACTTTCCCGGAACACGATGCAAATAAAACACGATGTAAAATAGCGTGAAAGAGGAAGAAAATTGGGGAAAACTATTTCCATCTCTTCTGCCAATCTCAGACTTGAATATTTGAAATATCACAAGCATGTATTAAATTTAGCCGGAAATTTTGATTTTCAACCTCATTTTCCCAATCCTCTTGTAAACGCAGACAAATGTTTGATGTGCATCAAGCACGAGATTCAAGCATTTTCACTGAAAATTTAGATTGTACATTAGGTTAGAAATTTATGTTTTTGTATACGATTCTACCGGGAATGACGACACAATGAGAACTTTTGATTTTTGTGGACATAAAATACAACGAAAGCAAAATAGTTGACATGTATTTTGTAGTTTTTTACGGGTTCAGAGACTATAATTATGCTACCATTCCTGTATGTATTATCAGCTTCACAAGTTATTTTTACATTTGAATTAATACCGTGTCTTAAACCTGTTCTGACAAAATGGGCGGACACTGGAATTATGGAGACAATCCCAAGGAAAGCAATCTTTTTGACAATATTTAGGGATTTTCATAATTTTAAAGAAATTCGTTTCAATTGTTTTCGTAGAGTACATTTCAGAGTTTCTTTATCTGATACCGTGGACGTTATTTAATTTTGAGGTGACTGTTGTAAACATTTTGCTGTTCGTTTTTCTCAATCATTGTACTTTTCCATTATTTGTCACAATAGCAGCATCGTATGTGATTTTCGACATAATGCTGGATAAATTTGAAAGCTAAGCACCGTATGTGTAACACACTTAAGATAGAATCATTCGACACATCATCTAGTTGCTATGTTGAAACCAGCTTCCTACTATTCAAATCACATACAACATGGTGGTAACTAAGGTTTCACATTCCAACCAAGTAATGGACACACACCCATGCTTGAGCTGTACCTTATAGTTGGAAGTGACATATACACAAAACATATCTCCATATATCTCATATACAAACATTGGAGTGAACAATGTTCAACAAGAAAAAGTATCCACTATTCGCAAGGTAGAATCGTCAAACATTCCTCCATTGACGACTTGGTGAACAAAAACTGTGTTATAAAACGCACTATTCTGAGCAAAAAGGGTGCACATTCCAAATCAATTTCAGGAAAGTGATAAAATAATATTTAGGAGTTTTAATGATGTATGTTCAAACTAACCCTACATCTACCGATATAATGCAATGTGTAATATCGACACATGGTATCATTATAATAGATGAACGTAAACATGACTATATTATTTATTGTATAGAGTCTGTCCATGATGCAGACATCATCACAATTATAAGACGACAAAAGTTGAAGTTAACTTTATCAAATTTCTCATGCAACTACCATGGTAACTGCCTGATAACACATGACCTGAGATAAGTATGTGTTCTCAGGTCAATAGCCTGAGAACACT
Source organism: Spisula subtruncata (assembly GCA_963678985.1). NCBI lineage: Eukaryota > Metazoa > Mollusca > Bivalvia > Venerida > Mactridae > Spisula > Spisula subtruncata. The sequence continues at coordinate 24,475,651 of OY787663.1, forward strand.
TTTTGGCTCCGCCCACAAATAACGGACTATTTTGCAATATGGCATTCCGTCTTAAATTGTCATAAATATTATTAAAAACAACAGAATTATGCATTTAATAGCTATTTTTTATTCAACGTTTAGTTTTACACTCCAGATTAGCAATGATTCTTCGCCAGGTAGGGCTACGCCACAGTAATTGTTCTTGAATTCATACGGATCGCCCACGGATCGATCGTTTTGAAAGGCCCTGAAATAAACCAACAAACACAGATAAATACACTGGCTAAGCATCGTCAAAGATAAATAAACGTTAAAATAGTCATAGCTATCCACTCTATATCCAGTTTTCTGGCCTAAAGGAATTTTTATCTCATTTTCACGACTCGCGAAGGTTGACCTACAAAACGAAAACCATGAGACACCGAGCTTTTTTGTGAATCAAAACATTGTTACATTCAGTACACAACCCTATAATTTATACAAAAAATAGAACAAACTTTAATAGACTCTTGAACAAACCAATGTCTTACTCACCATAGTGTATTTCCATCTGTTTTCATCAGCATTCTGTCGTGATTAAGTTGATCTTGTTGAAAACTGTTCTCCACCCACTCGGTTCTACAAGCATGTCTAAACTGTTCATTCTTGAAGTTATTTCCATTTCACGGGATACAATTTTGCACTGTCCGTTGCCACACACAATCCAGTATTTAAATCAATCCGTATTTTGTCATTGTGTGATGCATAACATAAGAAAGTTTGACATAATTAGCGACCTTCTCCACACACTACGTCATTGATGACGTTTCATTGATGCATCATCCAGAAGAAAAAAAACATTAAAATTCATGAGCGGAATTTTATTCTATTTTACGACACGATGCTCTTATTTTGGTAATACTTATAATTTGCTTAGATTTCTCGTTTTGACTAAAAACTGAAATAGATCTTATTTATTTTTTAAATATTTTTGTTAATTGAACAGCGTGGAATTGAGAACTATATTTTGTGTACGGAAGCAAATGAAGTTATGTTAATCGGCGGGCGGTCTAAGGACGATCGACAACTCCAGTTTAAAATTAAAAAATATGCCTCTAAATTGTGTCCCGTTGTTGGTTTCATGAGAAATAGAAACTCGGGTCCCTGTCCGGCTCGAACAATGTTATCAGGCTTGGCGATATCGCCCGGGATGGCTCGGTAAACCTCGCCACCCGAACGATATCACCTCGCCTGATAACATTGTTCTCACCGGACAGGGACCCGAGTTTCTCTATATCCCAGATCATGTACGTACATTTCTCATGCAACATTTCCATATTATTCTTCCAACACTATGCAACAAAATGGTTGTATTTGCTAAAACAATGGCAAAATTGGAATTTGAAAACAAGTTTTTATTTAGATAATCAGAGATTTAATTCCATTTATTTTCCATGGCATTTATGAACATGACTAATGATAACTTGTTGACATAAAGACTATTGCATGTTGCCTTTTTGTATTTTTTATTTGTTTGCTTCGATAAATATATTTAAATTGTATCATGTGAGAAATAATTTATAACAAATCTAACCTTAAATAGGTATTGCTATAACACATGATCGTCACCATGGTCGATTGATGGAATGAGTTGGTTAATTACGCCCTACTGTGATTTCGTTTAGTTCTGAGTAGAAGAACAAGCTAGTCCAGAAAATGGACGCTAAGAACCAAAGTAGTAAAGTCAGATCAACTATTTCGGCATAAGTATATGAATGTACACTTATTGTTGAAATATGATATAACAGCATACTGAAACAAAACATAAGCGAATATTACGATTAATCATAGTTAGACAACTAATCTCTAAAGGTGTTCCTACCAACGTTTTCATTTCACAGGCATATGCTTGTATGAGTCATCGACTATGTGTTTATGAAAAGCATATAATCATGTCACATTTAATTATCTATGTCTCTCAACTTTCAGATCTTATTCTACATGACTCATATATGATGTGATCAAACAAGGTTTACTCTAACTGTATTATTATATTGTAAGGAACTGCGAATGAAATGAACAATCGAAGTCGAAGTCATGATTATTTCGGAGACTACGTAAGCCAGGAATTGTCGTTCAATCGTGAACACTATAACCTAGTCGTTTATGAATATATTTCATATTAAATTATTTTTACATGTTGCTGTATTATTGATATGTGAAGTCCGATATAAATGTTCACAAGAGTTTCTGGAATAAAATAAAACTTTAACAGTTATATTTATCAACCCTTAAATAAATAACAGAAAGCATAGACTAAAGATGACGTTATTTAGAGTCACTTCTGAAAGAATTCTTAGTATTCATCGTTTTGACCCGGTCACTGTTATGCAGACCGGGTTTTTTGGTTTGTTTACATATCTTTTACGCATTGCAGGTTTATTCGTCTCAAAATCATGTTGTAGTGTTTGTCTTTAAAGTACAACTTCTACAAGCCATTAACGGTGTCAAATTCATATAAAGTAACGGGATTAGGTCTTTGAGTTTTCTTTTTTTGTGATGTTTTTGTGCCTTTCGTGGTTGGCTGTCTGTTGAATGTTGCCTGCACTGTTTTGTCTTTTTGTATGTATCAATATTTCACTGGTATAGAATGAGAAGTTCGTAAGTACAACACGTATTTGACTTTGTCTGAAGATGTTTATTTCCATTTCGTCATCTAACAGAAAAACTCTGAGAAACGCGCATGCAAGTCTCGTACCTGGACATGATCATTCGTGGCCTTTGCATGTTAGTAACGCTGGTTCCGCATGCTTATTACCTAACATACAAGGTCAACTGAAATTGTCATTACATAGCTTGTTTATTATTTTGAGTAAATGCATACAAGTAATTGTAAGCAAATTATTATTAAAGTGATTATTATTTCTTTTTCTTGTTACTGCTAGTGGCGATGTTCTTGCAGGGGTTATAGTATGTTTCTTCTTTTCCTATTGACATAGATTTAATTGAAATGCATATTTTATTCGATATTTTACAGTTTCTTCTAGGTATTCAGAACAATATTTTATCCCGAAATGTCATAGAATACCATGTTAATTACCTTGCTTATTTGTTTCATGGCTTTGTGACATCGTCAAAGTAAATGATGTTTCCTAAAATGCAAATACAATGAAAGCGAGTGCTTTATCAATAATAACTAATTGTAATTAATAGCGCACTTGTTTCCGCCAAGTACTTTGCACAATGGAATGTCAATCTTTTAATTACCACATATATCCGAAGTTCTTTAACGGAGACGTTATAAGTGACATTTATTAAAGCTGATAAAATGATGTTTTAGTATTCACATCGATACTGTAAATACGGAATATCACAGTAGTGTGTTGATACGTCGGGCCGTATTACATAGAGTTGCTTGTGTAATGCTGTATCTCGCGATACCGTTAGGTCGAACGTGGTACGATATAACGCAAGCAACGATATAACAGACATCATATATCCGCAAAAGCGAAAAAAGGGATTTTACGCGTGAAAATGCGCTCACTGTGTAAACATTGGCGTCACGAACGTCGCCATATGTTTGGCATAAAACGCAACGTCCATTCATAAAAAAGTAAATATTTACGCCATGATGTCATCGACGTTGGCATGTTTTCGGTATATAGAAAAACCTTACACGTCAGACATGCATGATACGGATTCAGAAAACCAGACATGTATGATATGGAAAATGTGATCCGTCGTGCTGTATTTAAGACAATACATACAGTGGCATATAATAAAATCAGATATTTCGCGACGAATGAAAGTTCGCATTGTTGAAAAACGGCATATTGCAATAAGTGCATAAAGAAAATATATGAAGCATAATATTTAACCTCGTGAATAACTTTAAAATAACAATTCTATGATATATGACATTGCGACCATAGGCGGTGCCAAGGGGGGAGGGCGGAACCGGCGTACGCCCCCCTCTAAAATCGCCTAAGTGGCGATTTTTATTTGTCTAAAATAGTCTAGTTATATATAATTTGTCTTTAATTTTTTGTGAAAAAAAATCATTTTAATCTATAAAAAGGGCCAAACACCCGTTCAAAGAATTTTGAATCTGAAAAAGAAATTGCGCGCCAAAAATTGCACCATTTTCGAAATTGCTATTGCAACACTAATTTCCATGTTAATGGACAAGCACAAGATCACCTGGTTGTACTGACGCTGCATGGACTCCTCGATCATATTGCTGTTTGTTGTGGTGTGATGATTTCGCAGCAGTAGCTTTGGCCTTCTCATATGCTGATGACAGACGTTGACGAAGTTTTCTGGCGTATTCATTCTGTGACCTGGCTTCTGTATCGTTGCTGTTCAAACCCATCAAACTGTCCACTGCCAACTTTGGGTTTCGTCCAAACATTAAATAGTATGGCGAGAATCCAGTGCTGGGATGAGTGGTGACATTGTACGCATGAAAACCGATCAATACAGCGATCAAGTATTCACAACCTCAACTAGTTGACAATTAATAAATGAATATTTAATTAATCTTAGTTAATTTAATCAATTAATCAATTATCAATCAAACATGTAATCAATCATTCATTCAATCACTCATTAATCTAATCAATCTAAATTACAATAAAATATGATAAATATTTATTACTTATTAATCAATCAATAAAGTAATTAATCAAACTATTGTTTATATTTGATGTCAAACTTTTGCATGTACCCTATATATTATTAATTAACCAATGTGTCTAATAAAACTTGAGTTTATAAAATACCAAACCCTTAGTTATTACAATGAAGTTAATTAATTACACTTATCTTATATCTCTCTTTACTTTAAACAAATGTTTAAATTAGTTTAATGTTATAAAAAATTAATTAAATACCGAATGAATGATAATCAATATGTATTATGTTTTATTTACTTATTATTTATAATGTCTGGATTACATGTGTGTTTAATTAACGCTTATTTAAAGTCAAAGTAATTTTAAAACATAATAAATTGTTCCTAAGTTTCGAACCGCTAACCCTTACACAAAGAAAACAGTAGCCAACACGTTAGCCTATTGCCCTTATCTAGGTCATTGGTCAAATACTATCAATAGTATTACTTTTTATCGGTGACACCACGTGACACAAGTAACAATTGTGATATCAATTTTGACCCTATGCACTACTTCCGACAGACGACAAAATTCCGTTTTGTTTATAAAATCTACCAGAGGTTTTTAACTCTCGTAAACCTTTATAAACACTATCGCGTTTCAATGACGACGCGACACCTGTAAACTTAATTAACTAATCAAACTAAATGTACCCCTGAACTGACAAATATTATTAGATGCTGTACTCAGTAAAACATTGAATAAATGATTTGTTTTCAAATTCAGTATAATCAGAGACATATAAACCTATGTATTATTTGTCTCTTGAACAATCAGTGAAAAAGGTTGATCAAGCCTTTTACTGCCGTTCAAACCTGAAAATATGATACTAGTATGCAAACTCAATGATATACAGTTATACAAACACTTAGAATAATATCATACAGTATTGTCCGAGTGTAGAATTCTCAGTCGACATGTCATCCATCTGGCCTATTTAAATCGATACTACTTACTTGTTCAAACAAATACTACACAACTAATACTACTATTTACTATACAATCATACAATGTATTCTACTAATGAGAATTAATGAATGAAATAATTGTGATAACGCATGCACGGGTTAGGTGTAATGGGTATATAGGACGGGTAATGGTCAAGGTATAACTTATGTGTGACTTCTTCAAAAATGTAAACAATGGAATTTAAACCTCAAAATGCAAGAACCTGGCAGGTATTACAAAAGCTGCAATTCAGAAATACATAGAAAAACATACAAATATCAAATATCAAGAGAATAGACGAATAGAATGAGAAACAATGCACATATAAATCACACAAATAAATGTTCACATAATCCACAGTTCAACACGATGAATAGTTCAACGATGAATTATCGACGAAATATCACACTGGAGTTTGGAGTATCGCGAACATGCATGAATGAATGTTTATGGCCATAGAACGGGGGGGGGGTATACCGTATCCTAGATGCTTCGTATACGAGTTGTTTAAAAGTACCAATCTTCCGGAGTCTTGATCGTTTAGTCGGGCGCCAGTTGTCACGGGGCTTCCTTCCACTTAGGTGGGGTAGAGCTAGGGGTCGTATAATGTAGTAACAACACTGTATTTAGTTACTATGATCTATTACCGGTATCATCAATCTCATCTATATCATCAATATCATCAATAGCATCAATCTCATGAATCTCAGCAATCTACAATTAATTATGAACATAATAAAATACTAATATATAAACCATGGGTCACCTGCAATTAATTAGAAATACAATAAAACACTAATATATAAACCATGGGTCACCTGCAATTAATTAGAAATACAATAAAACACTAATATATAAACCATGGATCATCTGATTACATTAAATTAACATGTGTAAAGTTTACTTAATGTATAGAGGATATTTGTTATTATAACGTCAGTACATTGTATATTGGTATAAAGTATTTGATTGATTGATGGCGGGCTGACGGACAACGGACAAAGAAATAATCAATCGGCCGTTACTCTTACTTATTGTGAATATAAAGGAGATCTTTTCTATTAAATAATACATTAGAAACATAAATTACAACAATACAAAACAATATAAAAACAACATAGTTACCTGCAGGTTTTAAAGAAAACCTACAAAAATTGGTATTACAACAAAGTTCCTTATTATTTCAATGGCGGGCGATTACTGCGGCCGGGAAGGGTCAGTGACGTATTATATATACGGAAAGGTTAAAGTTGAATATGAATGTTAATTAGGGTTAGATGTTACTAAATATTAGGTGAGATGTTACTAAATGTTACTACTATTTACTACTAAACTATCAAAACTACATAGACTCACTAAAATATGGATGTTACCCTACGACATTAAATACCCTTAAAATTAAAACCCCTTCACATTGAGGTGCATAAGGACAATCAAAACCAACACAGTCATGGCGACAGCGCCTAGCCACTCACAAGAGTAAGGAATAGTACCATACATCCACATTCACAAAAATTGATGCTACAAATACGCCTATATACTCGATCACTCCATATTGAATGAAACACGGTAGACTTTGAAGACTTAAATCAGCCTGGTTGCCAGAGAAACATAAACTAAGTTGTAATATATAGATATGACCAAAATACGCTTCCATGAATGAAGTAGTGTTATGTTAAAGACGCTCCTACGCCCATGCAGAACTTTGCCCTGGACCCCAGCAATTTTCTTTGGCGCCCCCCCCCTCCCCAACAGAAAATCTTGATCCGCCCATGGCGACATTTATAATATTAAGGAAGAACATTCCGCGACTTACTCGTCTTTGATCAAATGGCTTCTCTTGTCATTGTGCGTTTTCGTCAACTTTCTACCGTAGTTACAAATGTCGAGTGTCTTGTCCAGAATAATTTCGGGTTAAGGTGATTAATACCAAATGACGTAGTCGATAGTGAAAGTAATTATAAGTAAATTAACTTCTGTGTTGTATGTTGGAAATAGATTAAACTGTCGGGGTCGCCCTTGCTGCAGATGTGCAAATTCTTTCATGAGGAAATGAACTTTCAAATTGTGACCAATCAAATGGTATTAGACCTTTCTAGCTAGAGTCGTTATGATACAAACAAAACACAATTTGGTCATGAACATGTGCAAGCACTTGGGTCAAAGCCACTACGAAACATGTCACAACATTGACGGGAAAATTTGCTTTTGTCAAAAAATTTAAAAGAGTGTTTAACATTTCAAATATCACATTAAATGTTAATTTTGACCGGTGACACTGATTGGAACTGAAATATGAACTTCATGTATTTGTTTTATCCTTGCTTGGCGAATAATCAGTTCATAATCTTTGTGATATAATCAAGGCCGTCCTAGACATAAGTTGGAGGTGAACATCCCTAAAGAAATAAATACACGGAATTAATTACAACTCTATAGCTAGTATTTGCGGCTATATAAAAGACAATACATTCAGCTTTGAAAATGGATCATAGAATAAGTACAATACACCAGGGTGGAATTTAAATATCTATAAGCTTATGTCTAGTAGTGTTAGTTTTGTCCGTGTCTTTCTGAGATTTCCTAAAGAGATTGTTATATTATGCTAGACAGAAGGAAAACATATTGTGGTGGTCACTTACAACAAACACTCAATAGCTTCTGTACTTTATACACTGGCATGGTCGGAAAAATCAAATTTGAGCTAGGACGTCTATTTATGACTCGTAGAGGAATTCCGAGACGTTTAATATTCGAACGAAAGTGAAATATCAAACGACAAATTGCACGCTGTAGATGGCTAGCTATCCATGATTCGTGGTGAAATTGTATAACGCATAAATAAAACGACACTGCAGCTCTCTTTCGGAATGGAACTAACTAAAGTAATCCAACGTAAATTGAAACAAACGTTCTCAAACATTACTGCTGATAGGAACATGACATTAATTAAATAAAGTTATGGGGACACTGATACAAATAATGCATTATGTTATTCTATCCCTGCGTCTAGCCATCTGTTTGTGCAATTGTATTTGTAAATTAAAGCATACTGTAGAGTATTCAATGAAAGAATACAGTAAATACACGTAGTAGTAACGCAATGTCCGATTTTTTGTCCGTTTTAGTCGTGATTAGCATCGTTTTACAAGAAGACCGTATGTGTGTTGACCACACCATTTTCAACTCTTCGCATGTTGATGATATGACCGTAACATACGTTACACAGTACCGGTAAACAGTTATGTCCTCTTTTAAAAACTATCAAATAAAAAAACCCACGGTGTTTGTTATTTCTTTGTGAAAAAAGTCATCCTGCACTTTTACAACGAGGACTTTTAATTAATTCGTTGTGTTGTGTGTGGGCATTGTACCGTGTAATTGTGTTATTCTGTGTCTGTTTTGCTGTTTTCGGCTGGTTAAGTTGAGTGCTGTCTTCCTTGTCTGATTTCCTCATATATTTTTGGAGCATAAAGGAAGTAAATTCCATTTATGTTAAAAATACAAAATACATATAGAGACCGCGACAGTGATAAATATTTTATTGCTTAACCGAACGGTCCGGTTACGATTTAAAGCCGCGGAAGGTCATCTATTGCCAAGAACAATAGAAAACACATAAAAATATGTTCATTGTTGCATCAAGGACATTTCATTTAGTTAAACGTTGCAACAAATATATAATTCTAGTCGTCATAGCAACTGACCATGGTCAAGTGTTGTGGTCCCGGGAAGGATATGTTGCTGAGAGATGTACATACATGAAATGGACGCGGTATCATCAGACAATAGAGTTTCCCACCGGTGAATATTTAATAAAGTTGACTTCTACTTCTGTTGTCCGATAATTGTGATAATGTCTGCTGCATCGACAGACTCAATACAATATATAATGTAATCATGTTAACGTTCATCTATCATAATGAATATGTTTTTGTTACATGTCATGTCTTGAAGTTGATATTGAATTACATCAAATAATATATATAATATGACAGAAGTTAAAGTAAAACTGATGTATATTCCGTGCTTTTCCGTCGACCCATTATGTTAAGTAATTTAAGACTAAAGACTAAATATTCCTTCCACACAATAACGAAACGTGCGAAGAATAATGTGTTCCTGTTCAGTTGTATCGTATAATATATCATTTATTTTCAGTTTGATTAAATGTTTGTTTGTTGGTCTCGGGTTTATGCCTTTTCATAACAATTATTTGTTGGCTGATTCGTCTGACCAGTTTTCCTGGATCGTATTCTAGTACATGTACTAGCCGTTCCATAAAAAAACCGACAGCATTTTTACCAATGGAGTCAGTCGACACTGTCAAACTTGCAGTGGCTACACATTTACGGCCATATCCTCAACAAAAAGACAAGTTATCAGTGCTTGTGAAGGATATTACAAAAAATTTGACCAAACCCGAACGAAACTGTCATTTTGATATAATATTACTTTTATCTTTTTACATTACGAATGATCCCAGTCTCCAATGGTGTGAGTTCAAATAAACGTCCACACTCCAATATGTTAATCAAATCGTTGTACCAAAAGCATTTGGTTGTCTGTAGTTTAAACATTTACCGGGTCTTTATTTACAACATGTAGAGCATAGACAATCTAAAACACACTAAAACCGCCTCGCATGTCCACCCACACAAAGCAAACCATGCATACTCTCATGAATGGATATTCCATGTAAGCTTTTAACTCACTGCGCGATAAATGACGCCCTGCGAATTTAGAATTTCGAGCATAATTAACTACCAAGGGAAGTAATTATGAATGCTTATTACACTAAAGTGAAGTTTAAGACTGGCTTGCAGAAATCGCAGTAAAACATCTTTGACACAAAATAGTGTTCGACACAAGCGTGTATGTATACATGTATAAATGCCACCCTTACGTATCTACTCCGTCATCTCCTTTCAAAAAAAACTATAACCTTTTTCTAGTTGCAATAGAAGTTAAATGAACTCGGTTCTTTATGTTTATGTTTGGGAGGATCAGATACAAATGATGTCTATAAAAGACACTGATGTTATATCTTAGAGTGAACAGAACATTCGATAAGCAACGATAAAACAATAAAATGATGTTCAGACTTCAGTTCATATCAGTGTCACGTGTCAAATTCAGCATTCATTGTGATATTTGAAATATTTAACACTCGTTTAATCTCCTTGACAAAAGCAGGCGTTTCTACATAAGTTGTCACACGTTTCCTAGTGACTTGGGCCAAGTGTTTGCACGTATTCATGACCAAAGAGTGTTTTGTCCGCAGTATACCAAATCCGTCAATAAAAGGTCTAATGCCATTTAATTCATCATTATTTGAAATTTATTGCCTAGTATAATAGTAATCGCTATTTAACCATATGTGCAGATAGTGTGACTCTTGACAGTTTTATATTTTGCAACATATAACACAGAAGTTAATTTCCCTATAATTAGTTACTCTAGCGACTATGACATTTTGTATTAATCACTTAAACCCCGAATTATTCTGGATATAGACACTCGATCATTATTCCTTTGGTAGAAAGTTCAGAACAGTGCACAATGACAATGGGAGTCATTGGTTCAAAGACGAGTTAACCATGGTCTGTCATTATACTTTTGCGAGGTTAAACATTTCAAGTTTTGTTATGATGAATAACAAGGATGAAAAGTTCGCGAGTTTTAAACTTGAGGAATCTTCTTTCTGTTTTTTTCAGCCCTGATTACATTCATGAGCATTTAAGTATGCGAACTTATCGAATATGCGGAAATAACGCAAATTAATAAAAAGCAAACAGTTCGGAGTTTACAGACTAGCGCTGTAATAAATGTCACTTATAAGTTCTCTGTGAACGAATTCATGTTTTTATTTGGTAATTAAAAGATTGACATTCCATTGTGTTTTTACTTGGCGGAAACTAGTAAACGATTCGTTACAATTAGTTATTATTGACAAATTACCCGCTTTCTTTTGGTTTGCGTCTTAGGAAAAAGCATTCCCATCGACCAAGTCACGAACCCATGAACACACTTAGCAAAGTAATTGACATGGTACAATATATAACATTTTGGGATACATTTTTGTACATACTGCCACAGGAAGAAACTACAGAAATAAGGATACATGGAAATAAAATACACGCTTCACTTAAATTCATGCAACTTAATATGTTTCAACAAAAGTTTTTGCCCGAAACCTACTCAATCGTCAAGATATGAATTCCAAACAAATTTTCCAGAAAAATATGTATTGTGTTCGAAGTTAGCTTGGTACATGTATTTACATTTTAAAGACTAATTCCAAGCTAGTACGCTCATATTTCACTAATTTATGTCTTAGTTTCTTCATTCAATTCACAGTATCTTCTCGTATAGCAATACATTCGGCGTACTTCTGGTTTGTTTATTTCGTACGAGTAACATGGATGGGGTCTAGGGTTTGGAAGTCATAAAATGGTTAAACATGACATGATAATATGCCTTTCATAAATTCATAGTCTATGACTCATACACCTACATTTTTGTATTTATGCTTGTGAAAATGATAATGAAGCAGTTGGTAGAACATCGACTAAGGTAATAATCAATTTGCCAAAAAGGTTCGATTTGAAAATGTGTTGTTACATTATACAGTACTAAGAATAAGTTATCATACATGTTATCCTACGTGTAAATTAATGCCTTGGAAATTAAATGAAAACATGAAAATAATGAAATTCTTCTCTGATCAATGTTTCATCAACCATATTGCATTATGTTGATAACCGGTAGAAAACAAATACGTACGATCGAATATTCTTACCGTCATAGCAACTGACCACGGTCACGTGTCTGTGGTTTCTGGGAAGGATACGAGGCTGGGAAATGTACATAGTATGGAATGGACGCAGAATCATCAGACAATGGCGTTTCCCACCGGTGAATATTTGATAAAGTTGACTTCTACTTCTGACGTCTTGCATCATGAACATACTCTATACAATATAGAATATAATCATGTTTACGTTCATCTATCATAATGATATCATCAGTCGATATTACACATTGCATTATATCGATAGAAGTAGGGTTAGTTTGAACATAGATCATTACAACTCTTGAATATCATTTCTGTTACTATCTTGAAATTGAAATGGACTTGCTCCAAGTACGATATTTGTTTCATATTATGACCATACTTAACAGGCGCTGATGAAAAAACGCAACTTCTTTTTCGTCATCACTTTAAGTTTGATGTTTTAGAAAGTTACAAATTCACACGTTGAAAGCACGCGAGTGATTTTTAGTCAACACTTTAATTATGGTGCATGATAAATAATTTATTTTCATTAATTATGTTTGTTTATTAATTTCGGTTCAATGTTTAACGCTTTTTGTATACAATTGTTTTAGTTATACCCGGTGACAGATCAAGTTTACCTGTTTATGATATGATGAACCGCTGTCTCGTCGCATACGGTGCATTAACCACGGCCGCGGATATTCGTCAATTTCAAGCACGTTGTGCTAAGCATTGTACATTTTCATCACATTTCGTATTTGCCCTCTTTATGCTCTGAACCATGGTGTTGCCAAGTAATGTATTCACCATATTTTGATCATAACATTTCATGTTGTGTACCTTTCCAATGGTGAATGATTGTCCATGTTGCACAGTGTTGTTGAGTCTAGTGTTGTTTCATAGGTGCTTTGTTGAGAGATGTCATTCCTAATGTTTTGATAGAACTTTAGACTATCGCCCACAGATTGTGTTCGGTTATTGGGTTACGCAGTCAATGCTACTTGGTAGTAACACGAATAACCACCACTTCGTCAGCATGCAGTTTATGGGAGAGTCAATTAAAATCAGTTTGTTTCAAAAATCCCACAATGATCGACAGTTCGACTCTCTGCCGTTTGTGTCTGAACAAATTTCAGAAACCGTGTTGACTCAAATCTAAAAACATCATGTGAAGTTCAGCATATAGAAATGGTAGAATATTGTCTTATAATCCGGATAAAAATATACAATACATGTCAATTATTTTGTTTTCGTTGTATTGTATGTCCACAAAAATCAAATATTTCCATTGTGTCGTCATTCCCTGTAGAATCGTGTACAAAAAAACAGATTTCTAACCTAATGTACAATATAAAATTTCAGTGCAAATGCCTGAATCTCGTGCTTGATGCACATCAAACATTCGTCTGCGTTTACAAGAAAAATGAAAAAAAACGAGGTTGAAAATCGAAATTTCCGGCTAAAATTAATACATGTTTGTTATATCTCAATATTCAAGTCTGAGATTGGCAGAAGAGATGGAAATAGTTTCCCCAAATTTTCTTTCTCTTTCACGCTATTTTACATCGTGTTTAATTTGCGTCGTGTTCCGGAAAGGTGGACATCGCTTCTCCAGTGGGACAATTTTAATCAATTTATTAATGGTTTTAAAATTTTAAAATCAAGCGCTTCATTAAACAGTGTCGTCTGTAAGGTCAACATCTCGCGTGATATCACGAACCATATGTAGGAAATCACAAAAAAGTCTCACAAAACGCATGGTATGGCTAGAGAATGTGTATGGAAAACGCAGAGAGAAAAATAGAATTTTATAAAAGATTTTATTAAATTAAACAGCACGAATGAACAATGAATTCAAAATTAAAAGCTATTTTCAGAAGAATTACGAAAATGATCAGTGTTTGAGTAGGACCCAATGCCATTTATGTAAAGGACATTTACCCCAACATACACATTATTTCGTGTATGATCCCCGTGTACATATCTTAAAATTGTGATTTAATTGATATTACATGTAAAGTATTAGCGCATACATGTATATAACACATATCAATACGTAAAATGCTAAACATATTGCTAATAGTAGGGGCCAATGTGCGTATTTAAATGCGCGTAAAATAATGCGCCTACCACAAAAACACTTTTGATAAAAGAATCATACGTTTGAAAATATAGTTTGTCTACATTTATACACTATTACTTACTAATACACGCAAGAATGTAAATTAATCACAAGTTACACACATGAAGAAAATTATTACAACATGACGTAAGCATAAAGTGTGGTTAAATTAGTGTTGTCTAGATAAGTATTTTTAATAAGTGTTCTTATATCGTGATAGCGAATACAGCCACTGTATTTATATCCTAACTGACATAAGCCAACTTTAATTCTAAAGTGATCGACCCAATGCTATATTCAAATGTTTAGCCTTATTATGAAGTATGTGTCGTACAAAGATGCATTGTTATATTCGATATTCTCTTTACACTAAATATGATAATTTTAAGTTAGAATCAAATGTGTTTTGGTCCGTTTTGAAAATAAGTTCCACAATTTCTAGTAAAAACCACTATAAACCACAATTAATTCCTGATAGAAACAATCGCCACGATGGTACAAGGACAGTAACATATATCGCTGGCTTAGAACGGAAAGTTCGTTATTGGACGACCTTATAATACTAATACATATTTGAAATCTACATCATAAGGGGCTTCTTATGAGCCTATTTTCACGATACTGAAGTTGAAAAAACTTGTTTCACCATAAGTAAATAGTTTTTTGTGAGATTGTTTTTCGTGTTTTCTCAAAATATTCATTTTGCACTTACTTGTCATTCTAACTCAGCGATTTATCTAATGACATTCCCGTTCATCTTTCAACACGCGAAACTTAAAGTCACTTTTACCATTTAGGAGATTTTAGGTAATTGGACAATGTTATGACATTAATAAGTTTCTATACTGATACTAGTAACTATATGTGTATTATCACACCATGCCAATCAGTAAGAAGCGATAAGTTGATAAAAACTTGACAAATACTCTCTTGATAACAACACTGATATAAACCAGAGATGACGTCACACAAGAACATACTTTGAAATGATGCTACAATGTTACAGATTATTCACATTAATTAAACAAATTGGGTGGAACAGCAATTTTAACCAAAATGTATGACAGGACGTATTGCATCAGAGACATAACGAGCACTGAGTAAACAACTGCATATATCGTACGTGTATTTTTATCAATCTATTTATAGTCACACTGACGAGCCAATAAGTCGAAACTAGTTTGGGCATCTTTTAAATTAAAATAAAGAAATTACTGCGAGAGTGAGAAGTCATGTTTTATATTCACAATACTGTTTTCCCGTTCCGGGTTGTTCATTGATTCTTAACTTGTATGTATATACATTTACCTACTTATTTAATCCTCTTGGTACATCGGATATGCACTTCTGTCCATTTCTATTTCGGGGTATGCCAACCTTGTTTTAACCGTTATCATTGCTTGTCTAATAAGGGAAATCAGCTCTGTATCCGGTTTCCACGCCATGGTGGGGAGCGGTGGCCTAGAGGTAGGACGCGTGCTTCGGGATCGAGAGGTCCCGGGTTCAACCCCCTTCTGGACAACTGGTTAATTTCTCTGTGAACCAACAGTTCCACTCCACCATGGTTAAAATGGTACCTGTGAGGGCAGTGTCTAATCCTGGGCGCCGCAGTTCGATGTTGGCTGCCACACCACAAGAGAGAAATAGTTTCCATAGGGAGACACGAGTGTAAGTTTCCATATGTAGCACAATGACCAGGGGAAGTTTAAATGTCAAAGGATGCTTGAGCGGCTTAACAGGTGAAAAGAACCCTACAAACCTTGTGACTGGTCGACCTCTTATACTAAGTATGCGTAACAAGATATGGGATACTAGCCTAATTTCAAAACACTTGACCAATACCTTCTGATGATTCGTTTGATTCTTCCAAACGTTTAATTGAACAGACAAAAACTGACTATATAATCACCTTAAACGAACTCTCACTGGGGTAAAGTCATTGAAACGGAGTTTGAACCATACCTTTAAGAATGGACAAGACTTGTCATGTTCCTTACTATGAAACACGTACATCATAGTACACTTTTGGAACAACCTTTTACAATTTCTTTCCCTTTAACAGCTATACTGTATCTCAAAGCTAGTTAAGATGCTGTGATGTATTTAGAATTATGTTTACCCTTCTATTATATAGAGCATCTTGCATGAGTGCTTATTACATACGAGTTTTATTAAACGTGTGGACAAAACTATATGACACGAGGCTTTGCCGAGTGTCATATTGTTTTTTTCGACGAGTATAATAACTAGTATGTAATTAGCACGAATGTAAGATTCTATTGATCACTTAACCTTAGAGAACGCTTGTTAACGTTCAAAATGCTGATGCACAATACACAGGTTTCATTCAAAATTTGGCGTTACAATGCGCGCGACGTCATGCCGACGTTTGTATTATACTAGCGTCACGGGTCGATTCAAGGCACGGATTGGATTACGTTACGTCATCCTGAACCGACTACCCAATCAACGTCTAGCTAATTTAAATGTTTAATGAATGGGTTGGGAGTGCATTACGATATTTCCAGCACGGCTGTAATGCACTCCAACACTGCAGGTTATGTGATAAAGTTAGTTATGTTATTCAACCAGGAATATATGTGACTACAAATGGCAGTAATCTCGTTTAGAAAATAATAGTAATGTTTTGTCTGAAAGCTAAATACATGGATTTTTGTATCATTGTAATTACTAGCGTCAATGTTCTCGTAGTCGTGCAAGTTTTATTTCTTTTAATAGTGAATTAATTGGACTATTATTGGAATGTTCCCAGTATGAGAGTTGTTAGTATTCTAAGAGTTGAAATTCGGATTTAACATAAACGTAATCGTCAACCATCGAAATAATTATTTCAATACTAAGACCCACACTAAATTAATCAGTATTACACGTTTGTATTATGAGTTATTTAAACTGCATGTCTTTGTGTTTGTTTTCGTGAATAATATGTTTCAATGCCTTGATTCATTGCCTAAGCATTATATTTTTGTTCTCCTACATTATTTCTGGGATTTCTCTTACTCACAAACGTTTTCATCTATACCCACCTTTACACTATGTTTTCTGTCTTCTTCACAGTTTCATTTATGTTCCATGTGTATTCATATGTGATTATAAGTGATTTGAGTAAATGAAGTTTATGTTGATGTAAATATAACTTAGCATAACTGCCATGTATGTACATTTTTATAATTCTTTCAGCGTACTCTTGCTTTGATATGAATCATCGTACTATAAAAGCACCACAAACCAATTGAGTAATACAATAACTCCAACATCATTACATGTATTGTCAAGTTCGTTTCACTTATTTGCTATCCTGGTTAACCAACTCGACAAGAAGGATAGGCTAGAGGTATAAAGTCTTTAAAATGCATATTAATACCTAAACTGCAATTTCCAAACATATCAAAATAAAAAATGTCAAGAGATTTTATGAAACGCTCGCTACAATTTTTATAAAGGTGTGATCAAAGGCGAATAGTTCATGTCCGACCACCATGTGTTGTAACAATTTACCAGACAGATAACATTTACATAATTATTGAACATCGATAATTATTTCAAAATACACCTTTTAAAGTTACACTATGTCCATATGTTAAATGTGTTTTAAATTATGTAATCCATCTTTGCGGATCACACAGACTAAAATATCCTCATTTAGAAAATGTAATGGAAATTCGGCCGACAGTGTTAATGTATCTCCTATGTCAGATGTACTATTATTCAACAGAATTAGCAGAATTCTGCAGCCAAAACGTATAAATCGGTTGACATTGTAGCAAATGTAACAACACTTTCCTTTTACCTATTAATTACATGATTAATCTAAGCAAAATTGAAACAGAAACTAATTCTATCTATGTTTACGTTCTTGAAACACTCCGGGTATTTTATTTTCACTATGGTTCAGAATGTCACGTCGAATTGATAGATAGAATATGTAATATAACACCCTAGTTATTTCTCCACATGAACTTTCAAATAAATGATCGATATGTTTGTTACTAGCGGCAGAAATGTTCGTTATTGTCGTAATATCTACGAGTAATGCCACAAAACAAGTTTCACAATTATTTTATGAATAATGCCACCTGTATCGAAAGTAAATGCGTCATTTTCAGAGACTCCAAAATGTGTGCCTTGTTCGTGGCTTCGAATTTATTACATTTTGTGTATTAGATTAAAGTTTTAATGCTGGTATAATCGTATGCAGCGGTCAATTGACCTATTCAGTTTTCCTGAAATTTAAAGACTAAGAGATAAACGGGAAAGCAGCACGAAACGGAAAAGGCGCTTACGAAAGTAAAGACATATCTGTAATTTGGTTTCCAGAACAACAACTTACAACGTTGTCAACATGCTGAGAACACGGCTAAAGGCAATATAATTGATGCTCATATATTGCCCAAGTAGAGCATTGAACCTACTACACATGGGCAAATATTGTAAACATTGCATGACACTTATGTCAAGTAGGTATTGCTGTGAGAAACTGCTTATCGCATCATGTTATTGGGATTCGTCGTATGACTTGCTATACTAGTATACCTTTGCAACATGCTCGTGACAACGTTCCAGTTTTTCGTTCGTCTTTTATGACATAAAGGCTCTGAGTACATTGACAAACTAAGTTCATTCACTGCAGGCCTGTCTGGTCTGTCTAGTGATGTGGGTTGGGCAGGTCATATTCTCCCTGGACATTTGTAGCTAACACTGGTAGATAGTTGTTTTTACACAAACACATGCTGTTTAATTACCAACGTCATACGTATGATCAAGGAGAATGGTATACCTGCATAAGTATTGCCATGATAGACATGATTGTCTGTTTGAATGATGTGAACTTTCCAAACAGTTTATAAAATGATAACACCACAGTCAGGGTGTTCGCATAATTTATTGATCGTGAACAACGGCAGATATATACATAAAGAAAATGTAAGAAGCTTAATATTTGCGAACATTTAACCTCGTGAAGTACCCTAAAATACTAATTTCATGAAATATGACATTGTGACATGTATAATAATGCTGTGGAACAGACCTAGACTTACTCGTCTTTGATCCAATGGCTTCTCTAAATCTGGTAATTGTGCAGTTTCGTCAACTTTCTACCGTAGTAATAAAAGCCGAGTGTCGTGTCCAGAATAATTTGGAGTTAAAGTGATTAATACATAATGACTCAGTCGCTAGTGAAATTAAAAATAAGGAAGTTAACTTCTGTGTTGTATGTTGGAAATAGATTAAACGGTCGGGGTCGCCCTTGCTGCAGATGTGCTTAAATAATTATTTCATGAGGAAATGAAATTTCAAATTGTGACCAATCAAATGGCATTAGACCTTTCTAGCGAGTGCCGTCATGATACAAACAGAACACTATTTAGTCATGAACATGTGCAAGTACTTGATCTAAGCAACTACGACACATCTCACAATATTGACAGAAACACTTGCTTTTTTTAAGAAATTTAAAAGGGGTTAAATATTTCAAATATCACATTAAATCTTAAATTCGACATATGACACTGATTGGAACTAAAATATGAACCTCATTTATTTGTTTTATCCTTGCTTGGCGAATATTCAGTTAATAGTGTTCGTCATATAACAATACACCGCGGTGGTATTTAAATATCTATAAGCTTATTTCGAGAAGTGTTCGTTTTGTCCTTGTCTTTCTGAGATTTCCAAAAGAGTTTGTTATTTTATGGTAGACAGAAGGGAAACATATTGTGGTGGTCACTTACAACAAACACTCAATAGATTCTGTACTTTATACACTGGTTTGATCAATATCTCAAATTTGAGCTAGGATTTCTATTTATGACTCAGAGAGGAATTCCGAGACGTGTAATATTCGAAAGTAAGTGAAATAACAGACGCCAAATTGCACGCTGTAGATGGTAAGCTATCCATGATTGGTGGTGAAATTGTATAACGCATAAATAATACGACACTTCAGCCCTCTTTGGTAATGGAACTAACTACAGTAATCCAACGTGAATTTAAACAAACGTTCTCAAACATTACTGCTGATAGGAACATGACATTAAATCAAGTTATGGGGACACTGATACAAGTTATGCTTTATGTTATTCTATCCCTGCGTCTAGCCATCTGTTTGAGCAATTTCATTTGTGAATTTAAGCATACTGTAGAGTATTCGATGAAATAATACAGTAAATAAAAGTAGTAGTAATGTCCGAATTTCTGTCCGTTTTAGTCGTGATTAGCATCGTTTGACAAGAAGACCACACCATTTTCAACCCTATCGCATGTGGATTATTTTACCGTAACCTATGCTACACAGTATCGGTGGACAGTTGTGTCCTCTCTTAACACCATAACATAAGCAATAATCATGGTGTTTGTTATTGTTTCGTGAAACTAGGTCATCCTGCACTTTTACAACAGGACTTTAATTATTTCGTTGGGTTATGTGTGGGCATTGCACCGTATAATTGTGTTATGTTGTTACTGTTATCAGTGCTCGACTGTCTACCTTGTCCGATTTCCTCATATATTTGTATGGCATAAAGGAGGTAAATTCCATTCATGTTAAATATACCAAATACATTTAGAGACGGCGATCGTGATCTAGTGGATGGTTACCTAAATTTGTAACAATGATCAATATTCTTTTTCTCAACCTAAAGGTCCGTTTACGATTTACTGTCGTGGAAGGTCATACATTGCCTTAAACTATAGACAATGCATAAAAAACGAAATTCTAATATTTATGCTGCTGAATCAATGGCATTACGTTTTGTTATACGTTGGAACAAATGTACAATTCTAGTCGTCATAGCAACTGACCATGGTCACGTGTCTGTGGTTTCTGGGAAGGATACGTGGCTGAGAATTGTACATACATGGAATGGACGCGGAATACTCAGACAATGGTGTTTCCCATCGGTGAATATTTGATAAAGTTGACTTCTACTTCTGTCGTCTTGCATCATGGACATACTCTATACAATATAGAATACAATCATGTGTACGTTCATTTATCATAATGATATCATCAGTCGATATTGCACATTGCATTATCCCGATAGATGTAGGGTTAGTTTGAACACATATCATTACAACTCCTGAATATTATATCTGTTACTGTCTTGGAATTAAAATGGACTGGCTCCAAGTACGATATGTGTTTTATATTGTGTCCGTACTTAACAAGCGCTGATGAAATAAATCACTTCTTCTTCTTCGTCGTCTCTTCAAGTTTAGTGTTTTAAGAAGTTAAAAAGTTCACACGGTGAAAGCACGCGAGTGAATTTTGTTTCCGGTTCAATTATGTTGCGTGATAAATAATTTATTTTCTATATGTATGATGTTTATTTGGGTTCCATCCTTTTCTATACTATCATTTTGTTATACCCGGTGCCGGAAAAGGTACGAGAAAATCAGACAGGAAAGGTAGAAAGGTAGCACACAACCTAACTAGCCGAGTACTGAAATCAAAAACACCACAACACAACTACACTGAGTAATGCCTACTCTTAAGTCAAAGAAAATTTGAATAAAAAAATCAAGTACCTGCCGAAAAACTGCAGGATGACCCAATTTCACAATTTTTTTTATAAAATAGCGGTTATTGCATGAGACCGAATGAAACGCAGCCAACACACATCCAATTTCCCCAAGGGCCCGCTGCCATGCGACATCACAAACCCATGCCAAAACGGCGATCAAATTTACATGTTTACATGGACTGTAGCCTAACCAGTAGGTATACTTACGTAATTCACTTCCCACAAGGAATCCGAAACTTTTAAGACGTAACGGTTAAGGAAAATAAAACAAACACATTGTCACGTTTTCGTGAACAAATATGATCTGCCGCAACTTGGAACCGAAGCCTTATTGCTGGATCAACATACAGTGCACTAACCACGGCCGCAAAATTTCAAGCTCGTTGTGATAAGGATTGTAGTTCATCACATTTTGTATTTGCCCCCTTTATGCTCTGAACCATGGTGTTGACAAGTAATGTATCCACCATATTTTGATCATAAAACTTTATATTGTGGAATATTTGACCGTTGTACCTTTCCAATGGGGAATGATTGTCCATGTTGCACATTGTTGCGTCCAGTGTTGTTTTATAGGTGATATGTCATTCCCAAAGTAATGCCAGATCTTTAGACTACTAGTATCACCCGGACATATTGTGTGCTATTTTGGGTTGCACAGTCAATGCTACTTTATAGTATAACACGAATAACCACCACATCGTCATCATGTAGTTTTTCAGAGAGACAATTAAAATCTGTTTGTTTCAAACAATCCACAATAATCGACAGTTCGACTGTCTTCCATTTGTGTCTGAACAGATTTCAAACATCGTGTTGATTCAAATGTAAAATAACATGTGAAGTTCGGCATATAGAAATGGTAGAATATTGTCTTATAATTCGGATAAAAATATACAATACATGTCAATTATTTTGCTTTCGTTGTATTTTATGTCCACAAAAATCAAAAGTTCTCATTTTGTCGTCATTCCCTGTAGTATCTTGCACAAAAACACAGATTTCTAACCTAATGTACAATCTAAAATTTCAGTGAAAATGCTTGAATCTCGTGCTTGATGCACATCAAACATTCGTCTGCGTTTACAATAGAAATGAAAGAACGAGGTTGAAAATCGAAATTTCCGGCTAAACTTAATACATGTTTGTGATATTTCAAATATTTAAATCTGAGATTAACAGAAGAGATGGAAATAGTTTCCCCCAATTTTCTTCCTCTTTCACGTTGCTGGAAAATTGACCTCGCTTCTCCAGTGGGGTAATTTTAATCAATTTATTAATGGTTTTAAATTTCCGAAATCCAAGCACTCCATTAAACGGTGTCGTCTGTAAGGTCAACATTTCGCGTGATATCACGAGCCTTATGTAGGCAAACGAAAAAATGTTTCACAAAACGCATGGTATTGCTAGGGAATATGCATGAAAAACGATGAGAATTATTTTGAAATTTTATGAAAGATTTTATTAACTGAGGTATTAAATTAAGCAGCTCGAATGAACAATAAATTCAAAATTAAAAGCTATTTTCAGAAGAATTTCGAAAAAGATTAGTGTTTGATTAAGACCCATTACTATTTACGGAAAAAGACATTGTCCCAAATACACACTATTACGTTGCCCGTGTACATGTCTTGAACGGTGATTTAATTGATATAACATGTAAAGCATTAGCTCATATATAACTCATTACGTATCAATACAGTAAATGCTAAACATATTATTGCTAATTCATGTAGTAAGATTCTTTACAATATTGTATTGAAAGTGCGTATTAAACGTATTATGATGCGCCTACCACAAAACATTTTTTATTAAAGGATCATACGTTTGAAAATATCGTTTGTCTGCATTTATACACTATCACTTACTAATACATGTAACAAGTATATGAATTAATCACAAGTTACACACATGAAGAAAATTATTACAACATGACCTAAGGATAATGTGTGATTGAAATTATTGTTGTCTAGATAAGTATTTGTAAGTGTTCTTATATTTTGATAGCGAATTCAGCCACTGCATTAATATCCTAACTGATATAAGCCAAGTTTAATATTAAAGTGATTGACCCAATGCTATATTCAAACGTTTAGCCTTATTATGAAGTATGTGTCGTACAAAGATGCATTGTTATATTCGATATTCTCTTTACACTAAATATGATAATTTTAAGTTAGAATCAAATGTGTTTTGGTCCGTTTTGAAAATTAGTTCCACAATTTCTAGTAAAAACCACTATAAACCACAATTAATTCCTGATAGAAACAATCGCCACGATGGTACAAGGACAGTAACATATATCGCTGGGTTAGAACGAAAAGTTCGTTATTGGACGAACTTATAATACTAATACAGATTTAAAATCAACATACTAATGGGCTTCTTATGAGCCTATTTTCATGATATTGAAGTTGAAAAAACTTGTTTTATCATATGAATAAAGAGTGATTTGTGAGACTGTTTTTCGTGTTTTCTCAAAATATTGATTTTGCTCTTACTTGTCATTCTAAGCCAGCGATTTATCTAATAACAGTCCCGTTCATCTTTCAACATGCGAAACTTTAAGTCACTTTTACCATTTAGGAGATTTTAGGTAATTGGACAATGTTATTACATTAATCAGTTTCTATGCAGATACTCGTAAGTGTATTATCACACCATGCCAATCAGTAAGAAGCGATAAGTTGATAAATACTTGACAAATACTCTCTTGATAACAACATTGGTATAAACCAGATGTGACGCCAAACTGGGGTTAAGAACATACTTTGATATGATGCTACAATGTTACATATTATTCACATAAATTTACGTAGTAAAACGTAGTGGGTGGAACAGCAAGGTTTTAAATTTGAACCAAAATGTACGACAGGACGTATTGCATCAGAGACATAACGAACATTGAGTAAACAACTGTATAGATCGAACATGTAATTTTTATCAATCCATTAATAGTCACACTGACGAGCCAATAAGGCGAAACTAGTTTGGCCATATTTTAAATTCAAAGAATTTACTGCGAGTGTGAGTAGTCATGTTTTAAATTCACAATATTGTTTTCCCGTTCCGTGTTATTTTTTATTCTTTACTTGTATGTATATACATTTAACTACTTATTTATTCCTCTTGGTACATCGGATATCGAATATATGTGATTACAAATGACAGTTACTCGTCTTGAAAATAATATTAATGTTTTGTCTGGAAGCTTAATACATGAATTATGTCTCATCGTAATTACTATCGTCCATGTTCTCGTAGTCGTGCAAGTTTTATTTCTTTTAAACGAGAATTAATTGGACTATTATTGGAATGTTCCCAGTATGAGAGTTGTTAGTATTCTAAGAGTTGAAATCCGGATTTAACATAAACATAATATCAATAATTTCAATACTAAGACCAACCCACTGTTAAACAGTTAAACAGTATTACAAGTTTTTATACTGCGTTCTTTAAACTGCATTGTATTTGTGTTTGTGTTCGTGGTGAATGATACGTGACAATACCTTGATTCATTGCATTATCATTATAGTTGTGTTCTTCTACATGTCTTTTCTACACTGTATCATTTATGTTTCATGTGTATTCATGTGTGATTATAAGTGATTTGAGTAAATGAAGACTATGTTTTTGTAAAAATATTTTTACATTAGGATGGACGGCCATGTACGTACATTTTTATAATTCTTTCAGTGTACTATTGCTTTGTTGTGAATAATCGTAGAACAAACCGCTTCAGTAATATGTAATATGGTAACTCCACCATCTTTACATGTATTGTCAAGTTCGTTTCACTTATTTGCTATCCTGATCAACCAACTCGACAAGAAGGATAGGTATGAGGTATATAACGTCTTGAAAACGCATATCAGTACCTAAACTGCAATTTGTAAACATAAAAAATGCTATTTCAATATATTTTATGAAGGGTTCGCTACAATTGCTATAAAGGTGTGATCAAAGGAGAATAGTTCATATTCGAACACTATGTGTTGTTACAATTTACCAGACAGAAAACATTTACATAAGTATTGAACATCGATACTAATTTCAAAATACAACTGATAAAGATACACTATGACAATATGTTAAATGTGTTTACAATTATGTAATCCTTTTTTCTGACCATACAGGTTTCAACGTCCTCACATAGAAACAGGTGATGAAATTTCAGCCGAAAATATTGTATCTCCTGTGATGCATTATTACTACACAGAATTAGCAGAATTCTTCAGCCAATACGTATAAATCAGTTGACACAGTAGTAAATGTTACAACACTTTCCTTTTACCTCTTAATCACATGATGAAAAACCTTTTACTGAGCTGACTCAAAGCAAAATTGAAACTTGAACTAATTCGATCAATGTTTACGTTCTTGAAACACTCCGGATATTTTATTTTCACAATGGTTCGGAATGTCACGTCGAATTGATAGATAGAATATGTAATATAACGCCCTTGTTATTTCTCTACATGAACTTTCAAATAAATGATTGATACGTTTGTTACTTCCGGCAGAAATGTTCGTTATTGTCGTAATATCTACCAGTAATGTCACAAAACAAGTTTGAAAATTATTTTATGATTAATGCCACTTGTATCGAAAGTAAATGGGTCATTTTAAGAGACTCCAAAACATGTGCGTTTTTCCTGGTTTGTAATAATAGCGCTTACGAAAGAATGACGTGACTGTAACTCGCCTTCCAGTCCCACAACTTACAACTGTGTCAACATGCTGAGAACATGGCTAAAGGCAATATAATCATAAAGGGATCTCATATATTGTCCAAGTAGAGTATTGAATCTTCACATTGTTACATATCGCAAACATTGCATGACATTTCTGTCAAGTAGGTATTACTGTGATTAACTGCTTATATCGCATCATTTTACCGGAATTTGTCGTATGTCTTGTAATGCTAGTATACATTTGCAACATTCAACATACTCATGACAAGGCCTCAGTTTGTCTATTGTCTTTTTGTCATATAGGCTCTGAGTAGACAACTTGTTTGACTAGCCGGGTTCATTCACTGCCAGTCTGTCTGTTCTGTCTAGTGATGTGGGTTGGGCAGGACATATTCTCCCTCGACATTTGCAGCTAACACTGGTAGATAGTTGTTACTACACACATATTGTTTGTAAATCATACGTATGATCAAGTAGAATGATATACCTGCATAATTATTGACATAATAGTCATGATAGTCTGTTTGAATGATGTGAACTTTCCAAGTAGTTTGTAAAATGACAACATCACTATCAGTGTTTTCGCATAATTTAATGCTCGTGAACAACGGCACATAAGTGCATAACGAAAATGCATGAGGCTTAATATTTCCGACAATTTAACCTCGTGAAGTACTTAAAAATAACAATTCCATGAAATTTGACATTGCATGTTGTGCCTCATTTGGTCGACGTTTTGGCATGGGTTTGTGTAGGCATTGCTCATGGTAGTTGTGTGGTGGGGTTTCTGATTTCTGTGCTCGGCTGGTTAGGTTGAGCGCTACCTTCCCTGTCGGATTTTCTCATACCTTTTTTATACAAAATGACGTAGTCGATAGTGAATCTAGTTAAAGGTAAATTAACTTGTGTGTTGTATAATGTAAATGAGCCGCGATCTGAGAAAAGGGCCCTTAATGAAAAATTTTCGATTTTCATTTTTTTGCATTTTCCGAAGAATCTATCTTTCCTGTGTACAAGAAAGAAAGATTTTTGTTAATTTTTCAAATATTGACAATTTTATTACCTTTTAAAGGAACCAATGACATGGACATTTTTGGCAAAAAAACGGGTATCTCAACATGGACATATTTTGTTACTGTTTGGTGTTTAAGTGGCATTTTCACACTGCTGTTAATCTACTCGGATTAAATTTATCATTTGAATAATGATACTTATTTGTGAGGAGTAACATTTGTGTGTAAAAATATGCCTTTATCTTATTTTTTGTTGCCATAGCAACCATTTATTCAATTACTAAAATATGCAAATTCTCTGGTTTACTTATAATGGTCAGAAAAATATTACAACTGCAATATATGGGATTTGTATTAAATAAATGCAGTCTACGTTTATAGCAGAACAGTAAAACCAAATACAGAAGTTACTTTATTTGAGGGTATGTATGTAAAATAAATCCCCAACAGGTTTTCAAACGGGGCCTATCTGTTTTCCCACCGTCGGTCAGTCAGTTCGTTAGTCAGTTAGTTCGTCAAAAATCTGGATCCTGACATAACTAAAACATCTTTCAAGTTTTGTTTAGCAAATTTGATCTGTGGATAAGGGGCAATAAAGGGAATTATGCACATCTATTTTTTATTGTGTCTGAAATTGTGGTTGCTATGGAGACCGAAATGGTGAAAATATGTACAAAAAGACTAGATCCTAACATTACTCATACAGTTTCCATGCTAGGTTTATGAAACCTGGTATGTAGGTAGGTGACAATAAGAAGAGTATGAATATCTAAATATAATTTCATTTTAACAAAAAATTGGGTTGCTATGGATACCAAAATAGTGAAAATATGTAAATAATTACTAGATCCTAAAATTACTCATACAGTTTCCATACTAGGTTTATGAAACCTGGTATGTAGGTAGGTGACAATAAGAAGAGTATGAATATCCAAATATAATTTCATTTTAACAACAAATGTGGTTGCTATGGAAACCGCAATAGTGAAAATACTTCAAAATCTGAAATCTTGTCATAACTCAAAGAATTTCCAATCAACGTGCATGAAATTTTGTAATATAATACATAGGGTCATGGATTCAAACATGTAGGCCTCTGTCTTGCTTGCAATATTAAGTGGCGTGTTTATGTTCAACTTCATGTTCTTCATTGTCTGGTTTTCTCTAACAGTTTTACTTATACAAACCAATTCTGGCATATGATGATATATGATGGCAAATTGAATCCGAAATTATTGATATTTATTTCATAACATCATTAATGGCAACGCGGTTCCAAAAATATATTATGATAGGATTTACATCAAAATATTGACTTTTCAGTACTACATTTCTACGAAATGAACATAATTGATGTTTTGTATATGTTATTCAAAAATGTACTAGAGACTGCTAACCCATTGCATTGCTATTAATCACCCATAATAATTAATGGTTTTATGGTCTGTCGATTCCAAAATTCCTCATTTTTTGTTTATATCTGACTTCGTGTAACACCCAAAGGTCTTATTGTCTTGATTGTCTGACACTAAAGTATGGACGCTGTAAATGCCAATCAATATGTACATATTACAGGCTTTATATCGAAATTAAATTAATGACACCCTTGTAGTTAGCAGATTCCAATAGACAGGTTTTTCGTTTACATTTTTTGTGTTTTATCCCAAAATATGGCATTTCACACACTTTACTCACTTTATACAGAAATGTTTTGATGTATTAAGCAAATTGTTCTCACCAACCTAACACAGTAAGCTATTATTAAATGTCATGATTAATAATGATGTGGTCTTCTGATTAGAAATTATTTAACTTATGTTTATATTTTGAAAGGTTTTACCCAAACAATTCCACATAATGAACAACTTTTTAGAACAGATTATTAATGCTTGTGTGGAATGACAACATGTGTCTATTCGTATTGTTTAATTTTCAAATAGTACAGTTTGTGGTGTTATGGTTAAACAGATTCCAGAAATCATCAATTAAGTTTATATTTTGTAACATTTTATCCCAAAACATTGTGTCTTTAACAAAAGCTTTCAGTAATCAATTTCTTACTAATTATTATACTTCAGGTTACAAAATATAATCATTAATAAAATATGATTATGAATAACATTGTGATCAACTGATTCCAAAAAATCCTCACTTTCGGTAATATTTTGGACTGTTTTACCCCAAAAGTAGCTCAAGACGCGTATCACTTTGAAACTAGATTATGAATATCTTCAGCGGAAAGTCATCATGTGCCTAACTTAGTGGTTTATTACTAAATTATGTGATTTATGGCATTGTAGTAAACCGATTCCAAACATCACCATTTTAGTTTATAATTTGTAAGATTTTACCCCAAAATATCATATAGTGATCCAAATGGATAATGTATTATTTGATACATTATACTTTAACTTACTACAAACCAATTGTAGTTGTTTTAGATATAATACGATTATAAATGTCAATGTGGTCAATTGATTCCTAAAATCCTCACTTTTGTTAATATTTTGGACTGTTTTACCCCAAAAGTAGCTCAAGACGCGTATCACTTTGAAACTAGATTATAAATATCTTAAGCGGAAAGTCATCATGTGCCTATCTTAGTGGTTTATTACTAAATGGTGTGATTAATGGCATTGTAGTATACCGATTCCAAAAGTCACCATTTTAGTTCATAATTTGTATGATTTGACCCCAAAATATCATATAGTGATCCAAATGGATAATGTATTATTTGATATATTATACTTAAACTTACAACAAACGAATTGTAGTTGTTTTAGATATAATACGATTATAAATGTCAATGTGGTCAATCGATTCCAGAAATCCTCACTTTTGTTTAATTTTGCAATGTTTTTGCCCAAAAATGTCTGAAAATGGACAACATTTAAGACATCAGATTAGCAATATCTTATGCAGACAGACAACATGTGTCGAGCATACTGTTTTATAATCATATAACATTATAAATGGCATTGTGGTAAACCGATTCCAAAAATCACCATTTGTGTTTATATTTTGAAGGATTTTACCCCAAAATATCGAATCTTGATCAATAACTGATACTTTCATATGCTGTATAAAACTACAAGATACTACACTCATATTGCAGTGGTCTTTAATAAAATACGACTATAAATGACCATATAGTCTGCCGATTCCAAAAATCCTCATATTTGTTTGTAATTTGTCATGTTTTAACCCAAAAAATACTGGCTTCATGTGTTACTATAGAACTTCATATTAAGTATGTTACAAGGCAACAAGTATGTGACAGGATACAACATAAAAAATGTTTGTGCATTTTTTACCTCGTTTTTGAAATTCGCAGAAAATGATGTCGTAACTTTAAACTCAATTTTCTCAATTTGATGTCAATGTCATTAAGGGCCCTTTTCTCAGATCGCGGCTCAAATATATTATACTGTCGGGGTCGCCCTTGCTGCAGATGTGCAAATTACTTTCATGAGGAAATGAAATTTCAAATTGTGACCAATCAAATGGTATTAGGCTTTTCTTGCGAGAGTAGTTATGATACAAACAAAACACTATTTGGTCATGAACACGCGAAAGTACTTGGTCAAAGCCACTACGACACATGTCACCACATTGACAGAAACACTTGCTTTTGACAAGAAATTTAAAAGAGTGTTAAATATTTCAAATATCACATTAACTGTTAAGTTTGACATGTGACACTAATTGGAACTAAAATATGAACCTCAATTATTTGTTTTATCCTTGCTTGGTGAATAAACAGTTCATACTATTTGTGATATAATCAAGGCCGTCCTAGACATATTTTAGAGGCGAACATCCCTAAAGAATTAAATACACGGAAGTTATTACAATTCTATAGCTAGTATTTGCGAATATATAAAAGATGATACATTCAGCTTTGAAAGGGATCATAGAATAAGTACAATACACCAGAGCGGCATTTAAATATATATAAGCTTATGTATAGTAGTGTTAGTTTTGCCGTGTCTTTCTGAGATTTCCTAAAGAGTTTGTTATTTTATGGTAGACAGAAGGGAAACATATTGTGGTGGTCACTCACAACAAATACTTAATAGCTTCTGTACTTCATATACTGGTTTGATCACAATCTCAAATTTGAGCTAGGAATTCTATTTATGATTCGTAGAGGAATTCCGAGACGTGCAATATTCGAATGTATGTGGAATAACAATTCGTGGGGAAATTGTATAACGCATAAATAAATGATACTGCTGCTCACTTTGGTAATACAACTAACTACAGTAATTCAATGTTAATTGAAAAAAACGTTCTCAAACATTTCTGCTGATAGGAACATGACATGAAATAAAGTTATAGGGACATTGATACAAGTAATATTTTATGTTATTATATCCCAGCGTCTAGCCGTCGGTTTGTGCAGCTATATTTGTAAATTAAAACATATTGTATAGTATTCGATGAAATCATACAATCCAAATTACTGTCCGTTATAATCGTGATTAGCATCGTTTTACAAAGAGACCTTAGATGTGTTCACCACACCATTTTAAACTCTTTCGCATGGTGATGATAGCATTGCAACACACGTTACACAGTTTCGGTGGACAGTTGTGTCCTCTCTTAACACCATAAAATCAAAAAAAAAAAACCATAGTGTTTGTTATTTCTTTGTGAAACCAGGTCGTCCTGCTCTTTTAAAACGAGGACTTTTAATTACCTCGTTCCGTTACGTGAGGGCATTACACCGGGTACTTGTGTTATGTTATGACTGTTTTCTGTGCTCGACTTGTTAAGTTCAGTGCTGCCTTCCTTGTCCGATTTCCTTATATATTTCTAGAGCATAAAGGAGGTAAATTCCATTTATGTTAAAAATACCAAAAACATTTAGATACGGCGACCGTGATCCAGCGGATAATTACCTAAATTTGTGACAATGATGAATATTTATTTCTTAACCGAACGGTCCGGTTACGATTTACTGTCGTTGAAAGTCATATGCCTTAAACTATAGACAATACATAAAAAACGACATTCCAATATTTTTACAGCTGCATCAATGGCATTACGATTTGTTAAACGTTGGGACAAATGTACAATTCTAGTCGTCATAGCAACTGACCAAGGTCACGCGTCTGTGATTTCTGGGAAGGATACGTTGCAGAGATATAAACATACATGGAATGGATGCGAAATCATCGGACAATGGCGTTTCCCACCGGTGAATATTTGATAACGTTGACTTCTATTTCTGTTGTCTGATAACTTTGATTCTGTCTGCTGCATCGACATACTCTATACAATATCGAATATAATCATGTTTACGTTCATCTATCATAATGATATCATCAGTCGATACTACACATTTCATTCTATCGGTATATGTACGGTTAGTTTGAACATACTTAGATCATTACAACTCCTGAATATGTTTTTATTACATGTCCTTTCTTGAAGTTGATATGGAATTACACCAAATGCTTAATATAATGTGGCAGTAGTTTAACTAAAACTGATGTATATTCCGTGCTTTTCCGCAGACCCATCATGATACGTAATTTAAGTCTAAAGACTAAACGTTCCTTTCGCTACAATAACGAAAACGTGACTAGAATAATGGGTTTAAGTTCAGTTGTATTGTATAATATATAATTTATTTTCTGTTTGAGTAAATGTATTTTTGTTTTTGGTGGTCCCGGGTTTATGCCTTTTCACAACAATTTTTTGTGTACAACGGCTGATTCGCCTGACCAGTTTTCCTGGATCGTATTCTAGTACTAGCCGTTCCACAAATAAACCGACAGCATTTTTACCCATGGAGTCAGTCGACACTGTCAAACTTGCAGTGGCTACAAATTTACGGCCATATCCTCAACAAAAAGACAAGTTGTCAGTGCTTGTGAAGGATATTACAAATAAATTTGACCAAACCCGAACGAAACTGTCATTTTGATATAATATTACTTTTATCTTTTTACATTACGAATGATCCTAGTCTCCAATGATGTGAGTTCCAATAAACATCCAAACTCCAATATGTTAATCAAATCGTTGTACCAAAAGCATTTGGTTGTCTGTAGTTAAAGCATTTACCGGGTCTTTATTTACAAACACGTAGAGCATAGACAATCTAAAACACACTAAAACCGCCTCGCATGTCCACCCACGCAAAACAAACCATGCATACTCTCATGAATGGATATTCCATGTAAGCTTTTAACTCACTGCGCGATGAATGACGCCCTGCGAATTTGGAATTTAGAGCATAATTAACCACCAAGGGAAGTAATAATGAATGCTAATTACACTGAAGTGAAGTTTAAGACTGGCTTGCAAAAATCGCAGTAAAACATCTTCGACACAAAATAGTGTTCGACACAAGCGTATATGTATACATGTATATATGCCACCCTTACGTATCTACTCCGCCATCTCCTTTCAAAACTAAAATATAACCTTTTCTAGTTGCAATAGAAGTTAAATGAACTCGGTTCTTTATGTTTATGTTTGGGAGGATCAGATACAAAAGATGTCTATCAACGACATTGATGTTATATCTTAGAGTGAACAGAACATTTGACAAGCAACGATAAAACAATAAAATGATGTTCAGACTTCAGTTCCTATCAGTGTCACGTGTCAAGTTCAGCATTCAATGTGATATTTGAAATATTTAACACTCGTTAAATCTCTTTTAAGTGTTTCTGCACAATTTGCCACACGATTCGTAGTGGCTTTGGCCAATTGTTTGCACGTGTACATGGCCAAATAGTGTTTTGTCCACAGTATACCAAATCCCTCAATAAAAGGTATAATGCCATTTAACTGATCATTATTTGAAATTTCATTACCTAGTATAATTTTAAGCAATATTAATCCACATCTGCAGATAGTGTGACTCCCGACAGTTTAATCTTTTCCAACATATAACACAGAAGTTAATTTCCCTATAATTAGTTACTCTAGCGACTATGACATTTAGTATTAATCACATTAACCTCAAATTATTCTGGACACAGACACTCGGTTTTTATTCCTTTGGTAGAAAGTTCAGAACAGTGCACAATGACAATGGGAGTCATTGGTTCAAAGACGAGTTAGCCATGGTCTGTTCTACTGTGAAATCATAATACTTTTGCAAGGTTAAAAAATTCAAGTTTTGTTATGATGAAACTTCGCAGGGATGAAAAGTCCGCGAGTTTTAAACTTAAGGAATCTTCTTTCTGGGTTTTTTTGCCCTGATAACATTCATGAGCATTAAATTATGCGAACTTATCGAATATGCGGAAATAACGCAAATTAATAAAAAAGCGAACAGACCAGAGTTTACAGACTAGCGCTGTAACATTTGATAAGGGTTTAATAAATGACACTTATAAGTTCTCTGTGAACGAATTCATGATATTAATTGTTTATTAAAAGATTTGCATTACATAGTGCTATATCTTGGCGGTAACAAGTTAACGATTCGTTACAATTAGTTATTATTGACAAATCACCCGCTTTCATTTGGATTGCGTCTTTGGAAAAAACATTCCCATCGACAAAATCACGAACCCATGAACAAAATTAGCAAAGTAATTTACATAGTACAATATATAACATTTTGGGATACATTTTTATACATACTGCCACTGGAAGAAACTACAGAAATAAGGATACAAGGAAATAAAAGACATTCTTCACTTAAATTGATGCAACATAATATGTTTCGACAAAAGTTTTTGCTCAAAACCTACTCAATTGCCAAGATATGAATTCCAAACATATTTGCCAGAAAAGTGTGTATTTTGTTCGAAGTGAGTTTGGTATTTACATTTAAAAGACTAATTAAAAGCTAGTACGCTAATAATTCACTAATTCATTTCTTAGTTTCTTAATTAAATTCACAGTATCTTCTCGTATAACAATACATTAGGTGTACGTTTGGTTTGTTTATTTCGTACGAGTGACATGGAAAAGGGTCTAGAGTTTGGAAGTTATATAAATAAATTATTAAGCATGACAGTATATTATGCGTTTCATAAATTCATAGTCAATGACCCCAACATGTATTTATACTAGTTAGAATGTAAATGAAACAGGTGGTAAGAGCAATTGGCTTGGTATATCGTAGTATAGTAGTCTAAACATATATTTACGACTAATGGTTGCTGTTTCATTATTCTTCATCGATTGGTTCAGCATTTGAACAGCTATATACGGTGTGGAGTTGAAATATGAATATTTCCATATAATTGTCACTATGTACTGGTGTACTTTCTAACAAAGAACTAGACATTAGCTTAATTTTCACTAGAAGACATGACTATACGCAATGCCATGGTAGAACATCGACCAAGGTAACAATTAATTTACCAAATAGGTTCGGTTTGAAAAGGTGTTGTTACATTATACAGTATTAAGAATAAGTAATCATACATGTTATCCTACTCGTAAATTAATGCCTTGGAAATTAAATGAAAACACATTTATCAAAATAAAATAAAAAATTCCTCTCTGGTCAATGTATCATCAGCCATATTGCGTTATGTTGAGAAAAACATGTAAACATACACGCACAATAAAGTGTTCTTATCCATAGCAAATATTCATGGTCACGTGTCAGTGGTTTCTGGGAAGGATACGTGCCTTAGAAATGTACATACATTGAATGGACGCGAAATAATCAGACAATGGCGTTTCCCACCGGTGAGTATTTGATAAAGTTGACTTCTACTTCTGACGTCTTGCATCATGGACAAACTCTATACAATAACGAATATAATCATATTTACGTTCATCTATCATAATGATATCATCAGTCGATATTACACATTGCATTATATCGATAGAAGTAGGGTTAGTTTGAACATAGATCATTACAACTCTTGAATATTATTTCTGTTACTATCTTGAAATTGAAATGGACTTGCTCCAAGTACGATAGTTGTTTCATATTGTGACCATACTTAACAGGGGCTGACTTCTACTTCTGTCGTCTTGCATCTATACGATATAGCATATAATCATGTTTACGATCATCTATCATAATGATATCATCAGTCGATATTACACATTGTATTATATCGATAGAAGTAGGGTTAGTTTGAACATAGATCATTACAACTCTTGAATATTATTTCTGTTACTGTCTTGAAATTGAACTGGACTTGCTCCAAGTACAGGGTGTTAAAAAGTTCGTAGACGCTTGATTTTGTTCAATAAATCCAAAACTATTCAACATGCAGTTTTAAAACTTGGTAGGAATGTAGGACTATACATTATCTTCATGTTGAGTGAATTAAATGATATTGTCTGCAAGAATATTTGCCCGTGACGTCATGACGTCATCCTTGGTAATTTTGTAAACAGCAATTAAACACGCAGTATTATCGAAAGATGGTGGTTTTGAAAAATTATGAATTTCTCCACAAGGGTTTGTTGTTGTTTTATACTGTGTTGCGGGTTATTTAATAAAGAAATATCCAGCATTCTCGGTGGTTCTCGTGGTTTGATTGATAAGGGAAAGACTAAATATAGGAAAGAGGATAGTGCTTGAGGAGGTACGCACTCTGGACGTCCTAACTGGATCTGAGCAAGGGGGTATACGATAACAAACAATATTAAATATAAGCGATGTAAATATATCAGAAATGTTGTAAAAGCACCGACAAATGCTGGAAACTAATTCAGTCATGTTTACCTTCACAAAGACACAGAAATGGTATTTTCACAAATTCCCCACCCACCCGTATCTGATTGTAAGATAGTATAAGGAAAAACTGGGTTTTGCTCGAAATTATAAGAACCTTTTTTTAAAATGACTGGACGAAAATTGTCTTCTTAGGAAAGTGTATTAAATATTTGTTGCATGAGCTAAATAAACAAAATTATTTAGCATGGGAATCTTCGGAAGATAACGTTCCTTAAGTGATCGACGCCAATAAGAGTTAAAAACGCTGGTTTTGGTGAGTAATTGTCATATGTAACCTCAAAAAGTTCAATATCATTTCTGTTGGTAAAATCGTTACATCTGACTATAGTGAGGACTAATACTTTCGAAATACCTCTAAAACTTCCCTGGCAAGAATCGGTTACCATGGTGATATTAAAAACATGCGTCTCATCCGGTACCAAAATTTGACTGATTTTATGCAGAATGTTGCCTGTTGTGTACCCCTGCCAGTACCCAGTAATACATTTGTGATACTGTTTACCACCTTATACACAAAGAAGAGACCAGGGAATTCACTCGACCGAAATAAAATTGTAAAACCTCATGAGTATAATCGACTCTCACATTTGCAAAGATCGAGTACCTAAAACTGTGACGTCAGTTTTACGTCTTCCACATTTTGCGTCGTCACGTGGGTCTATTAAACCCTTGCATATCTCATACATTACATGTCAGATCGACTTAAATAAGATTAAAATAAACAAAGGAGGTCATAGTTGTTACTAATGTGTCAGAAAAATGTGATAATATTATTTGAAAATAAAATGACAGATAAAATAAAAATGTCTACGAACTTTTTTAACACCCAGTACGATATTTGTTTTATATTGTGACCATACTTAAAAGGCGGCAATGAAATATCACTTCCTTTTCGTCGTCATTTTAAGTTTGGTGTCATATGAAGTTAAAAAGTTCAAACAGTGAAAGCACTTGAGTGATTTTAGGCACCTGTTTGATTATGTTGCATGATAAATAATGTATTTTCAATATGATTTTTTTGTTTATTTCGGTTCCATGTTTAACCACTATAGAATTTTAATGAACTCGGATTATTACGTATATGTTTGGGAGGCTCAGCTACAAAATATGTCCATCAAGTCCTTGGTGTTATCAATGTAATTATTTCAGACTTTAGTTTCTATCGGTGTCACGTGTCAAATTCAGCATTCATTGTGATATTTGAAATATTTAACACTCGTTAAATCTCCTTGACAAAAGCAAGTATTTCTGCAAAGGTTGTCAAACGTTTCGTAGTGGCTTGGGCAAAGTGTTTGCACGTATTCATGACCAAATAGAGTTTTGTCCGCAGTATACCAAATCCGTCAATAAAAGGTCTAATGCCATTTAATTGATCATTATTTGAAATATCATTTTAACACCCAGTACGATATTTGTTTCATATTGTGACCATACTTAAAAGGCGGCAATCAAATATCACTTCCTTTTCGTCGTCATTTTTAGTTAACCATGGTCTGTTCTACTGTAAAATCATAATACTTTTGCGAGGTTAAAAATTTAAAGTTGTGTTATGATGAAACTTCGCAAAGATGAAAAGTTCGCGAGGTTTAAACTTTAGGAACCTTCTTTCAGTTTTTTCAGCCCTGATAACATTCATAAGCATTACATTATGCGAACTTATCGAATATGCGGAAGTAACGAAATTTAATAAAAAGCGAACAGTTCGGAGTTTACAGACTAGCGCTGTAGCATTTGACCAGGTTTTAATAAATGTCACTTATAAGTTCTCTGTGAATGAATTCCTGAATTTATTTGTTAATTATGATATTGACATTCCATTGTGCTTTTACTTGGCGGAAACAAGTTAACAAATCACCCGCTTTCATGTGGTTTGCGTCTTAGGAAAAAGCATTCCCATCGACAAAGTCACAAACCCATGAACAAAATTAGCAAAGTAATTTACATGGTTCAATATATGACATTTTGGGATACAATTTTGTACATACTGTCACTGGAAAAAACTACAGTAATAAGGATACATGGAGATGAAATACACGCTTTACTTAAATTCATGCAACTTAATATGTTTCAACAAAAGTTTATGCTCTAAACCTACTCAAATGTCAAGATATGTAGTTTATAGGAAGGATACGTTGCTGAGAAATGTACACACATGAAATGGACGCGGCATCATCAGACTATGGCGTTTCCCTCCGGTGAATATTTGATAAAGTTGATTTCTACTTCTGTCGTCTTGCATCAGGGACATACTCTATACAATATAGAATTCAATCATGTTTACGTTCATCTATCATAATGATATCATCAGTCGATATTACACATTGTATTATATCGATAGATGTAGGGTTAGTTTGAACATAGATCTTTACAACTCCTGAATAGTATTTCTGTTACTGTCTTGAAATTGAAATGGACTTGCTCCAAGTACGATAGTTGTTTCATATTGTGACCATACTTAACAGGTGCTGATGAAAAACACAACTTCTTTTTCGTCATCACTTTAAGTTTGATGTTTTAGGAAGTTTTAACGTCCACACGGTGAAAGCACACAAGTGATTTTAGGTATCGGTTTAAATATGTTGGATGATAAATAGTTTAATTTCAATTTATTTGTTTGTTTATTTGGGTTCCATGTTTTCTATACAATTGTTTCGGTTATACTCAGTGGCAGATCAAGAGTACCTGCTTTTATAGACTATATCCTAACCATTTGGTCTACCTACGTAATTTATTTCCCACAAGGAACCGGAAACTTTTCAGACGTTGAGGAAAAATATAAAAAAATATTGTCACGTATTCATAAAAATATATGATCTGCCGCAACTGGGAACCGCTGTCGTATCGCTGGTTAAACATACTGTGTGCTAACCACGTCGGCAGATATTCGTCAATTTGAAGCTCGTTGTGCATTGTCATCACATTTTGTATTTTCCCCTTTATGCTCTGAACAAAGGTGTTGACAAATAATGTATTCACCATATTTTGATCATACAATCTTAAAATGCTGAATAGTTCACCGTTGTACATTTCCAATGGTGAATGATTGTCCATGTTGCACATTGTTGAGTCCAGTGTTGTTTTATATGTCATATGTTGAGAGAGTCATTCCCAATGTTTCAGAAGAACTTTAGACCATCTCCCGGACAGAGTATGTTCGATTATCTGGTTGCACAGTCAATGCTACTTTGTAGGAACACGAATAACCATCACATTGTGATCATGTAGTTTATGAAAAAGCCAATTAAAACCAGTTTGTTTCAATAATTCCACAATAATCGACAGTTCGACTCTTTACCCTTTGTGTCTGAACAAATTTCAGAAACCGTGTTGATTCAGATGTAAAAGTAACTTGTGAGCTCAGCATATAGAAATTATAGAATATTGTCTTATAATCCGGATAAAAATATACAATACATGTCAACTATTTTGCTTTTGTTGTATTTTATATCCACAAAAATCAAATGTTTCCATTGTGTCGTCATTCTCTGTAGAATCGTGTACAAAAACACAGATTTCTAACCTAATGTTCTATCTAAAATGTCAGTGAAAATGCTTGAATCTCACGCTTGGCCCACACCAAACATTCGTCTGCGTTTACAAGAGAAATGAAAGAACGAGGTTGAAAATCGAAATTTCCGGCTAAACGAAATACATGTTTGTGATATTTCAAATATTCAAGTCTGAGATTGGCAGAAGGGATGGAAATAGTTCCTCCCAATTTTTCCTCTTTCACGGGAAAGTCGACATCGCTTTTCCAGTGGGGCAATTTTAATCAATTCATTAATGGTTTTAAATTTTAAAATCAAGCGCTCCATTAAACAGGGTCGTCTGTAAGGTCAACATCTCGCGTGATATCACGAACCATATGTAGGAAATTACAAAAAGTCTCACAAAACGCATGGTATGGCTAGAGAATGTGTATGGAAAACGCAGAGAAAAAAAATAGAATTTTATAAAAGATCTTATTAAATTAAACAGCACGAATAAACAATAAATTCAAAATTAAAAGCTATTTTCAGAAGAATTTCGAAAATGATCAGTGTTTGATTAAGACCCATGCTATTTATGGAAAGGACACTTACCCCAACATACACATTATTACGTGTATGATCCCCGTGTACATATCTTAAAATTGTGATTTAATTGATATTACATGTAAAGTATACATGTATATAACTCATATCAATACGTAAAATGCTAAACATATTGCTAATGGTAGGGGTCAATGTGCGTATTTTACGTACAATAATGCGCCTACCACAAAAACACTTTTGAAAAAAGAATCATACGTTTGAAAATATCGTTTGTCTACATTTATACACTATTTCTTACTAATACATGCAAGTATGTGAATTAATCACAAGTTACACACATGAAGAACGTTATTACAACATGACGTAAGGATAATGTGTAGGTGAAATTATTGATGTCTAGATAAGTGCTTTAAATAAGTGTTCTTATATCTTGATAGTCAATCCAATCACTGTATTATTATCCTAACTGACATAAGCCAACTTTAATATTAAAGTGATCGACCCTATGCTGTATTCAAATGATTAGCCTTATTGGGAAGTATGTGTCGTACAAAAATGTATTGTGCTATCTCGATATTCTATTTACACTAAATGACAATCATTTTAAGTTAGGACCAAATGTGTTTGGTCCGTTTTGAAAATTAGTTTCACAATTTCTAGTAATAAAAACTATTAACCACAATATACCTACTCCGGATCTCCACTAATCTGTAGGTACAAATAACGTTTTACCGTTACAATCCTTTTGAGTCTTGAATATTTATATCTGGACAATAGAGTTATGGTCAGTTGTGTTTGCATATGAATACAAAACCAGTCTAACTAGGCCAGATTTGTTTGTATAGCTAGTTTGCGATAGAAAAAAATCGTGTTTTTTAAAGATTTCTAAAAATCTATTCATTAGATTTTGGTAAAACATTACACAGAACTACAATAACTGCCTACCTAGTCTCATTTTGAATTTCATAATTTTTAGTCACCAATTAAAAGATATTTATTCTTTATTACATATTGAAATTACATGCGTATTTACAGTTTAACGCAGGGAGGTAATCTGGTATTCCATTGATGATTAACTATCAATTATTTAACCGTTACAATCCGTGATCAGCGGGATTGAGGTTGCTGTTATAAAGACAAGACTTGGGAGGCCCTTGTTATTCGGTTTATTTAGGTGTGTCGCTTGTAAACAATGTACAGCAATAACATGTACTTCGTCATATTCACAGACGGGCCTCGCATGTGTTAAATTAAGAAGGTTGCGAATACGTAAATATACCGTTATGCGTATCATATGACCGTAAATTGGCTGTTGCAAGTATCACGTCTTCTAACTTGATTTTTCATACAAAACTACAAAAATGTTACATAGAACTTATGAACCAAACTTTTTAAAGTCATTTCTGATGTTGCTGAAATTTCAGTGTGTATTAGGTATATATATTTCATTTATTCGTGCAAAATTTCATACTTGTAGGTGTAGTAATTACAGAGAAATATTAAAAAAACACGATTTTTTTCTATCGCAAACTAGCCATACCTACATGTAGATTAGGGGGAAAACCACCTTGCACAGAGTTCCGGATATCAACTATTAATTCCTGATAGAAACAATCGCCACGATGGTACAAGGACAGTAACATATATCGCTGGCTTAGCACGAAAAGTTCGAAATTGGACGACCTTATAATACTAATACATATTTGAAATATACATCATAGGGGGCTTCTTATGAGCCTATTTTCATAATACTGAAGTTAAAAAACTTGTACTTCAAGAAGAAATGAGTGATTTGTGAGACCGTTTTTCTTGTTTTCTCAAAATATTGATTTTGCACTTACTTGTCATTCTAAGCCAGCGATTTATCTAATAACAGTCCCGTTCATCTTTCAATACACGAAACTTTTAGTCACTTTCACCATT
The DNA here is from genome assembly GCA_963678985.1 of Spisula subtruncata. Lineage (NCBI taxonomy): Eukaryota > Metazoa > Mollusca > Bivalvia > Venerida > Mactridae > Spisula > Spisula subtruncata. Next base: position 24,519,023 of record OY787663.1, read on the forward strand.
TAGGAGATTTTAGGTAATTGGACAATGTTATGACATTAATCAGTTTCTATACAGATACTAGTAAGTGTATTATCACACCATGCCAATCAGTAAGAAGTTGATAAATACCTGACAAATACCCTCTTGATAACAACACTTGTATAAAACAGATGTGACGTCAACACTGGGGTTAACAAACAGAGGTTGATATGATGCTACAATGTTACAGATTATTCACATAAATAAAACATAGTTCTGGAACAACAAGGTTTTAAATTTGAACTAAAATGTATGGCATGATTTATTGAATCAGAGACATAACGAGCACTGAGTAAACAACTGTATATATCGTACATGTACGTGTATTTTTTATCGATATATTTATAGTCACACTGACGAGTCAATAAGGCGAGACTAGGTTGGGCATCTTTTAAAATTTTTGAATACAGAAATTACAGCGAGTGTGAGAAGTCCTTTTTATAAATTTCCAATATCTTTTTCCCGTTCGGGGTTATTTCTTGATTCTTTACTTGTATGTATATACACTTACCTACTTATTTAATCCTCTTGGTACATCGGACATATTCTGTCCATCATCTATTTCGGGGTCTGTCAACCTTTTTCACCTTTTCGAGTATCATAAGTGGATTCAGCTCTCAGCTCTGCATCCGGTGTCCACGCCTAGTTATGACTGAGCGACCTCGTAGTCTAGTATGCGTAACAAGATAGGGGATACTAGCTTAATTTCACAACACTTGACCAATCCCTACTTATGATTATTTTGATTCTTTCAAACGTTTAATTGAACAGACGAAAACAAACTATATAATGACCTCAAACGAACTCTCACTAGGGTAATGCCATTGAAACGTTTTTTCAACCATACCATTAAGAATGGACAAGACTTGTCATGTCACTTAATATGAAACACGTACAACATAGTACACTTTTAGAACAACTTTTTGCAACTTCTTTCCCTTTAGCAGCTATACTGTACCTCAAAGCTAGTTAAGATGCTGTGATGTATTTAGATCTTGCATGAGTGCTCATTACATACGAGTTTTATTAAACGTGTGGACAAAACTATATGACACGAGGCTTTGCCGAGTGTCATATTGTTTTTTCGACGAGTTTAATAAAACTCGTATGTAATTAGCACGAATGTAAGATTCTATTGATCACATAACCTTAGAGAACGCTCGTTAACGTTCAAAATACTGATGCATAATACACATGTTTCATTCAAAATTTGACGTTACAATGCGCGCGACTTCATGCCGACGTATGTATTATACTAGCGCCACGGGTCGATTCAAGGCACGGATTGGTTTACGTTACGTCATCCTGAACCAACCACCAATCAACGTCTAGCTAATTTAAATGTTTAATGAATGGGTTGGGAGTGCATTACGATATTTCCAGCACGGCTGTAATGCACTCCCACACTGCAGGTTATGTGATAAAGTTAGTTATGTTATTCAACCAGGAATATATGTGACTACAAATGGCAGTAATCTCGTTTAGAAAATAATAGTAATGTTTTGTCTGGAAGCTAAATACGTGGATTTTTGTATCATCGTAATTACTAGCGTCAATGTTCTCGTAGTCGTGCAAGTTTTATTTCTTTTAATCGTGAATTAATTGGACTACTATTGGAATGTTCCCAGTAGAAGAGTTGTTAGTATTTTAAGAGTTGAAATTCGGATTTAACATAAACGTAATCGTCAACCATCGAAATGATTATTTCAATACTAAAACCCACACCAAATTAAACAGTATTACAAGTTCTTATACTGAGTTTTTTAAACGGCATTGTATTTGTGTTTGTACTCGTTGTGAATGATATGTGACAAAACCTTGATTCATTGCCTTATCATTATATTTGTGTTCTTCTACATGTCTTGTCTTGAATTTACCTAACTCACAAAGTTTTCATCTATATCTACATGTACCTTTACACTTTGGTTTATGTCTTCTTCACTGTTTCATTTATGTTTCATACATGTATTCATGTGTCATTATAAGTGATTTGAGTAAATGTAGTTTATGTTGATGTAAATATAACTTAGCATTAGGATGGACTGCCATGTATGTACATTTTTATAATTCTTTCAGCGTACTCTTGCTTTGATATGATCAATCGTACTATAAAAGCACACACCACTTCAGTAATACAATAACTCCACCATCATTACATGTATTGTCAGGTTCGTTACACTTATTTGTATCCTGATTAACCAACCCGACAAGAAGGATAGGTAAGAAGTATACCGTCTTGAAAAAAGCATATTACATGTAGATCTAGTACCTGTAGAATTCTTCAGCCAATACGTATAAATCGGTTGACACTGTAGTAAATGTAACAACACTTTACTTTTACCTCTTAATTACATGATGAAAAACCTTTTACTGAGCTTTTTCTAGCAAAATTGAAACAAAACTAATTCGATCAATGTTAACGTTCTTGAAACACTCCGGATATTTTATTTTCACAATGGTTCGGAATGTCACGTCGAATTGATAGATAGAATGTGTAATATAACGCCCTAGTTATTTCTCTACATGAACTTTCAAATAAATGATCGATATGTTTGTTACTACCGGCAGAAATGTTCGTCATTGTCGTAATATCTACGAGTAATGTCACAAAACAAGTTTGACAATTATTTTATGATTAATGCCACCTGTATCGAATGTTAATGCGTTATTTTCAGAGACAACTAATTTTGTGCCTTGTTCGTTGTTTATAATGTATTACATGTTGTGTATTAAATTAAAGTTTTAATGCTGGTATAATCGTATGCAGCGGTCAACGAGATAAACGGGGAAGCAGCACGAAACAACTTACAACTGTGTCAACATGCTGAGAACACGGCTAGAGGCAATAATATGTGCTCATATATTGTCCAAGTAGAGTATTGAACCTTCACATTGTCACATATCGCAAACATTGCATGACAATTATGTCAAGTAGGTATTAATGTGAGAAACTGCTTAAAGCGCATCATGTTACTGGGATTTATTGTATGTCTTGTAATGCTAGTATACATTTGCAACATGCAACATACTCGTGCCAAGGACCCAGTTTGTCTTTCGCCTTTTATGTCATATAGGCTCTGAGTAGATAACTTGTTTGACTAGCCGAGTTCATTACCTGCCAGTCCGTCTGGTCTGTCTAGTGATGTGGGTTAGGCAGGACATATTCTCCCTCGACATTTGCAGCTAACGCTGGTAGATAGTTGTTTCTTCACACACATATTTTTGTTAATCATCAACGTCATATGTATGATCAATGAGAGTGCTATACCTGCATAAGTATTGGCATGGTAGTCTGTGTGAATGATGTAAACTTTACGAACAGTTTATAAAATGACAACACCACAATCAGGGGAGGGGGATAATAATGTATTTCCAAAAGCATTGAAACTATACCATGACTTGTTTTTTGGGGGATAAGTGAGTGCGCTGTACAATGGCGTAGATAAAACTACCGGTAACAACTTTTTATTTTTGTCATTTACGGTTTTCACTTTTGAACCCCATTAAATACTCGACTTGAAGAACGATTTAGTGTTCGTGTGTGAACTGTTTCAGGGATGTTAGCTACTTTTTAATAACGTCTGAAATTTGAGATTTTTTAACAGTCGGAAAGAATAATGTTAATGAAGCAAAACGCAAAAGAAATAGAGAATAATAGGTTAGTGCCGTGGATGAGTAAGTTTATCTGGCAAGGCGGAGGAATTTATCGGGTGAGCCGTAGGCGAATCCGATAATTTCCGCAGCCGAGCCGGATAAACTTTCACTCACTCCACGGCACTAACCTATTATTCTATTTATCCGGTCACTACACCTGCTTTAAAAAGGGAATAAAAGTCGGACTATTTATTTGCCTTTTCATTATTTGTGCGTAACGTCACGTTCGTTCACTGACGTCACGGAAAAACAACAACGTCGGACATCTTGATAACGTCATGTACACGCAGGTAAGTCGTAGAACAATTATTGATCGACCCAAGCTCATTTTAAATAGGAAAACCTCAACCTCGGATACAGAGTTTCAGCCGGCGACCCCGCTTTAAGAAGAAGTCTGTCAGATCACGTGATGAGGTGACAGTTTATTGCAAGTCACATGACCACTTGACGGTTTATTGAAAATGTTATCCGGCACCCTGTTATCGGGCTGATTTGGCCGGAAGTGACTGGATAAAGTTTATTAATATCCTGAGTTTTAAGGATGTTGCATACGTTTTTGTACATTCCATATTCAGAGTTTCTTTTATATAATCTGAGGTCGCAAACGTTATATTTATATATGAGCCGTTCTTCAGGAAAACCGGGCTTATTGACAAAATTAAGAAAATCATTACGATACATTGTTAGAAAGAACAAAAGCTTATTAACAGTTTCCTACATACTTTTTAGTGACGTAGCAAACGTCATCCAAACGTTATTTGACGTAACATTAACATGCATTTCATAAATCTAATATTTCATAACTTATTGACGCAAACAATTATAAAATTTGTCATACTGAAGAAATATGTTCTTTTTCAATAAAACACGTTAACAGTGTGAGTACATGTATTTGAATATGGAAGAATGTAGCTGCTGTTTTTAACCACTAACCCCTTGTTTTTCTCAAATCGGGTAATTTCGGGAATTGGTCACCGCAGCAATAGCAGAAATTATTTTTACATACTTTATGAGAAAACTTAAAGCTAAGGGATATTAATGAATTATTTAAATACTTAAATGATATCAAGGAACGTGTCGACTTTTTACTAATTTTAGACCAATTTCTAAATCTTATTACATAATTACAGTAATAATGTCAATAAGTCCGGTTTTCCTGGAGAACAGCTATTATCCAGTCACTTCTGGCCAAATCAGCCCGATAACAGGGTGCCGGATAACATTTTCAATAAACCGTCAAGTGGTCATGTGACTTGCAATAAACCGTCACCTCATCACGTGATCTGACGGACTTCTTCTTAAAGCGGGGTCGCCGGCTGAAACTCTGTATCCGAGGATGAGGTTTTCCTTTTTAAAATGAGCTGGGGTCGATCAATACTTGTTCTAGGACTTACCTGCGTGTACATGACGTTATCAAGATGTCCGACGTTGTTGTTTTGTCGTGACGTCAGTGAACGAACGTGACGTTACGCACAAATAATGAAAAGGCAAATAAATAGTCCGAATTTTATTCCCTTTTTAAAGCAGATGTAGTGACCGGATAAATAGAATAATAGGTTAGTGCCGTGGAGTGAGTGAAAGTTTATCCGGCTCGGCTACGGAAATTATCGGATTCGCCTACGGCTCACCCGATAAATTCCTCCGCCTTGCCAGATAAACTTACTCATCCACGGCACTAACCTATTATTCTCTATATATATAAACGTTTTTGACGATTCTGCAAATTACAACATTTTACCAATCATTGACAAAAACTGTCAATAGAATAATGTTTTTGAATTGAATTGTGTTTTAATTTATGGAATGTGTATCAAAATCAAAGTAATTGTTCGTATCTAGTAATAGGTTTTTATTGTTTTAAACAACTTATTCGTTTTTTCTCAATCGGTGTATTTTTCAAACATTGGCCACCGTAGCCACGAAGTATGTGGTTTTGACTAATTTCTGAGAAATTTTAAAGTTAAGACATAGTACCATACTAAGGATTGATATGGTTTTTTTTAAACTTTAAACCGTACATATTAAATATTATACATATTAAATTATATATTAAAAATGCATAATGTCAAAAAGTCGGTTTTCTTGGAGAATGGCTCATATCTATTTTTGAATGGGTCATTGTTTGAATCAAACTGTATTTCGACACTTATGTGTAGAAGAGTTATATATGAGAATATCAGTTATTCACATTACAAAACGAAACTAGACTGAGTCCATTTCACAAAACATGGTTAAAATTTTTGCGATTTCGGAAATGTTCTTGTAGAAGGGAAATAACCGCTTTTAGACGTTTTGGTATCAACCTGAAATATTTTTTAACTCAAATACTTTACTGGAAGCTTATTGTCCACCTTCTTTATAAGCAATTGAAGAAATTCACAAATTCTTAACTATGTAACGTTTATTTTTCCGATCAATTGTTTTAAACGATTTTTTTCTCGGTGACTTCAACCTGCTATTTTTCTGTAATAAACGAGACATTGCAACAATTATTGAGTGAATTCGTTTTACTGTGTTTAATGCCATTGTTCATTATTCGTTTAGTTATACATGGCAGTTTCTTGGACTAGTCCATTTTCATAGAATTAATCACCAGCTAGTTAATTTGACATTCTGAAAACTGAAGAACAATCGATGAATGCAAACCAACAACTTTAGTGAAATGCCTAAAAGTACAGGATTTTACCGCGACCATGCATACGGGGTTTTACTGAATAAAAATATCAAAATGGATGAATTGTAAGTAGTTACATATATGTTGAATTATTCTCATCGAATTCTACGTCTATTGAACGCTTCAGCATCACAGTCATTAGCAAGACATTATATAATTCCCCAGTGCTGGAAATCATCGTATAAAGAAACGGAAACTAGGCTTTCATTGCGACAAAATATTGAATCAGCAGACTTGTGAATAAAACGGAAGTTGACGCTTGACGCTCGCCATGGCTTTGAAAGGACTTATCTGATTTGTATACAGTTACCACCACGCTATAAGCATGATACTGAGGGCATGTTGGGGGCATTGAATTTAATATAGGATCGTAAAACTTCAGCATCAATACTGTTCAATAAAGCGGAATAAATGAATTTCACGACTGAAAAGAAAACACTCGTATGTACTTGTGTAATTACAATACAATATAACTATTGATAGGCAAGACAATATTATAAATATTGTCATATCTATCATCGTGTTTTCTGAGTAAATATTTGCCGCAACCGTGTTTGGTCGATATTGGCCCGCGGCACATACTGTTCTTATCGTCTTGGCGTTCTATGGACGCTTGCGCTCCATTCGTTCTCGTCTAAAATCCGGTTCGGAATTGCGCACGACAAAATTACTTTCGCTAGGGGTTTATTGAATTATAAAGAATTTCGCGGATAAATGGTAAAATTATACATAATTTCTATGCTTTCCTGGTAATTTTCTGGAGTCATCGAGTCACTTAGACGTTTTATGAGGAAAGTGTTCAAGCAATATTACTATCGAGGAAGAAAATAGTTGAAAGGGAAGAGGGGATGTCATAAACAGGAATTAATGTTTTACAACTGATCTAGGGCTGATTTCGGGAGAAATAAGGGTATAATGAATCGATCACCCAAGTGCTATGAAAAATAAAAGCTGAGAAATAAAAGTGGATTAACTATGTGCAAGCATTCATCAACCAAGGATTATATACGATTTTGTCTTAAATTTTCATCAAATCGGATTTAAAATTAGCGTAAATTAATAGAGTTTTGTGAACGCTAAATTTTCTGAAAGAAATGTAATAAAAACTTATTTATTTGCTTATCAATTTGTTAACGGGAAAGTGCAAGTAAGGCCAGCTGCGCATTTTCTTAAATATTTTTAAAAATACTCTATCCGCAAAATATGTTGTTTTAATTATTATTTTATTTATTGCAGGTCAAACACTAACGTCATGCAGTGTTTTATTTCAACGAACACCCCTTAATTATGTAACTGAGGTAAGTTATGTAATTTCATTTTTTTTGTTCACGAAAATATAAACTGACGCAATAGCTTGTACCTATTTCATCGCTGATAAGCAGTTCATGCTGTGGTGAACAAAAGCTACATTCATAATAACTTTAAATTTACAGATTCGTTTTGAATAACTGAACAAATACAGTGCCTGTTAATAAGCGCGCGTTGTGCATGAACTTTCGTCTGGTTAACGTACAAAGTCTATTGCATTTAAGCTTTCACGCAGCAAAACTTATTCATTTTATGTTTTAAAAATATATTCAAACTTAACAATTATAGATGAGAAGCTTCATTATTTCAGATATCTGTAACGAAGGCATCCATTATTCATAATGATACAATTCGAAAAAATATAATATTAAATAACACACATATTCATACGCAAAGAAATTGGGTGATTTGTATATATTTGTTCAATCAGTGAACAATATGGGGAATATATCGTTGCTATAATGTACGCACATTTTGATGGAAGCTTTCAACACATTGATGTGACGTTTAAGAAAAATTACGCGGGAAATATACTCATACATAAATATTACTTCCAGCATCGCGCACACAATTTTCGTGATTTTCGTGATTTTCTGTTTCTGAGTATATAATAGATCACGTGCGGAAAAACTTATCACAATTCGTTTATATATTAGGAGAAAAATTCTGGAAGGTTTTCACAATATACTCGAACTCTTGGAATTCTCAATAGACCTCAAATGAAATATAAACAAGAACGGCTTCGGCGTTTTGACATATTTGCCGGTCTCGCCTGACAGCCCCAATGAACAGTAAATATCGTGCACCGCTCACTATTTTGTCATATGAATCTTTCATGGAATTCTTAAGGGAATTCGATGTCTAAGGAAAATCATGCATCTTTTCAACACAGGCACCGTAGCCTATCAATCTGTAGCAAGTTGTTTTAGCGTTTAATTTTCTTCCAAAATGTGTCAACTCCTATTTCCATCAAATTCCGTAGTGCAGTCACACTACGTGCTAACTAATCCAGTTGTTGATTTTTTTTTTCTAAAATGATTCTGCAAATACTGCGACACAGCAGTTAAATATTTTGAAACCGGTGACGCAATTTATCAATTTACAAATTACGAAGAAAAGAAGAGACTTTAAATGAACGTTAAACGCCTTGCGGCTTAATGATCTAACCGCCGCAATATCAAACCAATTAAATCAAATAACTAACTACATTCTATACAGAATGGGACATATTTGCCTCAGCAATTATTTGATACTAAGTTATATTTTTCTTCCCAGGAAAGCCAGTTCAATCGAAGCGAAAGAGAGGATTGTTGTGGTATTTTTGAGGAACGATCGAGTAGCTGAAGTACACTCAAATAACACTTGACGTCCATAACACGAGACAAGCGGCTTTATCAACGACATAAGTGGTGAACGTAAGTGGTTGATACTTCCTTATAAGGGCATTTCATTCCGAAAGTGATTTGAATATTTTGTGAAAGGTTAATTGGGCGCGTATGTCAGTTAAATTGTTGCACGCGACCGTATGTCGAGAAAATTGCGCACAGACGGCTATTTTAATGCTTATTCATCTAGCGGCAAATCAAACACATTGTAACATTTGTTTAATTCAAACTAAACTGAATATTAATTATGAGGCTTTGAATGTAATACACGATAAGGTCTCAATGATTAATATTAACCATTTAAAATCTTAACCGATCAATATTTCTAATCAGTATTCAACATTTCTTGCTCGAGCATAGATCGCAATGAGAATGCTATTTTCCGTTATTATACAGTGCGTAAAATTCGGTTTAATGAATATTTTCTAATTTCCTGCCCGCTGTAGCAACTTAATCCATGAGTTAAGATTCCTATATTAACTCTGGGAACACGGTAAATAAGACCAACCATACTGTATCATACGCAGTATAGTATATGTTTTGAAAATAACTAGCTTAGTCTGGGGATTTTCACAACTCTCAAACCGAAACTCGCGCGGAGAAAGTCTTAATTTTATTTATCATTGCTCGTGGCTGAAAGTTTGAACTCGCGGTTATAAACAAACTGGATGTTTTCTTGTCAGAGAAAATTGGCCTTCTTCTACTGCTAACTGACTTACGTACCGTGCTTAATTGGTAATTACTAAGTTAGGAAAACTTTAGATGTGTTAGTAATGAAATAATTACAAATAGTTCATGTTGTTTCATTTTTGTTTCAGACATAGGAATTGTCAACGATTGTTTTATTGAGAATAATCTTGTGAACCAAAAAACAACACGTATTTAATCACGGAACGCACGGAAAGCTTGGAAGTGGAGTGGACGCTGTTGGTAAAGATTTATAATTTATAAACGAGATATATTAGTACGGAAATGGATTTTAATCAGCACTAACGTGTACTGTGACGTGAACTAAAGACGACAGACTGGTGTTTGAACATAGATGATGCTATATGTTTAAACACACCATTGTTCTCGCTAGGAGTGGGCTCAGATTCGTTTGTACCAAGTTTATAATGGATGTATACACGCAGATTATAGTATGCTTGATGGGATGCTGCGTGGGTGGTAAGTCTAACTTTTTACTTTCTTCAATTTTACTTTAAAAACTTTTTTGTCATGTACAATTCTTATTCTATTCTAAAGGTTGTTTTTCAACATGTTTCGTCTTTTTAATACTTTTTAGCATTTTATAGGCGACTTCAAGTGATATAACACACCACAAAATGAAATGTGTGAACTATTTTCAACACGTACTGTATCTTAATATTTTTTAAAATATTTTCAACTACATCACAAAGTCTTGTTTCAGTTAAATGTCTAATCTACATTTTACATTCACTGTAGTTGTATGCGTTATGAAACTATCCCTTGTACAAGATGCAGCGCTTGTTTCGCAGCGCCAAGATAATTGTGACATGGATTTTAAAATTGCTGTAATTTCGTCTAATATGTTTCCTACATCTGAAAATGGTGGATGGTATATTAGCGTGCTACATGTTTAGACAAATATTTCCTAATGCGTACAATTTTCTTTCTACAGCGTAGGTTAAACGCGTTTTATTTTGTGTGATGTTTGTTTGCGTGCCATGAAAACGATCGGTATTTAATTCTTGTACACGTCCCTGTATTAAATTCGTTCCAGGGAAATATTTTATCGAAAATCGACATGTTTTAATGAGCTAAGTTTTAATTA